>JAJOZX010006582.1:132500-257237 GCA_023014485.1 Bathynomus jamesi
CTCCATGATGGCACCTGAAAGATAAAGGTGAGTGTTAGTTAAAGTTAAATGCTATGAACCCAGGAATGGAATGCTACCTACCGCACGCCCCTCCCATTCCTAATGGCCGATTATAGCTATTCAAAAACACTTGATTCCCGTGCCCCACCCTGTAGAAAGAGATCTTTAATTAGCTTGATAACTATTTATATTAAGTTTAAAGTTTTATTAGGCATATTTATAAATGAGTAATTAAAATAAAGTAAACTAAGATGTTCATCGTTTAATATTCAAACTTAATTATAGGAAGGTTATGCTTAAGGAACATTAATTTTTCTGCCTTTTCTGCTGCCAGTCTGTTTCTCTTTTCATCATATATTAATCCAGCACTGCTAAATAATCTCTCGCTTGGTACGTTTGTTGGAGGACAGGCTAAATGTTTCCTTGCAAGTTTACTCAAGTATGGATAGATATTCTGCGTATTTTTCCACCAACTAATAGGATTGTCACATGCAGCCAGGCGTTTTTCTTGGTGATAGCTCTCGATCATTTTTACTACATCTTTTGACATCGCGTAGGTCTCCTCATTGCTGCTTGACTCAAGAAACTGAGAGACAGATTCTGTGATAGATTTGCTTGTTGAAGGTGTTGGTTCTGTCACTGAAACTTTTATTCTTTGGTGGGTGGCGAAGCGACAGATTCAAGAGATTGAAGCTCTTCAACTGCTTTGCCAAGTGATGATTTAACTCGTTCTAGTGTACTAGGTGAAAATAACTTAGCTTTGTAACGTGGATCTAAGTAGGTTGCAGAGAGTAACTTCATACAAGAACAGCCTCTCGTCTTGTCGCTTGCATCACTTTTGCGCACAATGAACTAGTTCTATTAATATAGTAGAATTTGATAATTTCCGCTTATTAATGACGTTTTATCTCAACGGTCCACATCCGCACGACATCCGCAGTCCAAAGTGCGGATGCGGACGCGGACGCGGATGTTCCGCGGATGCGGATGCGGATGCGGATGTGACCTACATCACTAATTTCTATACAATGTAACAATATAAATAAGTAACTACTCTGAATGTGTATCTTGCCTCGAAGTTACTTTCATCGGACCAGATCACTTTAGCCCATTCGTCAAGTGTCCAATTTTGGTGTTGTTTGGCCCACATTAGACGCTTCTTTCGGTTGACCTCAGACAGAAACGGCTTTTTCCTGGCCTTCCGTCCTTTGAGGCCTTTTTCTGCAAGCCTTCTTCCAGCGGTATGACTGGAGATGGACTTCCCAGTTGTTGACCGAAAGGCTGCAGCGACGTCCGAAGATGATTTCTTACGATCTGTCAGGCTAATTCTTTTCAGCAGCCGGTCTTCTCGGGCCGTTGTTGACCTTTTCCTACCTTGCCCTACCCTATTCTTGTAAGACTTGATTTCCTTGTACCTTTCTAACGTTGTCCGTACTGCAAATCTTGAGCATTTCATTTGTTTTGCAATCTTAACCTGGGATAGTCCTTGCGAATGTAATAAGACTATTTTGGCCCATTCACCTTCTGAAAGTAGCTTACCCTTCGCCATTATTGTAGCAACTACTTTTGTAAACAAATAGAACGTGTGATATTAGGTCGTTTCTTCTTCTTAACTTGCTTACATTTGTATTATCTTCGTTTTACATCTCACAAATTTCCTGAAAAACAAATAAATGTATGTTATGTTCTTTATTTATTCTTGATATCTTATCAAAAGCATTAAAGTTTCAATTAATCACTAAAACAACACATTTGAAATTATTAAACGAATTAATATGTAGTTTAAAACAAAAAAAGACGGGGTGCCTAATAATTCTGACCAAGGCTGTATATATATATATATTTTTTTTTTTACGACGTGTTTTATAACCGATTATGACATATGTGGTTCAAGTGCTGACCACAAGTGGATCAATGACAATTTTTTTTGCAAGCAAATGTGTGGGGACTATAGGGCATATCATACTTTTCAGAGTCCGAATTTCACTCTGGCTAATATGTAATTTTATGTAAAATTTAATTTTAAGAGGGGTTTCTTTTCTGCAACTTTTCCCAAAAATCGTGTTATCATGTTCAAAATTGCGGTTTTCTGTTCTATGTTGAAATACCGAATATTCAATTGAACACAACGTCATATTTTTAACCCTTTGTCGTAATTTGTTGCCATTTAGACACATTAACTTTGCTTAACTCTTACACACGTTTAATACATATATACATAAGAAAAAATCTACTACATTTGAATCTTTGTAACCATTTGGACGCAGAAGGCGAAGTTCAACATTCTCTCAATTGATGGCTCTGAGCAATTACGCCAGTTATAATTGTGAAGTAGAAGTGAGTGGACGTCATTTTTTTCGGTAAGTGTTTTTTGTAATTTTCCTAAGTTTAATCATCATTATTATATTTGTTTTGACTATAATTTCATTCTAGAAGTATTAAGGAAGCTCCCTGTTTACTTTGTTTAAGTAATATTTTTAATAACTGTGAAGAAAAGACTTTATTCAAAGTTCGTTTCGAAATGGACACAAAGTTTTCATAGGGTTAATTTCTGTCTATGATAACATGTTCCAATTGGATATATGAAATGAATTTTTCATTACGATTGTTTTTATGTACTGTTATATATATATATAATTATATATATATATATATATATATATATATATATATATATATATATATATACATATATTATATATATATATATATATATATATATACACAGGGTGGGCCGTAAGTTTCCATACATAGGAAAAATAAACATTTTTTTATGGACAACCATTTTCATTTATATAATATGCTCTACATGGTTGCCATTGTTTTGAAAACACATTTCAATACGTGTTCCCAGATCCCCAGATCTCACCCCCCTTGATTTCTATCTTTGGGGGCACTTGAAGGCCATGGTGTATCAGGAAAAGATACGAGACATAAATCATCTAAAGGAACGTATCACCAACGCCATTACAAGCATAACGTCAACTGTGCTAATGCGTGTTCATCAACAGTGGGGAACACGTATTGAAATGTGTTTTCAAACAATGGCAACCATGTAGAGCATATTATATAAATGAAAATGGTTGTCCATAAAAAAATGTTTATTTTTCCTATGTATGGAAACTTACGGCCCACCCTGTATATATATATATATATATATATATATATATGTTAAACACAGACCGTGCATGGAACAAGGAACTCTTCTGGGAAATTTAAATCCACTATAGTCCGAATAAGTAATGGTAAATGACAAATACCATAGTTTTTATTTTTCATGATGCTAGCCCGACGTGGGCAACGGGTCTCTCGCAAAGAGGTCCCATAAAATAGCTTCCCTCACCAGCTATCTGCAAAGCAGACAGGATCCAGCTTTGGGACATGGATCTAGGGTTTTAAAGCAAGCCTAGTCCCACTACATTCAGAACCTCTATATAAGTAAAAGACTCGTTGCATTCACGTCGGATTGAATAAATCAAAGAAAAAGGGTAATATTGTATTTTTAGCCAAAAAAACAAAACTTAAACCTCAACCGGGACATTGAGCGTCCACTTTTCAAGGCACGTAACACGTCCGTTTAATATACACAAACTCAGAATGGTCCCCTGAGAAACTTATATGTTAAACACAGACCATGCATGGAACAAGGAACTCTTCTGGGAAAATTAAATCCACTATAGTCCGAATAAGTAATGGTAAATGACAAATACCATAGTTTTTCTTTTTCATGATGCTAGCCCGACGTGGGCAACGGGTCTCTCGCAAAGAGGTCCCATAAATATAGCTTCCCTCACCAGCTATCTGCAAAGCAGACAGGATCCAGCTTTGGGATAGCTGGTGAGGGAAGCTATATTTATGGGACCTCTATGCGAGAGACCGTTGCCCACGTCGGCTAGCATCATGAAAAGAAAAACTATGGTATTTGTCATTTACCATTACTTATTCGGACTATAGTGGATTTAACTTTCCCAGAAGAGTTCCTTGTTCCATGCACGGTCTGTGTTTAACATATAAGTTTCTCAGGGGAGAGAGAGAGAGAGCGAGAGAGACTACTAACTACCACCCACTAATTACCTTATTAGACCTTTGTTGACTAATGGACACATAAATTATTTCATTTAGAAATGTTCTTACAAAAAAAAGATTGCTAAAAATGCTTATATATACCTCCTATGCATATTTCAAGTAAAAAAAATGAACCTACGCTAAAATTAAATTGTACTGAATGACAAAGGGTTAAGCTTGTGTTACACCATTATTACGAATTTTAAATTAAATTTGCAATGCCAAATTCAGTTTTCTATTATCAAAATAAATATTCATTAGCAAATTTAGGTTAATTTGGTAATTAAAAATGCCGGTTGGCAACCCTGATTATAACCAAAAATTATATTCCTTGTCTATATTTATGACGAAAGAACACTAAACATACTGATATGAATTTGTTACAGATTGGACAAGAGCGAGAATAAGCACCGACTAGACGTGATGGCCGAATCTGCCCCCAAAACCAGGAAAATGTCAGGTTCAAAGCTCTCGGATGTTGTGGGCACGGGGAAGGAGTTCATTCCCGTCGAGGTGCCGACTTGGAGAGCCGTTCTTCAGAGAGGGATTCGTCTGCAGGAGGAAAAGTTCCTCATTCATGACATCCAAAGGTCTAAATACCCTATCCGAGAGATGACTGACGAGCTGGCTTCACTCGTGATGACTCAGTGTAGGAAGTCGAATGTAAAGTTCTCCCCGCCTGTGACAATCATGGAAAAATCGCTCTCAAATAAGATCTTGTTGAAATGGAAGGAGATGACAGACGTTGTAAACGGGAGAGTTAAGTCTGCTACCCAGGAGAAGAGGATGGCTGATCTGGATAAACTCTGTGAAGTCTGCGTTTGCAAGCATCAGATCTTCTTGTGCGGCTCAGAGGGGAGTGGATGCTCAGGATGCTCCCTCAAGGCCCATGTGAACTGTAACTGTCTTTTGGAGGTGAAGATTCCTAAACTGAACCTTCAGTGGCTGGGCTGTACTACCAGAGAGTGAAGACTTCCGAAGCTTCAGGAATCCAGATGTCTTCTGTAGACTTTGAAAACAGCAGGAGACAGATCAAAGCAGCGAAGAGGAAGGAGGCTGAAGAAGCTTCTGCTGTGAAGAAGAAGAAGAAAGAGGAGGCTACTAATGAGGAACTTCTCATGAAAGACTTTGAGGAGGGCGAAGAGCCAAACTTGGAAGAAGCTGCAAAAGAAGCCTCTGGCAATGCTGAGGCTACTGAAGCTCCTATGGACATTCCCGCTGAAGTACCTGCCGAAACTCCAACTTCTGCTACACGAAACTACATGAAGATCCAAGGGACAGCTTCAGCAGCTTTGAGGTACAGGGTGGCAAATGTTCCGGCAGCTGCAGTTGCCACTGGCTTCCTGAACGACCTCATCAAGGCTGGTAATCTTCCCAAAGACGAGGCTTACTTGGCCATAGATGGCATGAAAGTCTGGAGGGCCAAGGAGGAAGTAATGGCCTCATCAGTTGAAGTTCTCACGCAGAGGTCAGAGGAGGAGAAGATCTCTGGGATATTCTTTGATGGCAAGCAGGATAGGAATACAAAGGTGTTGAAATATGACGAAGTGACAGGGAGATTTCATCCTGGCAAAGTGGGAGCCTCAAGGAAAGTACCTCTTCCATTTCACTCCCGAGGAACCTAAGGAAGGAGAAAAGCCTGCTCATAAGATCGCTCAGGGCCTGCATGAGTGGCTTCTGGATCACGGAGCTGACGTGAGCCTTGTAATGATTGGAGGAAACTCTACCAATACCAACGGGTTGGTCTGGAGGTGCCATAGCCCTATTGGAGAAGATGCTGGGTCGCAAGTGCCACAGGATGATCTGTCAGCTCCATGTGAACGAGCTGCCCCTGAGGCACTTAATCATCAAGCTGGACGGCCCTGTAACTCCCCGGTCAGGCTTCAGTGGGCCTATTGGAAAACTTCTTGAGAAAGTGAATGAACTTGAGGTCAACTTCAACTTCAAACCAGTGGAAGGAACTGAAGATATCATAAAGCTGCCAGTAGAGATAGTCAAATCTCTCTCCACAGACCAGCACAACTGCTATCTTCTGATCAAAGCCATCAAGTCTGGAAGTCTCAGTCCACAGTTGGCTGGTCTCAAGTGCGGACCTCTGAACCAATCCAGGTGGCTCACTACTGCACAGGCCATCTTGCTGTTGTGGATGAGGGAGCACGGACTGAAGGGGGAGGTGTTGAGGAGGCTCGAGGTCCTCGTGAAGTTCTGCCTTAACTTCTACTTCAAAATGTACTACGTCATCAAAGTGAAGCACCACCTCAAATTTGGTCCTGCACACGTTTTTTCAAGCCTGAGGCTGCTGAGGAACCAGACTACCGAGGTCAGGAACATCATCTCCGCTGCAGTGATAAGAGGAGCTTACCACGCACATCCTGAGAACATCCTGGCTTCATTCCTATGCAGTGAGGATGAGCATCAGAGAGCTTTTGCTGTGAGCCAGATAGAGAAGATCAGAGAAGGAAGAGACTTTCGTGATCTGACAGTGAGGCCCCATAAAAATCCCAAAGTTAATCTGCAAGCCACTTCACCTGAGGATCTCATCAACTGGGAATCAGAGAATATTCTCGAGCCTATTTTCACGAGCAAGATGACCTTGACTGAGCTCGAGGATCTCAGGAAAACTCCACTCAAAGTGGACGCTTTCTCTGTTCATACTCAGTCCTGCGAGAGAGCTGTACAGGAAGTCTCAACTGCTTCCCAAGCTGTGTACGGTCACGAGAGGAGAGATGGGTGGGTGAGAGCCAGGATAGACCATCGAGAAATGCTTCCAGTGTTCAGATCGAAGCATGACATACTTAAGAGCTTTTCAGGTTCGAGTGGTTGATGAAGAGGCTGAAGCCATCGTTAATGCTCATAAGAGCTGAAAGTCCTCATAAGATCATAATATAAGATCTTATGAGGCCACGCTTTTCAGGGATCCAGGAAGAACAGGCGTGTAAACCTACACGTGGAGGTGGCAAGTCTCCCGCTACTCGATCAGAGTAGAACTGGTGAGCGGCGCCTATTCTTTGAAGAAAAACTTAAAATTCTTAAGTTTTACGTGAAATCTAAAATTTTTTTCAGCACCCAGAGGTGTTGAAACATGCAAGAAAGCAAGGATGAGGTCAGAAAAGCAGCTTTTAGACTAAATCATATGCAGAACAGCTGCGCGCTTTGGTTTGGGTGCCCTGAGGCTGCGTTAGGCAGCCTTCAAATCAGAAAATCGCGATTTTGACCATGAAAATGAGATTTTTCGGAAAAGTTGCAAATAATAAACCCATCTTAGAATTAAGTTTTACATAGGAATACATATTAGCCACTTTGTTTTTCCAAAATGTCAACCCTGAACCCAGAGTATGATATACCCTAGTGGGACTAGCGACTCCGTTATGAAGGACCTAAACTATATTGTATTAGTATCGTTCTCGGTGATTGTGGTAAACTCTTGTTAAGAAGTTTAATAAGCAGAGCGTTGTGAACAAAGGTAAAGGGTCAAGCTCGAAACGAGGCTGCGGTTGACATCCACTGAACTCAGGGCTTACTCTCGTACGAGATAGGCTTAAATCATAATTTTCCACGTATGCTGAGAGATCTAACCCAGCTTGCTTAAGGTTACGCTGGCTTTCGCTACCAAATTCGTAATCATATAACCAGAGTAAAGTCTTCATTATTATTTCCTAGATTTACGGGTGTAACAATGACAAGGTAATTTGGAGACAACCCTTCATTGGTGGACGAAGTCTCCCTAGGTTTCACTGATTGAAAGGGCATTGCTACCACCAGGCAACTACGTGGAGTCCTAAGGTAAGCTCTTATAGTTTTCAAGGGAACAAAAGAAACAATAGTTTTGTAAATAATATAGTAATATGCCTACATGATTAAACCTAGTAATTTTATTATAAAAAATTATAAAATTAATCTTCTAAACTGGTGAATAATGAGATCTTCGGTAGATTTCATATGAAGTGGGTAAATTATATAAAAAAATACCTGTAATATTTACTTCAATAAGATTAATTGGTTTTACATAGGCCAAGTATAAGAAGTAAATAATAAACGTAAGTGTGTGAATTTGTTTTCCCTATTATTGTGTAATTGTGTAAATAAGAGCTATATTAACTTCAATGCTTCAATGTTGTTGGGCCTATTGCCAAAACTTACCAAAGATCAGTGCATTACAAAATTCTTCAACAATTTCGACAAACGTAGTGTCGTAGAAAATTGGAATGAAGACAAATTGGCGATAGTACAGTTGTTGGCAAAAGGCCAAATTGAAAATTATGTCCACCCGAAATTACTTGGACTGTTATAAGAAATTTAAAGAAATTAACATCGAAAAATTTTGCTCTCCATCTACTGAACACTCCGTCTTATAGGGAGTTAATAAATTTAAAACAAAGTCAACTCTGTGTTAATGATTTTTCATTAAAAACAAACTTTAGGAAGGGAATTGATAAAAGTGGGCCACAATACCATCACGGAATGTTGTAATTCATTGTTACTGTCAGATTTTTGGCTGGTCTCCGTTTGAGTATAAAGTATAAACCCATTAAAACAATGGTTGGAACAGAAGAAAAAGTTTTGGGATGGCTTTCACAGTCCCCATATCTCACTTTCATGAAGTGTCTTGGGAGGGACCTGAAGCGATGGTGCATGCGAGAAAATTGAAGAATTTCACTCGGTTGGAGACAGTTTGTCAAGAAGAATGTCTTCGACTATGAAAGGAACGAACCCAAAAGATGCAATACAAGAAGGTATCATCCCATTCAATGTCATTTCCACTTCATTCCGGGCCCAAGAGTGAGAAGACTGAGGGTGAGAATATCAAAGAAGTCGTTTTCAAATCGGTCTATTCCCAATTCATGCCATTCTCATTCTCATTCACGCTTTCCCACTTTGGTTCAGGTTAGGTGAACTTAGGTTAGGTTAGGTTACGATAGGTTATGTTAAGTTAAGTTTAATTAGGTTAGGTTAAATTAAGTTTGGTTAGGAAATATTAGCCATCCCCATTTGTCGCTTTTACCACGAATGGTAATGGTGGAGTGACATTGTTTCTCAAATCAAGAAACTCTTCTTTCGAATGTGGATTTTTCATTTTCTGCCTTTTCATTTGCGGCCCACAGATGTGAATGAGAATGACTGAGTGAGAAGTAATCTACAAGAATACAGAACGCATCTGATTTAAGTAATCACAGCAAAATGAGAGCCTACGAGTTCTTGATTTGAAAGGGGCATAAATTTCTATTAAATTTTTAGAAACAAACATCCTTATCTGTTTTCATCTGTGGTCAGTTTCCCTTTACTCCTTATATTATATAAATATATGGCAATAGCTTTATACATATTGTTTGACTACTTTGGTTGTTAATAAATTTAGAACCACAAATAATAAAACGATACCGTTTGTTTTATATGATACAGAAACTCATAAAGTTTTCTTTATTTTCAGGTCCGGTGGTTTAATGTAAAAGAAAATGGCGACTCCACAGGAGAAAGCTCTCTGCGTTGAATGGTTCATCGAGACGAAATCCCACACACAAGTTCAGCGTAATTTCCGTACAAGGTATGAAAGGAATCCGCCATCGCGGACGAGTATCAGAGAGTGGTATAAGAGGTTTAAGGAGACAGGAAGTGTCGTGAAACAGAAGAGTACCGGTCGACCAAGCACAAGTGCAGCAGACGTTGAACGAGTGCGTGAATCATTTCAACAAAGTCCCAGAAAATCAATCCGACGCGCATCCAGAGAATTGGCACTACCAACCACCACTATGCACAGGATTTTGCATAAAAGTGTGAAGCTTTATGCCTGTAAGGTGCAGATGCTGCAGGAACTCAAACCAGATGACGGACCCAAACGCAAAGCGTTTGCCGTGGAAATGCTCAGCCGCGTAGAGGATGAAGAAGATTACCTGAAAAAGGTCATGTTCACAGATGAAGCTTGTTTTCATGTATCGGGGAAGGTCAACCGGCATAATGTGTCTGGGGCTTTGAAAACCCCCACGTGGTCATTGAACACATACGCGACAGTCCAAAGGTCAATGTGTGGTGTGGCCTTCTTCATGACCGCTTGGTGGGTCCGTTTTTCTTTTCGGAGGATGCAGTGATCTCAACAATTTACCTAGACATGTTGGAAGGATTCACATTCCCACAGATTGCAAACCTGCAACCCGATATCATTTTTCAACAGGACGGCGCTTCCCCTCACTGGGCCTTAGTCGTTCGAGCCGTCCTGAATGACAAATTTTCAGGTCGTTGGATTGGCCGAGATGTACCAACCGCCTGGCCCCCACGATCACCAGACATAACCCCACTTAATTTTTTTCTGTGGGGGGTTTGTCAAAGATGTGGTCTACAAGACCAAGGTGGCAAACCTGCAGGATCTTCGTGCTCGGATCACAGCTGCATGCGCACTGGTGGACGCCAACATGCTGAGCCGAACATGGCAAGAACTCGTGGAACTGGTATTGCTACATGTTTCCGGAAAAAGCCAGAGGGAGGCATGTCAGTTATTTCATGAACTTTAAGGTTAAGATCAGAGTTTCCAGCAGCAAGTTTGAGGAAATTAGACTGTGTAATTGGATGTATATTATGTGCATGGTTGCGTATGTAAGTTAGGTAGGTTACCAATGGATAGATTTGTTCGTACAGATTTACCGAAGTGTTCATAAATGCGGGATTTTAGGTGTCTTTTGGTTTTACTTATATATGACCCTGTACAGTTGGTCACACTTGTACTGGTAAACTGTGGAAGACTTAAGAAGTGTAGGAACAATACCTTTATATTTAAATAAATGATAAACTGATTTAAACAGGGTGAATATGATTTTGATACATAGTTGCGGGTAAAATTCTTTGAGCAAATTTAAAAGTTTATTTCTAATATCTCTAGGTGTGGGGTCTATTGTTCTGCCTACTATACTCTCCACGAATCTAAGGGGAAGCTATTCTTTGTAAAGTGTTGTCGAATGAAATCTAATTCTTTATGTAACTTAAAGTAATCTGAGCAAATATTGAAAGCTCTATTAGTCAAAGTCGAAATTAAATTTCATTTGAAATTTAAAGGGATGAAAGAAAAGAAAATCGTAGGAAGGCCAGTGAATGTGGGTTTTCGGTTAAGAGCAGTTTCAAAAGTGGACTTAGTTTTCGTTAGCTTAATGTCGAAAGAGGAAAAAGAATTATTGGATTCAGTTTCCGAAGTAAATTCAATATTAGGGTGTTTAGACTTAGCATAATTAAGAAACAAAGGGATATGGTCTGGTGATTTGAACACGAGAAATGTGGGATCACCTGAAGATCAGGGCTCCCAGCCTTCTTTAGTTAACCTTATAAGGCTAACTAACGAAAATATCACGACCTAACCTAACCAATCGTTAGGTCAACTGTACGCCCTTGACGATTGGTTAGGTTAGGTCGTGATAGTTTCGTTAGTTAGCCTTATAAAGCTAACTAAAGAAGGCTGGGGGCCCTGATCTTCAGGTGATCCGAAATGTGTCATCAATATCAATACAGTATTTTCTGTAAAAAACCGGTTTGAAATTAGAAGGGCACTCGTTCGGCCATTTGATTTCGTAATGGCAAAGAAACGCGTTGGCTAAGGTGCGACCAAGGGACAGAGCCATCTGAACGTCTTCAGTCTTCAGGCGTGTAATAGGAGAGTATGTGAGGTGGCTCTACGCATGCGCAGCAAACCCCCCACCCCCCCACCCCACCCCGAGACACAACCTAGGGGAAGACTGGGAGGGGCGAATGTGTTAGTAAAACCTTCCCTGGTTCTCCCTTACTTTTGTTTACTTTTTGTTGAGTTTGAACGACGGTTCAGGATCGACCTGCGGTCGACCCCTCTGCAGCATCCCGCCTCATTTGCGGGACTTGGTGAAGGAGGGAATTGCTCTCTGATCGCCTCCTGCCCTCGTAGCCAGCCCGCATGGCTGGTCAGGGACTTTGCACAAGAATCTGTCCAGCTGGTTCTTGAAGTTATTCAGGTTGGTGTGCTGGAGATTCTTACTTTCTTTTGGAAGGACATTGAAAAGCTTTGAGCCCCCGTATTCTGAGGGTATTTTCCATCCTCGTTTTTCATGGCTCCTTGTCCCACCGCAGCTGGGACCGTACAAAATCTGCCTCTTCTCTCATTCCAGTTTGTTTCTATTTCATTTCTGAGGTTGGGACAGAGCCCTCAAGTATGTTCCATATGTATATTATTGTGTACCGCTCTCGCCTTCTTCAAGAGAGTAGAGTTCCAGGATTGTAGTCGAGACCCAGTAGTCTTCACCTTCCGTTTCCTCTATCTTAGACGTAAAAGTCCTTTGTCTATTTTCAATGCTCGTAATTTCTCTTTTTCTGTGTGGGCTTGTGAGTACTGAGCAATACTCAATTATGGTAGGACTAGACTCTTCCATAATTTGAGCATAATGTTTGCTTTTCTGCTGCGGAAGCTCCTCCAGATGATTCCCATTATTTTTAGCCGTTTGTGATTTTGATTTTATAGTGCTCTCTGAATTCCGCATCCGACGACATTATTACTCCCAAGATCCTACTTGTGGATTTTGTGTTATCTGTTTGCTTGCGGAGTTTTGTACCCTTTTTTCTGTAGCTCTTTGTTATTACCATATCTAGAAGTTGGAATTTTTCTTCGTTGAACTTCATATTGTTGTCTTCTGCCAACTGGAATAATGTTTCAATGTCGTTTTGTAGTATTCTTATGTCATCTTCGTTCAATATTTCCTTACATATCTTCGTGTCATCTGCGAAGCTGATACAATACTGTCCTTAATATCTGCATCAAATCTGCAAGCATTATTATGAACAGCAAGGGAGCTAATACTGTCCCTTGTGAGACAGAGCTCACGACTTCCCGACTTCCGATTTAACTCCGTTTACCACCACTCTCTTTGCGTTCTTTGCGTCAAGAAATTAAATATCCACCTTCCTAGCTTTCCAGTAATTCCTGTATCCTTAAGTTTGTGCTGCTATGATTCCATAGTCATTTATCGAAGGCTTTAGCAAAATCAGTATATATTACATCAATGTTTTGTCCTCGACACAATGTTCCTAATATTTTCTCCTGGTGGTCTAGTAGCTGTGACAGGCATGATCTACCCGCCCTGAAGCCATGTTGATTTGGGTTGTACAAGTCTTTTTCTTGTAGGTAGTAGGTAATTTTGGCTCTAATTATGCGTTCAAAAACACTTTATAAGGTGTGAGGTGAGAGCCACTGGCCGATAATTTTTGGGCATTGCTCTGTTACCACCTTTAAATAGGGGGGCAATATTCGCGTTCTTTAAGGGGAGTGGAATTTGTCCTGTGTCGAGTGATTTCCTCCATAGTAAGTATAGCGGTTTTGCAATACTCTCTTTGCATTTCTTCAGAAATGTGGCACTCCATGTGTCTGGCCTGGCGCTGAATTGTCTCGCATCTGTGATAAGGCCGTAATTACATCTCCTTCCGTGAACTCGAAGTCCATTAATAGGTTTGTGCCGGGATTTGTTCTTGGTTGATCCGTTTCAATGTCGAAAAACTCGTCTGGGTTTTCCACTTCCATCTCGGACTTAGGGGTGCTAAACACAGATTTAAATTGTTCCCTAAGCAGTTCACTTATTTCTTTCGGGTCATTTGTGTATTCGGCCTCCCCGTCTATCAACGGTCCAATACTCTCTTTACACTGCATTTTCCTTTTCGCAAAAGTGTAGAAGTATTTTGGGTTATTTTTTATGTTTTCTGCTACCTTGTTTTCCTCCTCGTTTGTCTTATGTATGAATGTTTGCTTTAGGTCCATTTCTATTTCGCCAAGTTTCCTCTCTAGTTTGAGTCTCTTTGCATCAGTTCTGCATCTATGGAGATGTTTTACGGTTTGTCTTCGTTGCCTGAATAGAGTCCTGATTTTCCTCTCGAGCTTGCTACGTTTTCTTTCCTGTCTCTCTGAATATGTTTCAGTATTATAGGTTTGGTTTCCGTCTCTATTAAACATAGCATTTCTTGTGGAGTCTTCTCGTGTAGTAGCAATTCCCAATTTACCTCCTTTAAATCTTTATTTACGTTTTCCCAATTTACTTTCTTTGAATTTATGTTTAAGCCTTCAAATATTCCATCTGCCTCTCTGGGATGCGTTTCGGACCTCTAGGTGCTAACTTCAATTGTATATCGATGAGGTTATGGTCGGAGAACTTTGTGTGCGTTACTTTTTTATTTATTATTATCTCGTTGTTATTTGTCCACATTAAATCCAAAACGTTCTCCTTTCTCGTGGCTTCACAGATTTCCTGGGTAAGGGCGTAATGTTCCGATAATATCTAAAAGCATTGTTGCTTGGGATCTGTCATCTTTAGTAATGTTGCCATGAAACTTCTCAACATATATACTTCGTCATTTTTCTTCCATGATGTGAATGGGAAATTAAAATCTCCGAAAATTAGAATATTTGTTGCTGGAGTTTCAAGTAATTTTAATATGTTTTCTATTTCATTTGTAGCAAATTGGAATTCACTTTTTGTGGTGTTTGGTGGTCTGTAGATGTTCATAATGGTTAGGTTCAGTTCTTTTACTTCTAATATAATAACTTCAACTGTGCTGTTTGATTTCTTTACCCTCACTTCACATGTGTAAGTGTTTTTCACGTAGATACAACACCCTCCTCCTCGTCTAGCCACTCTATCTGCTCTGTATATGTTGTAGTCCAGCAATGCTATTTCAGTATTCTCGATGCAGTTTTCACAGCCTTTTTCGCACTTATGTAAGTGTGTTTCCGTTAGGCATATGATATCTATGCTGGTTTCCGTAGCTAAATTTTGCAAGTATTGTAATTTGCAGTCTGCATGGTCCGTATAGAGGCCTTGTATATTTGTGTATAATACATTTACCGGGTTTCTTCTAATCTTCGTGTTCGATTTTCTTAAATGATGGTCGTTTCCTGGTCGATGTCGGTTCCTGTTTGGTGTTATTGGTTGGGCCGCTGCATTTGGGAGTATTGGGGTTGCGGCCCGTGATACCACTGTTGTTGTTGTATTATTGGTGGGTGGTGTTGAATTTGTATACTAAATTTGGTGCAAATTACCCTTGCCGTGAAGGCGTGTTCTAGCCGTTTATGGGGAGCCCCTTCCCAATTCCCCCAAAGTCGGGACTGAGATAGGCGGGTGTGTTGCTAAAATGTTTTCTGGTTCTTCTTTAAAGTGTATATTAATTTGGTACAGATTATTCTAGCTGTTTAGGCTGCCATTCTTCTTGTTTCCTATAAAACTGGTCTAAATGATCAATTTGGTTTATGTATTTTAGGAAGGGTAGGTGGTGGGGTAATTGGGGAGGGTGAGGGGGGTTATGCAACAAGGGGGAGGTGAGGGTTTTTTGGGGGGAGAGGGAGAATGACCTCCCCAAAAAGGGGTAACCCTAACGTACCCTCGCCGTAGGCGAGTTTGCGAAGCACAAGCCCCGCCCGTTGGGCAGGAAGCCGAAGGCTCTGTTTGTAATTTTGAAAAAATTGTATCCGAAATTCACCTATTTTACTTTTTCTTTATGTAAACGCTTTTACATTTGACTTTTTCGTAGCCAGCCCCCTTTTTATAATTTTAATTCTGGTATTTTAAGTTGGTCATTAATCCAACCTATTTGTATTTTAATTAGTCATTTGCCGTTTTATTTTAGCCCTGAGTGTATTCCGAAACGTCAGTACCAACTAAAGTCTGAATTTTTTTCTAGTGTTCTGTTATATATTATATATATATATATATATATATATATATATATATAGAGAGAGAGAGAGAGAGAGAGAGAGAGAGAGAGAGAGATATGGAAGATTTTAACTATTGAATTTCTGACGTCCACATTTAGTCAAATATCCCCTTCACTATTTTCAGTCCTTTGAATGAGTGTCGCCACTTCGTAATGCGCATCCGAAAATATATCTAGGGATACGTACGATACTTCACGTCCCATGATAGCAGAAGTTTAGAATGTTAAAAAGTAATAAAAATAATTATTTTTTTTATTCCTTGGAAATAGCGTCTTTTTTAAAGAAATAACTCTGCCTATGGATTTGAATTTCTGATGTTTTCAGTAATTGTAAGCAATTTTAACTTTTAGCAAATTTCTTTTAAAGATTTTGGTGAGTAATTTAAAGTTTTTGAAATCCACAGAGTAATTTACGAGTTTGGGGAAATTATATACGAATTTCATCCTCAAACTTCATGAGGAACCCAACAGATGTCAGAAGGGAGTTTTCGTAAACTTGTATCTCTAGGTTTCGAAGTAGAGCGGAACGCATTCGTTTTTACGCCAGAGCTAATTAATTAGTTAGTTTGTTTATTTAACTGAAATAATTATTAAACAGAATTATCATCGCTGCTTTTGCGTCAAAGATTTCTTCAGTCAACGTTCCTTACTCTCCCCTGCGAGGACATATTCTTGCTTTTCTTCACTGTTAAAAGATGTTCCTGTCGGACATAGGAAACATATTTACCCTATGCTTAATTATGACAGAGACATTCCTCATGGGAACTTCCCTCACATAATAATTTAAGAATTTAAAAGCTAACATTACATTGTCTAACAAAAATTGGGAAATTTTCTATTTATCTCCTTTTTTTTTAGTGTTTCTATATGAATGTGGGTATGCTGATTACGAAAATTATATTGGTTTCCTTGTTGCATCCCTTGATTTTTCACAAAACCAAAAATAAGATTTTGCATGTAAATATACTAATGTTATATTTTAATTTATTATGAAAGTTTTCGCATGATAGATAAAAAGAAAAAACATCCCTTTATCAAATTAAGTCAATACATCATCTTACAACAGCAATTATTTAATTAAAACAATATGTCTTATGTATTATAGCATATTAATTGGGTCATTCAGAAATGATTTTTTGATCGGCTTTTTCTTTTGTGATCACCATCATTACTTACTACACCAGATGTAGTCACCAATTATGAAGTCCAAATGGGAATGTAAATAGTGAAGCTCCACTGACATTCTACAGTCCAGTCTTTCAAAATTTTCAATCAAATTTTCAACAAGCCCTTTGTAGTTTTCACTTTTGGTATTTTTCAAAAACCCATATACTACAAGTCGAAATGCTTGTCATGCATTCTTTTCAACAGCAGTTATTTTGTCTTCTAACTCTTTGCTTGCCAGCATCTGCCTTATTTGTGGTACAACAGATATCCCTCCTTTGACTTTGGCTTCAGACAGTTTTGGGAACATTGATTGTATATGTTGGAAGGCATCACCATGAGTATCCAAGGCTTTTACAAATTGTTTCACAAGCTCTAGCTTAATATATAAAAGTGGCAGCAAGACTTTGTCTGTTTGAACAAGAGCATTGTTTATGACATTGTGAGTACAGGGTTTAAATACTCTCTGGCAGGCCATTCTCTTCTCACATAGTGCTGGCCTGTTGCTCTGTTGTCCCATAAACAAAGGAAGCATGAAAACTTTGTATAGCCACCTTGCAATCCAAGTAGGAAACCCAGCATTTTAAAGTCTCCACAGCCATCCCATTTGTATCTTTCATAGTTGATCTTCTCCAGTAAATGCTTCACATTTTCATAGTCTTCATTTAGGTGTAGCAAAAGAGCCTTCAAACTTCTTGTTGAAGAGTCTATGAACAGTCGCCACTCTGTTGAATTTAGTTCTATACCCATTTCCTAAACAAAGACCAGCCACATCAGAACAATAACACAAGGAGTCATGAACTGCATAGAAAGATACAAAAGTCAGATGCCTTTTCCTGTAGCTTGAAAATTTGCAGCTAGTATCTAATAAGTTCCATTCTTGGAGACGTGATATTAACAGCTCTGCATTCGATTTAGTAAGACCTAGGTCTTTTACTAAGTCGTCTAATTCTTGTTGATTTGGGAAGTGTGGAGACTTACTTGATGATGCTCCTTTGAAGTCAACCTCATCATCCTGCTCACTAGATGACTCCACTTCTGAAGTTACTTCTACGGAAGATAGATTGGGAACTGGTAATTCTTCACTGTGTGGAACTGGGGCAATAGAAGATGGTATGCTTGGGTATATTATATTTCTTCGATCTTTAGCGATTTTTAGCTTTCTTGTACATTGCAATGTCAACCATGAAAAAGTAGTAGTCATCATGGTGGTTAGTGGGCTCTCTCCAAACTCGAGGAATTGCAAATGGCATAGACTTGCGATTACCACGTAACCATCCTTTCATTGTTGATCAGCAGCTACCACAGCAGAAGTGAGGTGCCCATGATTTGTCTTGGTCACCCATAGGCATTTCAAAATAAGTTTCATATGCTAGGTAAAACTTAGTGCCAACAACAATCTTGTGCTTGACCTGATTTGGGCCAGTGTGATATCCTCAAACATAGCAAAATGAGTCTAGACAGAGCATACAAGTTCTAATAAATACAGTAACAAAAGAAAAGTTAAGAAAACCTTCAGTATATTTAACATATGCAAAAGTCATTAAAATTCAAAATTTGTATTTCTAAAAAATCTAGTGACATTAGAGAAAAATGAATGCCAAAATTAAAATCATCATACCTAAATAATCACAGAAACATTGAAAATTCAACATAAACAATTTTTTGTTACACTGTGTTATATTACGGTCTGTCCCCCGCAAATGCAAATATTTGCACGTTGAAAAAACAACTAAAATCATTCTCTCCTTTATTACAGAAGATCCATGCAAGTGCAAACGGGCTATCAACATTTCGTCGACGTGATAGTTTATCGGTAAGTTTTAGGGTTAGATTAAGTTAGCATAGATTAAAGTAGGTTAAGCTAGATTAGGTTGTTAGGTTATTAGTGTGTGTCAATAAAATTTCCCGTCCGGGAAATGTTAATATAGGTCCATCCCAAACTCGTGGGCCAAACACATTTCGTCCACGGGAAATTTCACCGACACTAAAAATTTCACCTAACCTGACCGGACTTACCTAATTTAAAGCAACAAACCTATCTTAACCTAACCTAAAGTAACCAAGCCCAACTTAACCTAACCTTTCCCATGCTAAACTAACCTAATCTAATCTAACCCCGCCAAAAAAACTTGAGAAAATATCTTCTTGATGAAATGCCACGTGACCGAACTCAGAGTTTTTTATAAATTAGTATTTGTAAATAGAGTTCTTGTCGATAGAGGCGTGGTGTACTGCCGTGAACAAAAGTTCTTGAACAGTAATTTTAAATTTATACAATGTTTATACAAATAAAAATTGATTTATGAATTATTCGGATTATTCCGTGTTCTTTCACAGACATATGGAATTATGTCAAATATGAGGGAATTCCTTTGTAACTGGTAAAACAACGAGTTTTTTTCCAAAATTACAATAAAGTTCACATGGTTTTAATTGATGGAATAGTTAAGAGTACCAGTGTAAGACAATGTACATCAAAGTTACTGTGACAGAAATAATTTAAAAGTAAATGTTACTGACAACTTATTTTATATAATTTAACGACATCTGATGCGTCAGACCGTTTTCAGAATAGTTTTTCAATTAAATTTTCCATTGTTTGAATTTTACATTGTTTCATTTCAAATAAATGCATCCTGCTAAAAGGCAAATCGTTATTGTGCGCATAATAATAAACCTTAAAAAGAACATGACAAGAATAGCAAAAAAAAAGAAACGGCAAACAAATTTGGTGTTAAAAATTCAAAGTTAAAAACGAAAATTATTTAGCAGTAGCTTTTAACGTCATTTTCATCAAGCTTGGATACTTGATGTTGTTTTTGGTTAGCCGATCAGCCCACCCTGATCGAGCAAGCCGGCGGCACGCATGTAACCGATCGCCTTCTCCAGAGTGGACCAGAGGTTCAGCGCACTAGTGATGTTGTGTTGTGTTCGTTGTTGTGCTAGAGCGGTACAGTCTGTCATAATGTGTTCAATTGTTTGTGGTGTGTCATGGCACAGGTGGCAGGTGTCGTCTGTGGAGTTGTCTAGTCTGTGTTTATATGTCTGTAAGTTGGGGTGATGTCCACATCGGAATCGTGCTAAGTTAACTCGATCCGATCTGCTCAGGCTGGTCTCTGACCTGTCAGTGGGTGGCGGCTTCGAACCTAGGACCGCATTCGGACCGAGTCGTGTCAGTGCTTTGTGGGTTAGGTGTGTGTGTGTGCGTTTTCTCTACTGTGTGATGTCTGTGGGGCGTGGTATGGAATGGAGTATTTGGTTATAATGTCTCTCTGGTGTTACCTTAATGGTGCGAGGTGTTGGTGCATGATTGTACAATTGTACATGTAGTGGCAAGGGTGTTGTGGGTTAGTTATTGCTGCTGCCATGAATTGTGTTCGTCTCATGTCTAAATGTTCCCTAACTTTCAGTAGTTTTGTTTCTGTGTGTAGGTGTTCTATTGGTGTTGTTTGAGTACATTCTGTAATGATACGAAGTGCGTTGTTTTGTATTGTCTGTAAGGTGTTTATGTTTGTGTTTGAGATAATGGGTGCTCAGCAGAGGCTAACATAGTCCATAACTGAGCGGATATATTGTTTGTATATGAGTGATGTTGTTTCCTGCTGGTGTCCAAAGTTTGTGGCTGTTAGTACCCTAAGCGTGTTAAGTCTTGACGTACATTTGTTTTTAATGTCCTGAATGTGGTTTGCAAAAGATAATGATGTGTTGTATGTGACCCCAAGTATTTTGGTCCTGTGAGTGTGTGGAAGGTTGGTGTTGTTTAGTATAATCTGTGGAGTTATCTGGTGTTCTTTTGTGTTGCTTGTTAGCAAGGTGATGGTTGATTTTGTGGGCGCTACTTTGAGTTTATTGTGTGAGCCAGTCTTGCATACTGTTTATGTATGTTTGTAGGTTATTTGTAGTGGTGTCGATGTTGTTGTGGGTGGATGTTAGAGTGATATCATCGGCATATGATGATAAGGTAAGCTTGTTATATATGAGTGTTGGAATGTCATGCATGTATAAGTTGAACAGTGTTGGTGAGAGAACAGAGCCTTGAGTGGCCCCGTTCAAAAAAAGCTTGTTTTTGGATGACTTGCCATTAAATGTGACATGTTGGTATCTTTCTGAAAGATAGTTGCTCAGCCACCTTTTGGTGTTATTGTGCATGTCTGTGTTGAATATGTTGTTTATGAGAGGGAAGCGTGGGATAGCATCAAATACTTTACTAATGTCTATTGTTGCTAATAGTGTACGTTGAGCTGGTCGTCTGGAGTTGATGCCATCCATGATGTGCTGCGTGAGGTTAGTGAGTAATAAGGTAGGTTGATTTTACGCATTTTTTTAGATATCAACTTTGGACTAGTCGAGATAGTCAGGGCTTAACATGATAATAACTGACAAAAACTTTCAGATCCCTAGCTTTAACCATTTTTTGAGGAAACCGTTTCAAAAATCGTCAAAAAATCGTACCGAAAAATACCACATTTTCGCAATTTTCGGCCGAAAAAATCATGCTATTTTCATAAAAAAATCCTGAAAAAAGTTACAATTTTATTGAAAAAAAGTAAAAAAAACATGTACAGAGTCAAATAGACACATTTAGATCCCAAGATCATCATAATTTTCACTGTAAGAGCCCTTAGAAGCAAAGGAAGGCCTCATCTGGCGGCTTAGGGCTTTGGCCAGAATGTGTTTGTGCCTTGATTCGAGTCCATAAACAGTATGGAAAGCTTCAGATGTCAGCTTCACGGCCCTTTCAACACTCTGAGAATGTGAAGGCAGATCAGGCAGCTCCAGCTTGGTGCCATTCAGCAATGCTTCTTGAAGCTCCTGGTCAGAAAAGTCTTCTGTGAGAGCAGGTTCACAGATGCCACTTTGAGAAAGGTTGATTAGTTCTGACCAGTGGGTAGCTTCAATGTTGATGGCTGTGATCTTCTTCAGCCTCTTCTTGGCTGGCTTCCCACTTCTGAAAGAATAATAATTTATTTATTTTTTATTCCAGTTTAAGATTTAATACCTATTAGTCTCAAAATTGCTGATTTAAATTAAACTTAAATTAAAAAAAAAAAAAACCGAGTTCTATAAATCCCCATAATCGAATTTTTTTTCAGAAAGAAGGTAAGATTATTTCCATTATCAGAGGGGAAGGGGGGAATTGAGATAAGAAAATGTAAAAAAAATTCGATTATGGGGATTTATAGAACTCGGGCCTTTTTTTTTATTAAATAAATCCCCATAATCAAATTTTTTTTTCACATTTTTTTAAATTAATAAATGCTTACCTGATGGACAGAATTTTCTTGAGAGCAGCTTCTCTCACTTCCAAGTCATCAGACTTCATCATGGAGTACAGCACATTCTCGGGCAGCAAGGCAAAAGCATTGTACTTCAGGTTCTTGAAAGCAACACCCTGGATTTCTTCAGACTGCTGCTTGATCCTCTGGATCATGTTGAAGATGTACAGCTGCTGATTGTGGAACTTGCTGTCCCTTTTGATCTCAAACCAACTGACTGCATACTAGGGTGTCAATTTTGGGGGTGAAATGATTAAATTGAAAATCATGTGATTTGGTAGCAATTTAATGTAATCATTTGGCATACAAAATAATATCCCTGCTTCAAAAACAATAAAAAATAACTCCTACCTACATCAATTTTAATTAAAAAATTCCATTTTTCCGTAAATTCGTAACAAAATAACAAATGTGCGCAAACGTCCTATCAACATTTAAAGTGGCAATAAGATATCATTCAGAGTCTTTATTTGAAAGTAACCAATGCAGTCATGTCCTTTTTGCTGCGGTTCCTTGACATCAGCGTTCGGCTTGCTACTTGCGCTTTGATGTAGCCTTCTCGCCTCTCGTGACTGTAAACTTGACTAGCTGCTTCTGTGACCATTTTCACACATCTCTCCACACTCTGAGTGTGAGAAGGCCACTTTGGCACTTGCATTGGGGCCTCTTTAAGTTGTGTTAAATCTTTGTTTGTTATACATGTTGTCAGGGGTGGCTCCAAAACTCGAACTCAAGTTAACTAATTCTGACAATTTCGTGGCATTGACGTTTATCGGAGGTACCTTCCTTGTCTGAACAGAGCAGTCTCCCAGCTGGTCATCATCTAGTGATGTTCCTCTAAGCTTTAGAATGATTTCCACAGCCTCAGTTCGCTCTTTGGTACATTGGCTGCAGAGTATTGCTTGGAAAACTGCCTCTGGCCTAGCATACCAAGCGGACCTTCTCACCACAGGTAACACGATGTCCACCACTATTTTCCTTTGGATTCTCAGTAGCTGTAATTGAAACAAGATGTGGTTGGGCCCCTCCATCCACATTGGATTAAGTTTTACATTGAACCAGTGAGGAAGATAAAACCCAATAATAAATTCAACAATCAACATCAAATTCTGTAGCATTTTGCCCTTCAGTGCATGTTTGGAAACCCAAATCCTGCAGAAACGAATCGCTGTAGTTAACCAACGACTGTGACTTACGGGTCCAATCTCCAAGAGAGCCAGATTTTGAGGCAACTCTCCTGATCTGATTGCTTGAACAATACGATAAGCGTAAGATTGATCCGTGCTGAGGTCTTTGATAACTTCTTCAGACAACACTGGAAGGGGAGGGCCTACTTCGACCTTTGGAAATTTTGTATTTATTTCTAATTCCGTTGCTTCATCTAGCATGTTGCCAAGGGGGCCTGACCACTTGTTGTTGCTCTTTGTAGGACCATCAAGTTCCTGGATGAGACGACGAAGAGGTAGTTCCCCTGTGTGCAAATCACATACAATCCAAACAAGCCTTCTTCCAAGTTTTTTCTCTAAATGCGTCATAACACCGCCATGCCATCCAGTGTTCACCGCAGTTGAGTCTCCACCAACAGCCTGCAGTGAACTGTCAAGTCTTCTTTCTTGAAGCCAACATATTATTTGATCAGCAATTGCCTCTGCATGTTTCTTGCCTTCTACTTCTGCTTCAGGAACAAAGTGAAACAAATAGCGGCCATCAGGTTCGGAACACACAGAGTAGTGTTCTTCTTTGATGAGACCGGGAAACTTTCTGTCCATATTCCCTCTACCTCTAGGAGAACTTTTGTGTCATCTCTTCTTCCATCAAACAAAAGGCAAGAGAGACCTTCCTCCTTCAAATCTTTTTCATGCTGATCAGATATTTCCTTCATTATTTTTTCTTGTGCTCTTCTTATCTTATTATGATCTATCACTAAGGATGTATCCTCTCGGCTGATGAGGCCTGCATCTATCCAAGCGGCAGTGGCAATCTCTGCAGTCTCTCGTAGCCCCGTATGGTGGCGAATACTGGCAAGGGCAATGTTTGAGATGTCTTTAGTGTTGTATTTAATTCTCTTCGGCGAAGGTTCAGATGGCATTTTGGAGCTATCATCTGATGTTGCTTCTTTCTGTTCATCTGAAGAGCTTTCAAAGAAGTGAGAAACCTCTTGATAGAGCTCTTCATCTCTTTGGGTGGCTTCTTCACTCTTCTTTTTCTTCCTTTCTTCCCTCTCTCGGATTTTCTCTTTTTTCTTAGCAATACAATCTGTTTTTTGGTTTCTGAATAATCTGCCGAACCAATCTGCATACTTCCTTTGGCATCCTGCCTTTGTTCTCTGCGCCTTTATAAAAGCCAGCTCCAAAACAGGGATCTTCTTCTCGCGAGGACAGCGACAATCAATGTGAGGGTGAGGTTCTCTTCTGCATGAGGGAGAACAATTGGCTTCAGAACACAACTCTATGGGACACTGGCAGTTAAAAATGTCAAGAAGAGTATCAAGTGTGTGCAGAAATTTATTTTTCTTTGCTAGTTTTCCTTTACCAAGTGATGTCTCAACTGCTTTGTGCCACAGCTTTGTTAATTTTAATTCAATAGTTCTATACTGATTGAGTAGGTGGTTTGAATAACACATTAGCTTTTTTCCACTGATGCAGAAGAGGGGGAATCATGTCCCTTATGAGCTCTTTCTCTGTGTAGTTCCTTCTATCCTTTGTATTTTGTTCACGAAGGAGTAACCCTAGTCTCAGCATGTCTCGCACTGTTGGTAGCTCTGATACGGGAAGCTCCTTGTCTGTACCGACTAACAGGCTCAAGTGGCATGACGACTGACCTCTTGTCTTCAATTTTGGCATCTTCGGAATATCTGAAAAGAAAGAAAAACATTTAAGTATTTTATATCAATTACGATGTTTCAAAGTTTAGTCATTCGATGTTCTAAAATTCAATAAAAAAATAGTTCATGGGATTACAACATAATTAGACAGAAGAATATGATAATAATAAATAATTGTAATAATCAATAATCCATACTTACAGTTAAACTGTAGTATTCGTCTAGTAGAATAACTATGAAGTAGGTACAAGAGCAATAACAGCAAACCACCGTCTATGACATCTAAGAGGCAACTGAGGACTGAGAGTGAGGGACAGTTCTATTAATGTTGTGACTTGTACAATAGGGTGGAATCGATTTTACATTTTTTTCGATTTCCATATTCTAATAGAGACAAAAACTTGCGCATGCATGAGAAAATAGCCTCTGCAAAATCTTAGCTTAATAGGTAATCATCTTCTGTCCCCGGCAGAGCGATGAAAATCATATTTTAGTAGTCAAAAACGTATTTTTAAACCCTAGCCTAGAGTCATAAAATTTTGCGTGTGTTATTTCATGCCTAAGCAACGATATAAATGCTATGGGAAATATATAAATGCATTATTTAAGACAAAGACCGATCTGAAAATATGTATAATATACATATTTTCAGATCGGCTCTTTGTCTTAAATAATGCATTTATATATTTCCCATAGCATTTATATCGTTGCTTAGGCATGAAATAACACACACGCAAAATTTTATGACTCTAGGCTAGGGTTTAAAAATACGTTTTTGACTACTAAAATATGATTTTCATCGCTCTGCCGGGGGCAGAAGATGATTATCTATTAAGCTAAGATTTTGCAGAGGCTATTTTCTCATGCATGCGCAAGTTTTTGTCTCTATTAGAATATGGAAATCGAAAAAAATGTAAAATCGATCCACCCTATTGTACAACAACTATATGACCTTGAAAACACTCCATATGCGATCAGTGGGATAATTTTGTGACAGATGAATAGTTAATCAATTTATGTCCTATTATTTAGTAAAAGAGTCAATTTCTGAAACTTTAAGGTAAAATTGATGTAGCTAAGGGTTATTTTATTTCATTTTGGTTGGCCAATTTCAAGTTTTGACAGGAAAAGACACTATATTTTCACTACCAAAATTGATTTGAAAAAAGTTGACAAAATTGACACACCCTACTGCATACACTTCCACAATGAACTTGATGGCCTGGTAAAGCTTATCCTTTAGTTCTGGAGGGTAAGCACCTCTGGTCCACAGACACATCAATCTAATTGCCAAAGTCAACCATCTTGCATGGTTTAATGGTCCAATTTTCCAGGCAGCAAATCTTGGGTTGACTTTGCCCCTGGAAATTCCAAGCACATACTCAGGGGGCCACATACTCAGGGGGCCACTGAGTTTGGTGAATTCCACTTGTGGCAGATGTTGGTAGTCATTTTCACAGAGTTTTCCCAGCGGACCAGTGAAAGCAGTGGGACTTTTGGTACTGCCATCAAGATGCTTGAAAACAGCTCTGAAAGGAAGCTCATTCTGATGGAGTGAACAGCCAATGGTGTGCAATTTCAGCTGAATTTTATTTTCCAGAGCTGTTACAAGGCCTCCCTCCCAGCCAGTGTTTGTATTTGTGTTGTCAAGGAGGACAGCTTTCAGGGTATGAACACTGTTAAACTCCTCCAAGACACTAGAAACTTCTTCACCAAGAAGAACTCCAGTCGCACATTTAATTGGGATGACTCTGTGAGTAAGATATGTTCCACTTTCAGTTCCCGGCTCCTTTGTGAAAGTCAAATGGTGCTCTTGTCCCTTTCCTTTCTTCAGCTTAGTCTCCCCATTTTCATCCTTAACTTCTCTGTACAGCAGTGTCCTTGTCAACTTTCCCATCAACCCTAATACAGACTAACTTTTCCAGACCCTCATTGTGCTTTTCATCACTTTTCACTTTCATTCTAGCTTTTTCCCTGTCCATTTTCGATTTATCAACTATTATCTGTGTCACATCAAGGCCAGGCTTAAGCAGGTCCATAGCTTGTAAGTCCAGGAGGAAGGCATTAGCAAGACTTGCCCCAAGATTGGAAGAAACATCACCCTGATCAGTTCCATGGCATATCTGGGGGTTTTCAAAAGCTGTAACCTACACTTGGGTGCCTCCTTGGCTTGAACTCTTCAGCTTCACCACCAGATGGCTGAAATGAAAAAAAAAATAAATTACTAAAGCGAAAATGGGGGAAAATAGGGGAAAAAGTAGTGAAAGATATGGGTAAAAATCGACGAAAATGGGCGGAAATAAGAATAAATTACTAAAGCGAAAATGGGGGAAAAAAGGGGGGAAATAGGGGGAAAAATGGGTAAAAATTCAGGTAAAAAGTCGGCGAAAATGGGCGAAAAAAAGAATAAATTACTAAAGCGAAAGTGGGGGAAAAAAGGGGGGAAATAGGGACAAAAAATAGGGATAAATTTGGGTAAAAATGGGATAAGATATAAGAAAAAATATATATTACCTCTCCTGATTCTCCTGAGCTGGATTCAAAAGAAATATCTTGTGAAGGTGTGGAGGCAAAAGTGGCAAAAGTGGCCAAATCCACTTCCTGCTGCTGTTGAATCTGGCTCTGTAATCTTTCTGCTTCAGCTGCAGCCCTCTGGTCTCTCTTCACAGCAGCTTTATCCACAGATCCCAGCTGGAAAGAGCCCTTGGGTCCTATTTTGGCCCTCTGATCTCTCAAGTATTCCCTCTCCTCTACTGGAACCTGAAATATTAAAGTATATTAAATAGCGGATCTAAAATAAGAGATAAAATCCTGAAAAAAAATTGATTATTAATTTCTATTACCAGGGGGGGGGAAGGAAGATTACAGGAGGAAAATGCGGATATTTTTCAATTACAAGCATTGAATTTCCTTCCATTTAAAAGGAACCTAATCGCACTAAGTTAGGCCAGTTAAAAGTTTAAAAAATAATATCATTACATTCTTACTGGGAGGACAAGTGCAGATTATGGTGCTGTGTTTGACAATTTTCTTTCTTGCACTTCACAGCATTGTCATCACAGGGACGAACAGGTAGCTTACAGGTGCAAGCAGAAATGTCAAAAAGTTTATCCAGCTTTTCCTCCAGATTCTGCTCCTGGACTGTAGAAAGAGATTTCCTGTTTATCTCTTGCTTTCTTGAAGCACACTTTATCCACCAATTTCACTACATAATATTCCTCATACAGGGGCAGCCGCGGGTTCACTGCCTGCCAGATCTCAATCACATCCTTTGCTATCGTTTTAGCGGAGCACCGACAATTCAGCGCAGGACAATTCAGCGCCGACAATTCAGCGCAAGTCAGTACAGTTAAAAGTTTAGTTAAAAATAATAAAATAAATATATATATATATATATATATATATATATATATATATATATGCTAAATTGGGTCTGTATCGAAGGAGTGACATTTCAAAGGAGTGACATAACAAAGGAGTGACATAAATACCGTAACGAAGGAGTGACATAACGAAGGAGTGACAAATCGGAGATAAAATTCAAAGGAGTATAATTATTAAAATTTTATTTAAAAAAACAAAATTTGTTAGAATTGTTAAAATTAAGATTTTATTTAAAAAACTAGAAACCTAACCTAACCTAACCTAACCTAACAGTTGCAAGCCTCTCTTCCCTCTGGATTTGTTCTTTCTTCTTCTTTGTTGGTATTTTCGCGCTGAATTGTCTTGCGCTGAATTGTCTTTGCGCTGAATTGTCTTGTGCTGAATTGTCGGCGCTGAATTGTCGAGTCACGCGTTTTAGCAATATCATAGTCTTCCAAGTCCGGGTGGCTGTTTTGGAGGAAATAACTGTACTGATTAACTTGGCGGAGGGTAGGAGGCTCTGTTTTATCCAAAGGGGAAGGCTGGCCACTGAATTTTTTGGCACTATCACTTCGAGTTAACACTGCAGACTTCCGTTTTTTACCCATTTTTATAAAATATCTGAAAATAAACAATTAAATGAACGTATCATAAAATAACTTAATTTAATACACATTTTATAGGTAAATATCATTAAAAAATACAAAATAATAACTAATAAACATCTATAATACATTTACAATAAGTTTCAAGCATCGTTTTGTTAAAAAAGCCGAATTTTAATTGATTATTTTGATGAAATAAGGTCCGATATTTTGTTTGTTTACATTGCGCGAATGCCGCGCGCGCGATTTTACACGTAAAATTCGGCAATTTTACACCATAAAAATAATTAACAATCCTCAAAAAATACAATCATTTTCACAAATATGAGTTGGTGCATCGTTTTTTATACATTAATACCTTTCTATCTAGACTAGTCCAAGATCACAGTTCCAAAATCAACCTACCCTAGTGAGTAATGTCGTGGTTGAGTGGTGAGGTCTGAATCCATGTTGAGTAGGCGATAGTGGTATGTGTGGGTTGGTGATTTGTAAGATTAGTCATTCTGTTACTTTGGAAGGTGTGCATAGTAAACTAATGGGTCTATAGGAAGCTGGTTCTGTTGGATTTTTGTTTGGTTTGAGTAGTGTAATAATTTGACCTTGTTTCCATATGTCAGGAATAATACAGTGTTGGTATGAATATGTGCTGATGTTTGTGAGAGCTAGTATTCCCTGTGTGCCCAAGTGTTTAAGGTGTATGTTAGATATGTTGTCTGATCCAGTAGCCTTCGAATTCTTAATGTTTTTGATGATCTTGGTGATCTGGTCTGTATTGAAGGGTATAATGGTCGTGTCGAGTCTGTAGGTTTTCTTGTGTCTGGCTGTTTGTCTGTCTGCGTGTTTTGGTTGTTGTCTCTGTTTAAATAACTTATCTTTGCGTAGTGATTAACTAGAATGTTAGCTTGTGATATTATTTTGGCTGCGACAGATAGCCGCGTGTGAGGTGTGAATGCCGCTGTTAGAGTGGGTAATGCTGTTTATAGTCTTGTATAGCCTGGATGAATCTGTGGAGTGGTTTAGTGTTGTTATGAATTCCCTAAATGTTTGTTTGTTTTTCTTTAAGTTTGTTGTTTATTTCTGTGTTGAGCTGTTGTATCTGCTGTTTTATGGCTTCTGTGTGTGGTATTTGTGTGTTATATTTGAGGTTGTTACGTTGCCTTATAAAGTGGGCTATTTCTCTAGTGTAATTTGGGTTGTATCTCCTAATGTTGCCCTTGGGTATGTATTTCTTTGCATTATTGATGATCTGATTAAATGTCTTGATTGTTGTAGTGATGTTTATGATGGGTGTACTGTTTAATGTGGTGAATTGTTCCTCAGTCTGTATTTTGAACTGTTCCCAATCAGCTTTCTTGTAATTTCTGTAAGTGTGCCTAAGGCTGTTGGGGCTGAGTGTAGAACGTGTTGTAATGATGATGGGCAGGTGTTCGATACTTGATGAAGTACTTTGCGGGGAACTCATTCCTTGAAAATAATTTAATCGAAGTTGGTGGTGCCATTTACGAAAGGAAATGTCAGTTAAATGCCACTTCAATTTATTTTCATAAACCGATTGTAATCACATGCATATCAATTTTATGTTAATCAGTAACAACCAGTGGCGTGTCGTGAAAAAAATGCTAGGGTAAGCAAATGACACTGTTAAGATTTTTGATAAAGCTGAAGTATGAATATTAATAAATATTTGTTTTATATTGATCCATTTAACATATAAAATAGGAAGTAGTAACATAAAATATTATTTAATTCGTATATATATATATATATAACTTTTGCTTACTTTGCGTCTTAGGAGTACACGCCACTGGTAACAACATATTAACAGCAACTTAATTTTCAAGATTAAATACAGTACATAAGGAATAAATTTACCTTACGTCAGTTGGATTCCAACCAATACCATTGAAGATTCGAATTTTGCGAGCCGTTTCGGCCATGAAACGTTAAGATATGCTGGGAGAGATTTGTATGTATACTCTTTGGCATTGGTTTCCATACGTATATTTTAATATACTCTATATACTGTTCATATATATATATATATATATATATATATTAGTGATGTAGGTCACATCCGCATCCGCATCCGCGGAACATCCGCACATTTTCTCGCATCCGCGTCCGCGTCCGCATCCGCACTTTGGACTGCGGATGTCGTGCGGATGTGGACCGTTGAGATAAAACGTCATTAATAAGCGGAAATTATCAAATTCTACTATATTAATAGAACTAGTTCATTGTGCGCAAGCAAAAGTGATGCAAGCGACAAGACGAGAGGCTGTTCTTGTATGAAGTTACTCTCTTGCAACCTACTTAGATCCACGTTACAATGCTAAGTTATTTTCACCTAGTACATTAGAACGAGTTAAATCATCACTTGGCAAAGCAGTTGAAGAGCTTCAATCTCTTGAATCTGTCGCTTCGCCACCCACCAAAAGAATAAAAGTTTCAGTGACAGAACCAACACCTTCAACAAGCAAATCTATCACAGAATCTGTGTCTCAGTTTCTTGAGTCAAGCAGCAATGACGAGACCTACGCGATGTCAAAAGATGTAGTGAAAATGATCGAGAGCTATCACCAAGAAAAACGCCTGGCTGCATGTGACAATCCAATATATGATGAAAAGAGAAACAGACTGGCAGCAGAAAAGGCAGAAAAATTAATGTTCCTTAAGCATAACCTTCCTATAATTAAGTTTGAACATTAAACGATGAACATCTTAGTTTACTTTATTTTAATTACTCATTTATAAATATGCCTAATAAAACTTTAAACTTAATATAAATAGTTATCAAGCTAATTAAAGATCTCTTTCTATAAGGGTGGAGGAGGTTGGGGAAAGAGGTCGGTGGGGTGCATTTGAGTTGGGTTCACGTCCCGCATCCTGGTAACACAATTATGGTTTCTAATTGTGGCTGAAAACTCAACAAATATAACGAATTTATTTGCAGACGAATTCACTAATTGATTTCTATATTAGTTAGATGCTTGATATTATTTTATATGTTCAGAGAAAAGTACAGCAATTATTGTACAATTAATCAATTATACTACATTATAGCTACAGCTCTCTCTATATAATAACTTATTATATACGTTAAACACAACAAATCTCGAATATATCCTAAAAAATAACGAAAATGTAGGCATCCGCATCCGCATCCAAGGATGTTGAAATCAAACATCCTCATCCGCATCCGCATCCGCGGATGTGAAAAAAATGACATCCTCTACATCACTAATATATATATATATATATATATAATTATGCGGGTTGCTTCTACAGAGCTTCAATTTAATATTTAGTAGAAATCCAATGACAAGGAGAAATGTAAATGCCATGAAAAGTCTTCTTTATTGCGCAACGTTTCGAGCAATACGCTCATCTTCAGGCTGTTTAATAACAATGTGAAATTAAAATCAATATTGAATGAAAAACAAACAGAAATTTCTATAACCTATTCGTAAAGACAAATTTTAAAAGACTGAGAAAAGAGGGTTAAGTTCTAAGTTATACAGATTTACATATCAAAATTAAGAAGTTATTTTTAAATACATGTAGTAAATGTGAAATTAATACACTGGAAAAATTACCAATAGTACACTGGAACAATGGAGCTATCTACCTTACACAGCAGTATCCGAGGCCGACTAATTTGAGCAGAGGAAACGGGAACGAAGGATGGCGAGGGACCAGGTTAATAGATTTCTGTCACGACTAAAGTCCTTAAAGATAATAAAAAATGATACTTACTCTCAGTTGTTCGCATCTGGTGCTAATCTTGCTCAATTATACTGTCTGCCTAAAATCCATAAAGCTGGAACACCTCTCCGTCCTATTTTAGCTTCGTATAACTTACCCACCTTTCAATTGGCAAAATTTGTTGTTCGTCTCCTGTCCCCCTTTGCGAAAAATGTTTACACTATAAATAACTCGTTTGAATTCCAAAAAGAACTCCTGGGTAAAAACTTCGATTCAAAAAAGTTTTTTGTCAGTTTTGATGTAAAGTCACTTTTCACAAATGTACCTGTATCTGAAACTATTGCCATTATTTTAGATAGGGTTTTTAGCTCAGTTGATAATTTCATGGTTTTTCATTGTCTCATTTGAAGGAACTTTTAGAATTGGTCTTCAAACAATGCTATTTCACTTTCAACAATAAGGTTTACCAACAAATTGATGGGTAGGGATGGGATCACCAGTCGGACCGTTAGCAGCTGACTTTTTTATGACTCATGTAGAAAGTGTAATTTTTAGACAATCTCCCACTCATCTCAAGCCAATTTTCTATCGACGCTTCGTTGATGATTCGATAGCAGTCTTTGATAATGCGGTACAAGCGCAACAATTCTTTAACTTCCTAAATTCTTTGCACCCCATATAAACGTATACAATGGAAACTGAGCAAAATGGCTCCCTCCCTCTCTTAGATCTTTTAATTTCGAAAAACGGTGATTCTATTACTACATCAGTTTTAGGAAACCACTTTCACTGGTTTGGGCATGAATTTTTTTAGTTTTACTGATTTCAACTATAAGATGTCTTGTATTAAAACTCTCCTGTTCAGAGGATATAATTTGACCTCTAATTTTACCTTACTTAATGATGAATTTAATAATCTAAGATCATACTTTACTAATAATAGTTTTCCTGTTCAATATGTAGACAAACTAATTAGATCCTTCTTAAATAATGTTTATAGCCCTCAACTTCCATGTATTACAGTGCCGAAGGATATAAAATATTTCTTGGTACCTGAAATGGGTCCCTTGAATAAGGAATTTAAGCTTAAATTTACAAAATTGTTAAGGAAATTTTTTTATCATACTGATTTCCGCATCATATTTATTAATAAAACGTCTTTAGGTAGCTTTTTCTCAGCGAAGGATCGAACCCCTGACTCGTTGCGTAGCGGTGTTGTATATTTATTTACCTGCCCCAGGTGTCTCCTTGGGAATTACATCGGCAGCACTGTTCGCTCTCTCAGGGCTAGATTTTATTCGCATATGGGAATAAGTGGCCGAACAGGTAAAATTTTAAAAACTAAGGAAGCCTCCAGCATTCGTGAACATAGCATCAAATGCAAAATTGATGTCACTTTAGACAATTTTAAAATTCTTGGTTGTAATACTTGTCCCAACTCACTAAGAATTTTAGAATCCCTTTTCATTAAAGCATTGTCCCCTAGTCTGAATGTTGACTCATCGTCCGTCCCTCTCAATTTGCTATGATCCCTCCTCCTTCCCCAATTCCTTATAATCCCTCCTTCCCTATCTCCCTCGCCATCCTTCGTTCCCGTTTCCTCTGCTCAAATTAGTCGGCCTCGGATACTGCTGTGTAAGGTAGATAGCTCCATTGTTCCAGTGTACTATTGGTAATTTTTCCAGTGTATTAATTTCACATTTACTACATGTATTTAAAAATAACTTCTTAATTTTGATATGTAAATCTGTATAACTTAGAACTTAACCCTCTTTTCTCAGTCTTTTAAAATTTGTCTTTACGAATAGGTTATAGAAATTTCTGTTTGTTTTTCATTCAATATTGATTTTAATTTCACATTGTTATTAAACAGCCTGAAGATGAGCGTATTGCTCGAAACGTTGCGCAATAAAGAAGACTTTTCATGGCATTTACATTTCTCCTTGTCATTGGATTTCTACTAAATATATATATATATATATATATATTATTATATATATATATATATATATATATACAGGGTGTCCCATAAGTCTGGAACCATAGGGTAAAATAGGTTATTCATCTTTTTCCGTTTATGCAGGTGCCCATGATGTCTTTGATTAAGGAAGAACGCATCCAGGTAATTCTGCTCGTAGGAAATCGGAGTCAGAGGGAGGTCGCTGAGGAATTTAACGGATTGCATCTGGACCGCGCGCCGATAACACACAGCTGTGTCGGCAAACTTGTAGCAAATTTCAGGGAAACGGGATCCACAGGAGATAAACCACGCAGTGGACCTCCGAAGACAACCACCGACGATGACACAGCCGTTACCATCCTCGCTCATTTCACAAACAGTTCCCAAAAGTCTCTTCGGCGTTTTTATTGCTGTTTTTATCATTTTGCCCTATGGTTCCAGACTTACGGGACACCCTGTATATATATATATATATATATATATATATATATATATATATATATATATATATATATATATATAGCCTATACATACTTTGTGAGATATGCCGCTAAATATTTTTTATTTTAATGCCTTTTTTGTGTGTGTGTGTGTGTGTGTGTGTGTGTGTGTGTGTGTGATCATTGTCTTCTTCTTTTTAAGGTTTATTATTATGTAGTATTTTTAAGAGAAGCCCATGATATTTGTAGGCAAAGCCTTTTTGTTTTGAACAAATTTTGCTCAAAATTAGCGCTCATCCTAACTTTTGAACAGAAGTTTTTCAGCCAGAGAGAACTTAACATTTACGTTAAGCTCACAAATCAGTTACATTTTGAGAGCAGCTTCACGAATTTGGCCTCACTTGCTTATCCCCGATTTCACAAAAGAGTAGAAAATTTTGTATAAGCGTGGTCTGTCTAGATAAAAAAAATTATTTATTATAATTTACCACAGACAACACATATTATAAAATAGCTCATATGGGTAGAACTTGTAACTCTCGATAAATAAACTCTACCCAGCGTCACGCCAACAAAAGCCTAACTCGGATGAACAATATTTTAACTACATAAACTTTGCTCGAAACATATTTGTAGTGAACGAATTTGTTTGATGTTTACATCAAATTATTCGTGATGACATCCTATATCTTTTGGTGAAAAGTGTGTGTGTAGTAGTTTCTTCTGAAAAACGTTGTAGCCTTCAGAAGTGCCGTCCGCGAAGTATTAGCCGTGGTCAAAAAAGATTTGAGGAGTCGCGCGTCTTAAGGTACCTAGGCGCCACCACAGGAGAAAAACATGTTTTTGATGGATATCACTATTTTCACCCTTCCTCTATCGCGTGGTTTGGGTTATAATGACCTTACGACATTAGAAGTATGGTTGAAAACCTTATGAAGCGAACTACTTTTTTAACCTCATTCTGTGCCAGAAATCGCACCCAAAGTTCGGCATAATAAGAAAATAAAAAAATGAAAAAAATATATATATATAAAATATAAAATATGAAAATCTATTCCGAAAACTCATCAACATCTTCATTAGCATACTTAGAACTCTAATGTAGCCAAAAATGAACGATCTAGCTCAATTAATAACAGAGATACTATTGCCAGAATATTGCTGAACTTTGGAGGCGATTTGTGGCGAATTTTAATTTTGGCGCTTAGGTACCTTAAGACGCGGGACCCCTCATTTGTCCACGCACTACGGTGTGTGGACAATTACTTTTGAACGCAATACACGTTTCTCGTTTAATCTCATTATTGATTTTATGACTTATCTATTTCCATTCCTGTGCGGTTTCTTAATTATTAAAATAACCTAGAAAACAAAATATTTAAATGAATGTTGAAAAGTGATAAATGCCGCCTCCCAACTACTATTTTGTGTATATATATATATACTGTATGTATACCTTGGTTACCTTGGTTTTGCTTGCCCGAATTGTTCATTCTGACGAAGGTCAAGCTTGTCAGTCCACCTTAGACCTACAGTTTAACGTTGAATCCGAACCACACCCCACCACGGGCGGTCAGAAATTACAAAGTCCGTGCTCGGACTCGATCTCACGACCTCCCGATCAGCAGCCCAGCGTCTTAACCACGAGGCTACCAACCAATTTATATGTGTGTAGGGATGAACAGCTGGGTATGCTGTGCGCCACCTGCCGTCACCGGGTTTCGAACCCGGGGCCGGAGGATTCGTAGTCAGCAGATGCCAACCACTATACCACCAAGGCACACATATATATATACAGGGTGTCCGAGAATTATCTGTACAATTTTTGGCTGTTATTAAAAATCAACCATGAAGTGTAGAAATTCCAGTGTTGTCCCATTTTACAGAGAATCTCATTAAAGTTTTTCTGATACCAAGTTTTGACAAGTTTTTTAGAAATTCCAGTGTGTCCGAAAATTATCTCTACAATTTCATCTTTTAATAAAATTCTTGATAACACACGTAAAATTCTTAAACAAGATTATTTAGAATCTGTATTTTCAAAAGTTTCTTTTATTAAAGTAACGTTGTTACAAACATGAGATATGTGCACCATCAGTGATTCGCAAAACATCCAATCGATAATCCAAATGTTGCCATGTACGCTGCAGCATATCCACATCAATTCGCTCAATAGCAGCTGTGATTCTTGCTTTTAAATCATCAATGTCTGTCACCCGCGTACAAAAAAGAAAAAACTTGTCAAAACTTGTTATCAGAAAAAACTTAATGAGTTTCTCTGTAAAATGGGACAACACTGGAATTTCTACACTTCATGGTTCACTTTTAATAACAGCCAAAAATTGTACAGATAATTCTCGGACACCCTGTATGTATATATATACCGCTGTGCCAGTTTCCAGGCATCCTCACTGAATATTATTCCAAGAAAAACCAGTTTTGTTACAGTTTATTTCTAACATATTTAGGGTTAAAGCTCAATTTACCGTTAATGTGCTGTAGTAGTTAATATAATTAATTTGCATGCAATAATACTCTTTAAATGAAAATTAATTGAAAGAAAACTTAATTTACATTTCCTCCAACAGACTGTGCTTCACATTCAAATACCTTGGCTCGCTTTTAATTGGCTAATTTTAAAGCTGAAAACTAGTATAATTACTGATTTTATTTATACTCGTAATCTAATATACTATTTACGAATGGGGAGTTGAATTAAAAGTAAAAAGACTAGTTTGAAAACAAATTTGGTTTAAAAACAAATCTGGTTTAAAAACAATTTGGTTTAAAAACAAATCTGGTTTAAAACCAATTTGGTTTCAAAAACAAATCTGGTTTAAAAACAATTTGGTTTAAAAACAAATTTAAATACGCTTCTTGGAACAAAATTACGAAGCCGACAGACTGAATAAAATCTTACCCCATATGGATATTTTGCTCTCTGACGAAGGGGAATTTCGATTGAAAATTCCACCTCATTAAACGGTCCCTGCTCAGTTCAAGAAATTTCATCATTTGAAGGAACTTCAAATCTCTACCCGTATTCGATAGCATGCAGCGTCGCATTCAATTGTATATACAAAACAATGGGGATGAATTGCGGCATCTGCTGTGATTCAGGTAGGTCATGCATGGCTGGAATTCATTTTATGAAAAATTTCATCATGGTATGTTTATTCTGTAAAACATAATGGCATTGTTTAATGGGTTAGTCTAATAAACTAAGGTATCTTATCACAATTACAGTACCTTGCTATATATTATGAGCCCTTATATCACTAAAAATTCACTTTTGCCTAAAATTTGTTCTCACATTATTTGCTTTTTATTGAATATATATATATATATATATATATAATATATATATATATATATATATATATATATTCTGCCAAAAAAAAGGGTTCACTCTAAAAACATCCATGGAATCAACATTTTTCAAACAATCAGTATGAAACTTATACATGTAAAAGATACATAAAACATCTACCTGTAAACCAAATTTCAGTTCGAAGCTTTCAAAAATAACGATTTATTAAATATTTCTCTAATAATACTACAACTGATGCTCGACAAACTAATCACGAATCCTTTATTTCCATTTTCACTTTTGTAAATTCTTATATACGATATTTTTTTGCAGGGTTATAAAATATAGTGAATATGCCATTTTCAGAGGAAGATAAGATTATAATTAAGCATTTATAGACTACAAAAGGGATATGGACGAACGAAACTACTCTCCAAATTCCCCAACAAAGCCAAATAAAATAAAATAAATAGTCCAAAAATAAAATACTTTAAAAAAATTCTAATCATTTTTCCGAAGACGCTTAATGTACGTTAATATACAGGGTGGGCGGAAAGTAGCTCCCTATTTTGGATTGGTAAAAAAATACGTATATTATCCATTTATTTCAGAAGAAATAATATGAAATGGTAGGCATACATGGTAGGTTTTCTTTAAAATTCAATGTGGGCTCCAACTCTTTCCACCAGCTTCTGGAGCCGCCCAGGAATGGCGTCCACTGACTTTAGCAGGAACTCCGGCGGGATGGAGGACATGACTTCCCGAATTCGGTCCTCCAGTTCTTCCAATGTCCTCGGTTTGGTGCGGTAGACTTCTTCCTTTACCCACCCCCAAAGAAAGAAGTCGCACGGTGTCAAGTCGGGGCTCCTGGCTGGCCATTGATGTGGACCACGACGACCCATCCAACGCCCAGGGAAGTGGGCATCCAGCCACTCACGGACAACAAGAGCGAAGTGCGGAGGGGCGCCATCTTGCATAAATATCAGATCGTCGATGTTCTCCCATGTGCTGACAACCGGCCAGACCTCGTTTCGCAACATAGCAAGGTACCGCTCAGCATTCATGGTGTTGCGCAGAAGGAACGGGCCCACAACCTGATCTGAGGTCATACCACACCACACCGTTACACTGAACCGATTCTGCCGTTTTTCAGCGGTAACCATGGGATCCTCTCCTGCCCAGTAGTGGCATTGTGGCGGTTGACAAAGCCTCCGACGTGGAACACCGCCTCGTCGCTCCAGAGGATATTGCGGAAGAGATGGGGCCAGTCTTCATGCCAAGCCAGCATGATTTCCCCGAACTCCATGCGAATGTCGCAGTCCTCGTCCGAGAGAGATTGGCAGTAATGCGGCTTCCACGCACGCCAGTTCAGCTCCTTCTTCAGCACAGTTCGCACTGAGTAGCGGGGAGAGTCCACTTTCCCGAGCTGCCTGGCGAGTTGACTTTCGTGGACTCCGTGCGAACATTTCCTGAACTGCCTCACCGTCTCCTGGGCCCTGGATATCGAAGGGCGACCACATCTTCGAACATCTGCCACAGACCCCGTGGTCATGAGCTTCGAGTGGCAGTTCTTGATTGTTTTCGGGTCCACTTGGGCACGTGATCCGTGAATGGCCCGCCACCATCTTTGAACTCGAACGACAGATTGTCAACTTCGTACCGTGCCGCCAACTGGGCACGCTCCTGCAGTGTTAAACGTTCAGCCATGTTACCCTTCAATCTGAAATGAAAAAAAAAATGAACGTTACAATTGTACCACTTTAGAGAACACAAAAGAGGACACTTTAGAGAAAAAAAGATTACCGTTACAATTGTACCACTTTAGAGAACACACCATAACAATATAACAATACAATCACATTTATACATAATTTATATGTAATTTAAATTAGGGAGCTACTTTCCGCCCACCCTGTATATATACAGTATATATATATATAGTCGTGGATAGAAGGTTTACAATCGCACAAATTTTGGGGAATATGTTCCGTTTTGCGACACAATTTTGCATTCAGTATGCTGTAAAGTTTGAAAAATGACGCTTGTTATAAAATAAACTTTGTCTCATGAATTTAAACAGATCCTAAAATATGTAAAAATAAAATGAAACTTATTGTAAAAATGTTTTTATCTTCCTAGTGTTGAAAACCGAGCCTACATTTGAAAAATGTAGGCTTTCGGTATTATTTTATATTTCTTTTACTATATTTCTTGATATAATATACCGTAATAAAGTTTATGCATTTCATTCTACACAAAATTCATTTATTTTAATGATATTATTTACCATTTTTTATTTAATTGCTAGTTTGGTTTACTTTTTTACAATTATCAGATTCTGAATGAAATATTTTCTCAATTTTATTAGAGAGTCGACAAATGCAGTCACAGTTGCGTGACTAATTAATTTTCTACACTGCAACGATTTTAACATTACTTTTGCTGGTTTAACTCGAAAAAAGGCTGTAAATTCATAACTATTCCTTTAATTCGTGCGTATAACCAAATTAAATCCTAATTTACAGTCCAGCATTTAAACTATTTCTATATATTCGTTACAAATCATAGTCATAGACTCACCGATCTTAATTTCTATTTTTAAGAGAAGCCTCGGCTTAGAGTCGAGCTCATCCATCTACATCTTTAAGCTCTTGAAGAGGATCGACAACGTTCATTACTCTAAACATTTTACACTAAACTGTCTAAACACAAACCGGACTCGTAACAACGGCTGGAAACTCGAACCAAAATGGCACAACATGAATATTTGAGGATATTTCTTTGTCCCATACAAAATTATCAGTTACTACAATGAATTTCCATCGAAAATCGTTTCTAGTATCTCCGTTATTACACTTAAAAATAGTCTTGACTTAGTGTTAGACGATTTCCTTGAGTAAATCTTCTTACTTTCTGATTTTTACGGGGATCATTGAAATAGGTTTCGCTTATAAAGGCATCTTAAGTACACTGGTTTATTCATTTATATATACAAGCAGAGCCTTCGGCTCACTGCCCTACGGGAGGTCATTCTCCTTCTCCCCCAAAACCCCCTCAACCCCCTTTATGCAAATTGGGGGCTAACCCACTCCCCCATTACCCCCACCCCAATATATATAAATAAATTTTAATTTATGTGTATTATATATATATTATATATATATATACAGGGTGGGCCGTAAGTTTCCATACATAGGAAAAATAAACGTTTTGTTTTATGTTTCAGATACCTAGAATATGCGTTTGACGTAAGATCTTGTTTACTGATGAAGCAAATGTTTTCGTCAATGGAGAGGTTAATCGGTAAAACATACGTTATTGAGTAATGCTAACCCTAATGGCTGAGTCCGACGAAGATGCAAGTGCCGGTAAAGTGATGGTGTGGCCGGGATATGGGGTGACAGAATTATTGGACCAATTTTTGTCAGTGGAAATCTTATGCCGAAGGTATCTTATGTTGCAAAAGAGATTTTCCCCATCCCTGCTAAACGAGGAAGGTAACTTCCCAGTTTACTTCCAGCAAGATGGAGCTCCACCTCATTATGGTCTTCACGTGCGTCGGTATTTGGATCAGCAGCAGTTTCCGGATGCTTGATTGGTCGGCGTGGTCCGTGGAGTGGCCTCCAGATCCCCAGATCTCACCCCCTTGATTTCTATCTTTGGGGGCACTTGAAGGCCATGGTGTATCAGGAAAAGATACGAGACATAATCATCTAAAGGAACGTATCACCAACGCCATTACAAGCATACGTCAACTGCTAATGCGTGTTCATCACAGTGGGGAAACGTATTGAAATGTGTTTTCAAAACAATGGCAACATGTAGAGCATATTATATAAATAAAAATGGTTGTCCATAAAAAAATGTTTATTTTTCCTATGTATGGAAACTTACGGCCCACCCTGTATATATATATTCGCAAACTGCTGAGTATTTTCTTCCTTATTTCGAAACTTGCTCATTTTGAACGGGGTAACAGTGGGAAGGGGAATGAAGAAGAAGTGGGAGCCTTCTTACTTTTCTGAATTTCTTTGAGTTTGTCTGCAGCTGCATAAAAGTTATGCGTACCACCTCGAGTCGGTTGCAAAGCTGTTGTGGCTCCTTTTTTTCATTTAATTCATTGTAACTCTCTCTCTCTCTCTCAACGTTGGAATTGATTCCAATTCCATTTCCGAACATTAAAAAGTTAAATTTTAATTACATTTCCGATTCCGACCAGAAAGTATCAATTTCAGAATTGGAATGAAAACGAGGATGGAAAATACCCTCAGAATACGGGGCCCAAAGCTTTTCAATGTCCTTCCAAAAGAAGTGAGGAATCTCCAGCACACCAACCTGAATAACTTCAAGAACCAGCTGGACAGATTCTTGTGCAAAGTCCCTGACCAGCCATGCGTGGCTGGCTACGAGGGCAGGAGGCGATCAGAGAGCAATTCCCTCCTTCACCAAGTCCCGCAAATGAGGCGGGATGCTGCAGAGGGGTCGACCGCAGGTCGATCCTGAACCGTCGTTCAAACTCAACAAAAGTAAACAAAAGTAAGTAATATATATATATATATAATATAACTTTTGCTATATTATATAAAATCAGCGTTTAAGAAATATGATCATTGTCTCATAATTTCTGTTCACAATTTTATAATGAAAATTATGGTCTTTAACGAACACAGTTAGGTAGACCAGCCATGAATGGACCCTAGGGTCTTTGTTGGTCTGAAACATTATAACATTATATAAAAGAACACATATCGTCTTTCATAAAACCACTTCTTGATTCATTTTTCACGTTTACCCCTTATATATATATATATATATATATATATAAAGGGTGATCCAGAGAAATGGGACCCAAAAGAAACCCCTGTAACTCTTAAAGTATAAGTCCTTTTATAAAATCATACGCATCATTCGAAAGAGGATAGTTACAAGTTTGTACATGATTGTATAGGTTTTGACAATACAAGACAAGATAAGATACAAAACAAAATAAAAGTGTTAGTTAAAACTAACCCTTCAAGATGACTGCATGGACTGTGGAACAGCTGCGTTTCATAACTGAGCAATATTATGAGCATGGAAGAAGTGTAGTTTCAGCTTAAAGATCTTTCAAGACATTTTCAGATGTCAAAATCACCTTCTAAGAAAGTAATCCGTCGGTGTGTCAGAAATTTTTCCCTAACTGGCAGCATTGGAAAAAGAAAACCAACTGGAAGAGTGCGCACAGCAAGGATAGACGAGATCATTAATTAACAGAACTCATGAAATTGTACAGGATAATCCTAACATAAGCATCAGACGTGCTTCTCAGCTGTTAGGAGTTGGATATTGAACAACACACCGTATATTCAAGCAAAATTTAATGCTCTTTCCATATAAAATTCAAACAGTGCAACAACTAAACGATGGAGATTTCGCACGAAGACGACAATTCTGTCAATGGATCCAACAGAAGGTAAATGACTCCACCAATTTTCTAGCAACTTTGATTATGTCAGACGAAGCCCATTTTCACTTGAATGGAACTGTAAACAAACAAAATTGTCGTTTCTGGGCAACAGAAAATCCATTGAATATTACCGAAGTCCCGTTGCATAGTCAGCGTGTAACTGTTTGGTGTGGTCTTACTGCATCTCAAATCATAGGGCCGTACTTTTTCGAGGATTCCACCGGAAACACGGTCACTGTAAATGGTGATCGCTACGAAAAAATGTTGACCGATTTCCTTATTCCTAAATTAAGAGATCTTTGTCTAGAAAACCACTGGTTCCAACAAGACGGAGCTACCTGCCATACCACGAGGAACTGCATGGCAGTTTTGCGTCAAACGTTTCCAGGCGAGTTAATCTCAAGATTTGGAGACGTTGAATGGCCCGCAAGGTCTCCGGATTTTTCTCCCTTAGATTATTATCTCTGGGGATATTTAAAGAGTAGGGTCTACAGAAATAACCCAACGACCTTGCAAGAATTGAAGGCCGCCATCACAACTGAGATACAGGCCATACCACCGCACACTCTTGCAAAAGTGATGCAGAACTTACAAGCGAGAACACTGGAATGCTTGGCAACTAATGGAGCACATTTGAAAGGAGTCATTTTAAAAAAATAAATATTTCATAATAAACTCAAGATTTGGAGACGTTGAATGGCCCGCAAGGTCTCCGGATTTTTCTCCCTTAGATTATTATCTCTGGGGATATTTAAAGAGTAGGGTCTACAGAAATAACCCAACGACCTTGCAAGAATTGAAGGCCGCCATCACAACTGAGATACAGGCCATACCACCGTACACTCTTGCAAAAGTGATGCAGAACTTACAAGCGAGAACACTGGAATGCTTGGCAACTAATGGAGCACATTTGAAAGGAGTCATTTTAAAAAAATAAATATTTCATAATAAACTTGTAACTCTACTCTTTCGAATGATATATAGTTTTTATGAAAGGAATTAAATATTAAGAATATTTGGCTTTTTTTTATGGGTCCCATTTATCTGGATCACCCAGTGTGTATATATATATATATATATATATATATATATATATATATAAATAAAGGTCTTTTTTTGTTAGTGGTTTTATTGATTTTGATATGCTCTTTCGTCTCTCTCTGGTGTGGTTCTTCGTCGTTATAAAGTCATCACATCATGGGTTAATTCTGTTAGGATATTGCGGTCCAGTTTTCTCGACGGCAGATTCGATCCAATCCCAGTACAGCACTAATTTACTCAACTTGGTACGCACCGTTATGAAGCTTTTTTTCGGGGTTTGGAATGATTTGAGTTGATTAAATTTTACATGAATTTATTTATGAAGATAGAAGATCTGATCGATAAATACGATCGAGCCCCATTACTAAACTCGATACGTTATGGGAGTTGTTCACACTCAGAAATTGGTGAATTCTATACCAAGAATTGAGTACGGCTCTCTGCTCTTTTACGGCCCTTTTAAGAAGCCCTTATATAGACACAAATCATAAAAGGGGATGGTAATTGAAAAGGGGAGATACTCACTCTGAGTTATGTAAACAATCTTTTCTCGGGAAACTCCATTTTAATAATTTTTTCTTTACATAACATCGTTGGGTTTTCTTATAGATCCGGTATTATACAGTATACCATATATATGAAGGGCGGTTTAAGATTTTACAGACAATGACGGTATATTTAATGTATATAAATGTGAAACCTTCTTTAAAGACTTCAGAAAGGGAAGATAAATAGCAACACTATTTACAAACGTTCTCCCTGACCATGCAATACCTTAGTTCGAAAATAACTGCTGCTGAAGGACAGCTGGTGATAATCAACATTTTTCAGGAGAAAGAAACTTGTGCATATGTGTTCCGACGTTTGAGGGATATTTATGGTGATGATTGCTTAGCTCGTGTGTAAGTTTTCGATTGGCAGGCGTGTTGATGAACTGATCCGGACGATCGCCGGATTCGTAAACGTTATTTAATGGCGGAACTGAGAATCGGGTTGGCTGCAGATGAACAAATTATTCATGACCATCTTCAATACTAGGCAAGGTGTGCGCTCGCTGTATACCCTATATGTTGTACTCTGAACAGAAACAATCACGATATGACGTTTTTCAAAGTTTGTTTGCTCAGTACGGAGATGAAACATAGGTCTACTAGTCTACCAGTTTCACTCGGAAGAAAAGTGGTAGAGCATAGAATGGAGGAACACATCATCTTCCCGCCGCCAAAAGTTCAAAGCAGCGCATTCTGCAATAAAGGTTATTGTATTTTGGGATGCAGCAGGTATTTATTCTTCTTGATGTTTTGCATCCTGACACTGCTATCATTACTGTACAATATTGTGAAACACTACAGAAACTGAAGATTGCTATGAAGTGGGAATATCATGCACATCTGAAAGGGTGATCGCTTGTATTTGCAACATGACAACGCAAGAACTTATAAAGCTCTTTACACCCAACAAACAATTTTCCAGTTTGGTTGCACTCAGCTGCCACACCCACCCTACAACCCTGAAATGGCGCCCTCAGATTTCCAACATTTCTCAGCAATGAAACGCTATATGTGTGCTCATGGTAAGGCAGAATGGGAGAGATGAAAACATCCATATGAAGATGGTATCACAACACTCCGACAGATGTTTTCGAGGACGAAATAAAGAAGTTAGTGACTCGATTGCAAAAATACAATGTTGTTGAATGTAACTACGTGGAGGATTGAAACATATACTGGGGCACATTTTGGTTTAAAATAATGAATTCTTATAACTGTATTAGTTTTGTTATAATGTAAACGCTAGAAACTTTCAGACCACCCCTCGTGTATATATATATAATGTTATAATGTAATGTTATAAAGTTTCAGACCAACAAAGACCCTAGGATCCACTCATGGCTGGTCTACCTAACTGTGTTCGTAATTGTGTATGTCCTCCGTGGTGGCGGAGGGGACCTACAATTTTACGTGGGTTCCGAACCACAAGAACATAAGAAATTTATGTAACAACTTCCTGTACATTGGCAACGACCAATTTAGCAAAACTAATTAATTTTCGATTTAAAACTAAAGATAGAATCTCTGGATCCAGAGGATCAAGTCATAATAGACTACTATCCACAAATATGTTACACTCTATATCTATTTATAACCGACATGCAAATATATCAGATCCAAAGAATCTAGTCAATTTCATTACGGTATCCATCAATACTAGTACCTTGTCACGAAAAATAAGTCACGGTCCATATCGATTGTGGACGAAGTCAAAATTTACAACCATATACATTACAATATATACACTTAGGAGGAAAAATGTAGGTGTGGCTGTAAAGACTGTACAGTAAAGTAGAAATGTGTGTGCACCCATCTTGGGTCTCCCATTTAAAGGTGTTTGTGGGGCAAGTGAAGATCATGAGTTTTTCAATACCTCACAGTACTATGGGGGGTACCGCTCAGCAGAGGAATCTCTTTAAATGGGGTGTGTAAGGACAGAGAGTATCCCCTAACCCAAGACGCTGCCTCCCTATATCCCGCAACACTTGTGTTGAGCTGTGGGATCTATTCCCACAAGGCCTTAATTTTACTACCTTAAACTATACGCAATCTATCAACATATGCGTCTAATCGATTTTTAAACATGTTTATAGACGTGCTACTAATTACTTCTACCGGCAAACTATTCCACCTATGCGTAAAAAAGTTTTTGGCAACTGCTGTCTCGAACCTTCTACTTGTCAACTTACACCCGTTATTTCTAGTCCTATTATACTGAGATATTTCGAAAAAGCTATCTCTATCTACGTTATCGAACCCATTCATAATTTTGAAAACCTGGATTAGATCACCCCTTAACCTCCTAGTCTCTAGTGTTGTCAATTTTAACTCCTTAAGCCTATCCTCGTACGACTTTGACCTAAGCGACGGAATCATCTTAGTTGCTCGTCTTTGAACTCTTTCGATTTTGTCTATATCTTTGCGCATATGCGGATTCCAAAATTGGACCGCGTACTCCAAATGGGGTCTAACTAATGATTTATAAAGAGGAACTATAATATCGCGCGATTTGTACTCAAAATTTCGAGCTATAAAACATAACACTTTGTTCGCCTTATTGACCGCTGCTGTACTTTGTTTCGCTACTTTTAAATCACTAGTGACTATAACTCCTAAATCTTTTTCCCGCTCTACGCTTGTTAAATCTTTCCCTGACATACTATACGCAAATTACCGTTACGCGAACCTATATGCAAAATTTTGCACTTATCCATATATATATATATACAGTAATATATATATATATACCTTCAACTGCAAAGAACACGCAGTATAAATAACGTAAAGAAACGACGCTTGTATAGGAGATATTCCGCGCAAGACGAGAGAGAGAGAACGGAACAATGAAAAAATGAGGTAACCACCTGGGAATCGAACCCGGGATCTTCCGATTGCCGGTCAGACGCGATACCATTACACCATGGACCTCACTCTTCCAAATGCCGTAATTCTTCTACATACTCGCAGAAACCAATGCCCCAAGGGGGCACCTCCCGCATGCCGTAACATTATATACCTTCAACTGCAAAGAACACGCAGTATAAATAACGTAAAGAAACGACGCTTGTATAGGAGATATTCCGCGCAAGACGAGAGAGAGAGAACGGAACAAATGAAAAAATGAGGTAACCACCTGGGAATCGAACCCGGGATCTTCCGATTGCCGGTCAGACGCGATACCATTACACCATGGACCTCACTCTTCCAAATGCCGTAATTCTTCTACATACTCGCAGAAACCAATGCCCCAAGGGGGCACCTCCCGCATGCCGTAACATTATATACCTTCAACTGCAAAGAACACGCAGTATAAATAACGTAAAGAAACGACGCTTGTATAGGAGATATTCCGCTCAAGACGAGAGAGAGAGAACGGAACAAATGAAAAAATGAGGTAACCACCTGGGAATCGAACCCGGGATCTTCCGATTGCCGGTCAGACGCGATACCATTACACCATGGACCTCACTCTTCCAAATGCCGTAATTCTTCTACATACTCGCAGAAACCAATGCCCCAAGGGGGCACCTCCCGCATGCCGTAACATTATATACCTTCAACTGCAAAGAACACGCAGTATAAATAACGTAAAGAAACGACGCTTGTTTAGGAGATATTCCGCGCAAGACGAGAGAGAGAGAAAGGAACAAATGAAAAAATGAGGTAACCACCTGGGAATCGAACCCGGGATCTTCCGATTGCCGGTCAGACGCGATACCATTACACCATGGACCTCACTCTTCCAAATGCCGTAATTCTTCTACATACTCGCAGAAACCAATGCCCAAGGGGGCACCTCCCGCATGCCGTAACATTATATACCTTCAACTGCAAAGAACACGCAGTATAAATAACGTAAAGAAACGACGCTTGTATAGGAGATATTCCGCGCAAGACGAGAGAGAGAGAACGGAACAAATGAAAAAATGAGGTAACCACCTGGGAATCGAACCCGGGATCTTCCGATTGCCGGTCAGACGCGATACCATTACACCATGGACCTCACTCTTCCAAATGCCGTAATTCTTCTACATACTCGCAGAAACCAATGCCCCAAGGGGGCACCTCCCGCATGCCGTAACATTATATACCTTCAACTGCAAAGAACACGCAGTATAAATAACGTAAAGAAACGACGCTTGTATAGGAGATATTCCGCGCAAGACGAGAGAGAGAGAACGGAACAAATGAAAAATGAGGTAACCACCTGGGAATCGAACCCGGGATCTTCCGATTGCCGGTCAGACGCGATACCATTACACCATGGAACTCACTCTTCCAAATGCCGTAATTCTTCTACATACTCGCAGAAACCATTGCCCCAAGGGGGCACCTCCCGCATGCCGTAACATTATATACCTTCAACTGCAAAGAACACGCAGTATAAATAACGTAAAGAAACGACGCTTGTATAGGAGATATTCCGCGCAAGACGAGAGAGAGAGAACGGAACAAATGAAAAAATGAGGTAACCACCTGGGAATCGATCCCGGGATCTTCCGATTGCCGGTCAGACGCGATACCATTACACCATGGACCTCACTCTTCCAAATGCCGTAATTCTTCTACATACTCGCAGAAACCAATGCCCCAAGGGGCACCTCCCGCATGCCGTAACATTATATACCTTCAACTGCAAAGAACACGCAGTATAAATAACGTAAAGAAACGACGCTTGTATAGGAGATATTCCGCGCAAGACGAGAGAGAGAGAACGGAACAAATGAAAAAATGAGGTAACCACCTGGGAATCGAACCCGGGATCTTCCGATTGCCGGTCAGACGCGATACCATTACACCATGGACCTCACTCTTCCAAATGCCGTAATTCTTCTACATACTCGCAGAAGCCAATGCCCCAAGGGGTCACCTCCCGCATGCCGTAACATTATATACCTTCAACTGCAAAGAACACGCAGTATAAATAACGTAAAGAAACGACGCTTGTATAGGAGATATTCCGCGCAAGACGAGAGAGAGAGAACGGAACAAATGAAAAAATGAGGTAACCACCTGGGAATCGAACCCGGGATCTTCCGATTGCCGGTCAGACGCGATACCATTACACCATGGATCTCACTCTTCCAAATGCCGTAATTCTTCTACATACTCGCAGAAACCAATGCCCCAAGGGGGCACCTCCCGCATGCCGTAACATTATATACCTTCAACTGCAAAGAACACGCAGTATAAATAACGTAAAGAAACGACGCTTGTATAGGAGATATTCCGCGCAAGACGAGAGAGAGAGAACGGAACAAATGAAAAAATGAGGTAACCACCTGGGAATCGAACCCGGGATCTTCCGATTGCCGGTCAGACGCGATACCATTACACCATGGACCTCACTCTTCCAAATGCCGTAATTCTTCTACATACTCGCAGAAACCAATGCCCCAAGGGGTCACCTCCCGCATGCCGTAACATTATATACCTTCAACTGCAAAGAACACGCAGTATAAATAACGTAAAGAAACGACGCTTGTATAGGAGATATTCCGCGCAAGACGAGAGAGAGAGAACGGAACAAATGAAAAAATGAGGTAACCACCTGGGAATCGAACCCGGGATCTTCCGATTGCCGGTCAGACGCGATACCATTACACCATGGACCTCACTCTTCCAAATGCCGTAATTCTTCTACATACTCGCAGAAACCAATGCCCCAAGGGGTCACCTCCCGCATGCCGTAACATTATATACCTTCAACTGCAAAGAACACGCAGTATAAATAACGTAAAGAAACGACGCTTGTATAGGAGATATCCGCGCAAGACGAGAGAGAGAAACGGAACAAATGAAAAAATGAGGTAACCACCTGGGAATCGAACCCGGGATTCCGATTGCCGGTCAGACGCGTTACCATTACACCATGGACCTCACTCTTCCAATGCCGTAATTCTTCTACATACTCGCGGAATATCTCCTATACAAGCGTCGTTTCTTTACGTTATTTATACTGCGTGTTCTTTGCAGTTGAAGGTATATAATGTTACGGCATGCGGGAGGTGCCCCCTTGGGGCATTGGTTTCTGCGAGTATGTAGAAGAATTACGGCATTTGGAAGAGTGAGGTCCATGGTGTAATAGTATCGCGTCTGACCGGCAATCGGAAGATCCCGGGTTCGATTCCCAGTGGTTACCTCATTTTTTCATATATATATATATATATATATTTATTGTGTGTATATATATTATATATATATGTTAAACACAGACCGTGCTTGGAACAAGGAAACTCTTCTGGGAAATTACAGCCACTATAGTTCGAATAAGCAATCATAAATGACAAATACTATAGTTTTTTCTTTTTCATGATGGAAAGCCCAAACGTGGGCACCGGTTACTCGCAAAGAGGCCCCAAAATATAGCTTCCCTCACCAAGTTTAAGTTTTGTTTTTTGGCTAAAAATACGATAGTTACCCTTTTTCTTTGATGTATTCAATCCGACGTGAATGCAACGAGTTTCTTGCGTATATTGGGGTTCTGAATGTAGTAGGCTAGGTGTAAGCTGTAAACCCTAGTCCTGTCCCAAAGCTGGATCCTATCTGCTTTGCAGATAGCTGGTGAGGGAAGTTATATTTTGGGGCCTCTTTGCGAGTAACCCGGTGCCCACGTTGTGCTTTCCATCATGAAAAAGAAAAAAACTATAGTATTTGTCATTTATCATTACTTATTTGAACTATAGTGGCTGTAATTTCCCAGACGAGTTCCTCGTTCCATGCACGGTCTGTGTTTAACATATAAGTTTCTCAGGGGACCATTCTGAATTTGTGTGTGTGTATATATATGTATATATATATATATATATATATATATATATATATATATATATATAATACTAATGAACAGGAGCACCAGAGAAAAAATAAACCATTATTCAAACTTTAATTGATACCGATGTTTCTGAATATACTCATTCCATATTCAGGGCTAAAACAATAAAAGACTAATTTAATTACAAAATAAGTTAGATTACTGACCAATTTAAACTAACAATTAAAATTGTAAAAAGGTGGCATATACATTTAACTTTTCCTTAACTTATTTTGTATTTGAATTAAAGATTAAAGATTGAAGAGTGTTTATTTTTTCTCTGGGGTTGCTGTTCATTATTAAATTGCGTTTTCCACGCAATCAGTCAATAGCCGATATATATATATATATATATATATATATATATATATATATATATATATATATATATATATATATATATACACAGTATACAGTATATATGAGGGTCATAAAATCCCAGAGACAGATTACATAAAAATAAAAGTCAGAAAAATAAATGAAAATGTAGAGGGTCTGAAACATAAATTAGACTCAATAGATTAGTCCTGAAGGGGCTGACGACATAAATGAAAAATTTATTAAGTTCTCAGGTTCATTTAATGAGCTTTGTCCTGTGACTATTACAAACACGACCCACAAAAGGCAAAACAAATCATGGTTACATGGTTACCTCTCCTAAAAACTATACGGCAAACATATTTAATCTATAAACACGTCCAAAAAGTCACAATGCCCAAAGAAATTTACATCAGTTACAGATACAAACTAAATATCCTAATTAAAAAAGCAAAATCAGACTACAACAGCAATAAATTTGAGGAGTACAAAGGTGACTCTAAGAAACAATGAAAACTTATCAATGAAACTTTACATAGGAAGAAAGAACAAAGTTGTTTCCCCACAAATATAACAATAAATAATACCACTTATAACGAACCATTAGATATAACCAATCATCTAAATAAGTACTTTGCTACCGTAGGAAGAAATACAGCTGATCTCATAACGCTCTCGATCTTGGTAATCACCCAGCTCATATTTTCTTCTTCTCTCCTATCTCTCTCAGAGATGTCAAAACGGCTATTTCCACCTTTAGAAACAAATCATGTCACGTCGATTCTATTTCAAACGTAATCTTTAAATACTGCTCAGAATCTCAGATACTTTATCTCTCCCTTTATCAATATTATTCAACTCATCTCTCCGTCCTGGTATTTTCCCTGACGTACTTAAAAGGTAACGAATTTGTTCAATATTCAAATCAGGAGACAAATCACTACCTTCGAATTATCGACCTACATCCATCTTACGTACTGTACATTAAGGAAAAATATTTGAAAAACTTGTGTACACGCAGCTCTCGAAATATTTCGAGGAAAATAGCCTCATATCGTAGTATCAATTTGGTTTTAGGAAGGGCCATAAAACAGGAGATGCGATTTCAGCCGTATTAGACGTGCTATATAAAAAACTTTAATAATAAGGAGTCTTCTGTCCTCTTGTTTATGGACCTTTCAAAAGCCTTTGATACAACCTCCCACGACATACTTATTATGGCATAAATAATATTGCTATAAATTGGCTTAAATTATACCTATATAACAGAAGCCAGTACATCAACCATAATAACATCATCACCGCCGAACTAAAGATTACTCATGGAGTTCCACAAATAAGTATTTTTGGGCCCCCTACTATTTCTGATCTACATAAATGATTTTCACGAGTCTCATAACGGGAAACGCTTCCAATATGCGGATAACACCTCCCTGATATACTCAGAAAGCGATCTCACATCTCTTAACGAAATAGTAAATAGAGACATCGCAAGAGTATGCGACTGGTTAAAAGCCAATAAATTTTCTTTAAATAAAAATCAAACAAACTTTCAGCTCATCACAAAAAAGAAGTTAATATCAGACTTTATTATTATTGTCAACTTGATATCGCCTGTCACTGAAGGGAAATTATTAGGAGTTGTGCTTAATGACAAACTATCCTTTCGTCAGCATACTGAAAATATAGATCATAAACTATCGAAATTCTCGTTTATACTAACAAAATTACATTTCCTTCCCACAAATACATTTAAAATGGTATACTTCTCTCCAGTTTATCCACAGCTCACGCACAATATTACCGCATATGGGAGTGCATAATTACATCATCATCCCTTTAATCATAAACCAAAAAAGAATTATTAGAAAAATAAACAAGAGTGATTATTATGCTTATACTGTACAATATCAGGAATCTTCAAGCAAATGCGTATATTAAAATTTAAAGACATATTTGAAATACAAATGCGCTCCTTAATGTTCAATTACAAAACAATCTGCTCCGACCATATTAATCGATAATATAATGAACAATCAGATATGTCACGAACATCAAACAAGGGATATGGAGAGCGAATATATCTCAAAGGCAACCTATACTCTTCATTGTAATGGAAATTCTTACATTTATTTAGCGATAGAATTATGGAACAATCTACCGAATGAATTAAAAACAATCAATGCTCTCTCATCTCTTATAAAGCGATTAAAACTTATAAAATTTGAAAGTTACTGAAGGCACTCCTTTCTTTCTCCTTGCTAAAATTATCATTATCTTTCTTTTAAATATGTCTCCTATCACTTTTTACCTTAACTTACCTTTCATTATTCTTTGTATAAGCTTCTAATAAAAACATATGTCCTAGTCTGTAAGTTCCCTTTAGTCTTTTAAGCCTCTCATAAAAATTTATAAAAATCCTGTTATCATATCTATTATTATACGCGTATAATTAGGCTAATTATAATTATGTCTAATTAGTAGATTTCGGCCTGTAAAGAGTGCACGTTTGCTAAAGGCAGTTTACAACTGTATACAGCTTCTGTAATTAGTAATGAAATTATACTCATCTATGAAAACTGTATATATTTGTAAATAAATAAAATTAAATAAATAAATGTAACCAGAGTTCATCTTATCGGAATAACAGAAAGCTGGCGTTTATATAACATTAAATTACTGAATCCCTGTATTGTAATTAGAAGTTTGACTCTTTTCTCCTAATATGTTGGAACTTGTAATAAGTTATGATTATGAATCAGTGAAGTCCAAAGTTATGAACAAAAAAGACCAAGTATTAATCAACGATTCTGAAGATGCTTTGCCAAAAAATTTTTGGTGGAATGTGAATGGATGAAATTGAAATAATAAAATTCAAATATTAGTTTAATTGTTTCATAATTTATTTTGAGTGTTCGCATTGCGTGTTAATTAAAGATTAATGAGCTAAAATTTCTTCTATTTTTTTTAACGGAAATTGAATTGAAAAGTAAAATGATCTTATAACGTGTTTCTACGTGTTAAAAGGCGAAGAGATTGAGGTATCTTTTAGGTTTTGCGTCTCACTATCACAATTCCTTTGCGCTCATAGATGTGAAATTCTTGGAGTGTCATTCATAATTGGCTTTTGATCCAAACTAACTCGTATAAAAATACCCGCTAAACTCTATTAAACATTGTATTATGCATTTTGTGGCCGAAGTGTACGGGCGAAACGTTAGATTACAAACAACGAGAGCAATTTCCGAGTTTAATGCAATGGTATCCTTAATAAAATGTTCTTAATTGGCAGATCTCTATTTACTGTAGAAGACTAGGAAAGGACAAATAGACGTACCGAAAAGGTTAGAGTCTCGTGTCAATCAATTGTTTGGGTGAGACAAATTGATCAGAAAATGAAATTAACAGAGGGAAAGGTGTTTGTTGTGTGCGCATTTGGGAGAAAAGGCAAGATAAGGCTAACGAAAGTTTCGAAAAGTTGTAATATGTTTTTTATTAGTCCTTAGTGTTCAATGAACACATTTTTAAGTGTTGTCCTCAGTTGTTGATGTGCAGTTGCTATGGAAACGCCAATATAAATAAACACCTAGAAAATACCTGAAACTTTATCCAGATGATAATTTGTTTTAGTTTCGAACTGAAATACTGTTAACTAATCAACCTATACTGTTTATTCTAAGTGTTTACTATCTCGATACACAAATGAATTATCACATTATAGTAAAACCTAATACAATCATGTGTTGTTATAGGTTAGGCCCAGTTTTAAATTTACTTCCTCCTTCTATTATCACAATATTAAAATAAGACAAATATGTGCTGTGACAAATATTGTGCAAATGTGTGGCATTGTTGAAAATCACAGTTTAATTATTGTTATTTCAGACGATCATCTATATCAAGCATGGCAGAACCTGACTCAAGTCCATTAAAATTTGTACAGGCGAAGAAACAGAGGCTGTCAACAAATTGAGAGAAATGCGTTATATGTCAGCAGAGTCGCAAAGAAAAACTGGTTGTACTTTTCTGAGTATTGAAATATTATTGTCAACATCATTGTTACGGCAGGATGACCTTTTACAAAGACTTGAATCTGAGTTTGATGACTTTACAAAATTACATAGTATGTCTGTTACATATCATCGTAGCTGTTATCAATCATTTACAAGCAGTGTTGGGCACTAAAGCGAATCCGATAACAGTTAATTAACGAAGTTAACTTTTTTTAACGGACTATTAACGGAAGTTAATTTCCATTTATCGTTATCGGACCAGTTAACTTCCGATAACTCGATATTTAGTCTGTTAAAGTCCGTTAACACGTTAACTGCGAGGAGTCATTCACGGAAGATCACCGCTCCGCGAATGAATTCAAACCGCCATAACTTCAGTCTGCCAATTCCGTCCTCTGCCGCAGTGGAACGGCTCTTCTCTCTCGGCAAGGACATCCTGAGGCCCAAGAGGCCAAGACTGGCAGTGGGCCTAACTTTGAGAAGTTGGTCTTTCTGAAGGGCAACCAGCACATTGTGTCAGTCTTTAATAAATGTGCCTAAAATTTAATTTTACCTTTCAGTTCCCGCCATAATAATTCTCTGGTAAATTAAAATTTAGTTAATGGTTAGTGGTTACAAGGGTTTCAAAACATGTAATCAGTACATTTTTTATTAAAAATAAAAAAAAAAGTTATTAAGCAAAAAAGTTGCAAAACTTGATAAAAATACAGTTAAATACCTATTTATTGTTGGATTTTGCATAAATAAACATTTTCTATGGGTTTTAAAGCTTTTTTCCTTGATTTTTTTAAATGTTAGTAAAGAAATAGTTATCGTTAACGGATTATCGTTAACTTCCGTTAACTTTGTAGTAAAATTATCGGATTATCGTTATCGGAGTTAAAAATTGGGGTTAACGGATTATCGTTATCGAGGTTAATTTTTTGGTTAACGGTGCCCACCACTGTTTACAAGTAAGAAAAATATTTCTCATGTTAGTACAAAATGTAGCATGCATGATTCTGCATCACATGGTACTGAAGAACAAAGTGTTCGCACACGAGCTCAAACATCCAAGCTTACATATTTTTCAATATGTTTAATATGCAACGAGCGAAAGAGGGACAGCATACATAAGGTACAAACAACTACGTGTTAGAGTAATCTTTATCAAGCATCACAAGCTCGGAAGGACATTGCTATGCTTGCCAAAATTGATGGAGAAGACCTCATTGCAGCTGATGCTGTTTACCACAAATCCTGCATAGCAAGCTATACAAGCAAGTATAAAATCAGTGCTTCAAGGAAAATAGAAGAAGGAAAGAACATATACGAGAAGGCATTTATGGCACTAGTACGAGAAATAGATGTTAATCTACAACAAGGTAAAGCTTATAAGTTGAAAACGCTGCTAGAAAATTCCAACAGCTGTTACCTGACCACATTGATACCCAAGCATACTGTGCAGAAAAACTTCAGCGCCGTCTCATGAAGCATTATGGTGATAACATTGTTATTCATGCCCAGCGAGGACAGTCCAAGTCAAGCATTGTTGTCAGTAGCAGTGTCAGCTTAGAAGATGCTGTCAGAGCCTTTGCTCAACTGAAGGAAGATTTTAACTCTAATGAGATGACACTTGGTTCTGCTGAAGAACAATCAAATGTTCCAGTGAATTCAGAAAGCTTACTTCATTCTGCCATTGGTATGCTTAGACAAGAAATAGCACAAATTGAAAAGCTAACTGAGTACTACACAGCTGCTGAAATCTGCCTGAAAACATCTGAAGAATTTGTTCCAGCACTTTTACAGAAGGCGTTTCTCTGGTTGCTGAGCAAAGAGGCATTTGAATCGTGTGATTCAAATTACCAACCAGCAGAAAAATTACAACGTAGAGTCTTAGCTCTTGCAGAAAGTGTTATTCAGAGCAGTGACAGCAATAGTATAACCCCCCTTCATCTAGGACTTGCAGCGCAACTCCATCATGATCATGGAAAACGAGATATAATAGACACTCTCCATGTCAATTATATATATATATAAGAAACCTGATACTGTAAACTGATGTGAAATTTGTATTCCTTTTTCAGGGTCACCTCTCCGGTGCTAAGCAACGAAAGCGCTTGTCAAACTGCAAAATTGAATTTTTGCATACGAAATATATGAAGGACTAAACAGAACACACACACACACACACACACACACACACACACACACAAATCTGTCTATCTACCTATCTATCTATGGTGTATTGGTTAACATCGCTGACTATGAATGCACTGACGCAGCTCATCCAGTTGTTCATACTTCCATACAATAAAATTGGTTGGTAGATAAATGGGTACTCTGGGTAGTCTACTGGTTAAGACGCTAGGCTGCTGATTAGAAGGTCGTGAAATCGAGGTGGCAAGAACATTGTAATTTCTGAACATATATGGTGGGTCGTAGTTTGGATTCCACGTTAAGCTGTAGGTGGTCTAAGGTGAAGCAAGAAGCTCGACCTTCGTCAGAATAAACAATTCTGGAGGAAGTAAAGCCAAGGTTAACAAAGTTAACTACTAAAGCTATTTTTACTAATCCTGACTAATGAAATTTTACCGAACTTCTTCACTGTTTTGGTTGAATAAGCTTAGCAAACGTATGTATGTGCATTTTAACAGCTCTATGAATCGAAAGTTTACAAATCAAAAACAAAACTTTTATCTTTATATTCAAAGCAATTATAAAACTTTGTGTTTATGCATGTAATTTGTCTTCAAATTATATTTTTAGTTTTCTGTTCGAATGATATTTGATCGCGAAAAGTTTTAAAATCACTAACACAATCAGCTAAAAAGGTACTAGCTTATGATTCGTTTGATACCATAATCGAAGCATCCTGACAATCATTGGTATGATACGATGATGGAGGCATTCTTACTGTGATCTATATGATAAAATGATGAAGGTATCTAATGACGAACAGTTTGATACAATATTCGATTTATTCTATCATTCGTGTGATACAGTGTTTGGGGCATTCTAACAATGATCCGAGTAATACACTAATGAAGATATTCTTACAGTGATTTGTATGATACAATGATCGAGGTATTTCAACAGTGATCCGTAAGATCCGTAAGTAATGAAATATTTTAACAGTGATTTGAATTTGAAGCTCAAAACTGTTTATTTGAAACCAATGACGTTATTATTGAAATTAATTCTAAAAATATTGATTGAAAATGAACTATAAAAATAATTACATAATTTCATTAAAAATTAAAATTTCAGCCTTTATTACCTTAGCGAATAGTAAATAATTTACTTTTTCAAATATTAAATTCAATATAGAAAAGTTAAACACGGGTCTCTGTGACTGTTCTAAATGAAAAATGATGATTTGTATGCTGTAGCATTTTCTCTTTTCATAATTTTGTGATCTCATTACACTCTAAAGCAGTGTTTCCCAAATGGTAGGTCGCGCTTCCACCGGGTCGTAGTTTGTTTAACCCTGTAGTAGTGATTCATGCGCAAAAAAACAATAAAAAAAATTCCGCTTCGTGAATTTGTTTACCCCTTTTGGATGATAAGGGGTCGCTCACATCGACCTAAGACCCTGACAGTGTCGTGGGGAAAATCTGACTGAGAAACACTGCTCTAAAGCTATAGGTAGATATTTCGTTAAATAGTTCATAATACTAAACATTTGAAATGACGAGATACAGTTCCAGATAATTATTAGATATTTTAAGTGTTTTGTATGATACGAAATGTTTAGCCACATATTATCATCATCATCATCTCCCAATTTGAATGGAAATGGTACTGTGTATGTAATCATAAATGTAATTTACAGACATTCTGCTCTTTCTTGAATAAAAGATAGCGCACGGTTGATGACAACCATGCATTTAAACGGGTACAGATCGTCTCTATCCAATATTGGAACGATCCCCCATTCAGAAACATTTACGCTAACTAGAAGAGTCGTATAATGTTGCTAATTGCATGATTTATAGTCTCTGTACGGTAATAGTTGTGGTCATATGAGAGAGAGAATCCACTTTATATATATATATATATACTGCGTGTTTTATTTCCATTTTACGATGATGTGATGACGTATAGTTGCGGAAAAATGTTTACCGAAAAAAAAATTATTTTCGCAACAGCCCAAGAAATTGCTAATTAGTACTTTTAAAGGATTTTTTTTTTTTTGGACGAACTATTTTCTGGATCTTACACGAGATACTTTATGCTTAGAAACACGCATTTGCATTTAAAATGATTTCATTAACAGTTTTCATACATTCTGGTGTTAACATTGAGTTCCATATCTGGGTAAAAATATGAGAAGCAGCTCAGTTTTAATTTAAATTAAAGATCTGGGTTGTTGAGAGAACAAAGAATTCAGGCTTTATCTTTGTTTTGCTCATGACAAAGGGAATTGTTTTTTCTCAAAGAAGTCACGTATCGACTTTGAACTGGTGCAGAGGGGAACACCGACAACCTATATAAAGATTGTCATTTTCGAAAATGATTTTCACGACCAATTTCGAAAGTGATTCACTGGATCAGTTAGGTTAGGTAAGAAAGCGCCCCGAGATGAAAGGTCTTTTTTTTTTTTTGAAAAGTGGTCTAAATTGCAGCAGTTAAGTCCCTCGAAAAGAAGATTTCCATTCATTTACACTGAAGCAAAAATTATATTTCGATCAAATAAAATGGCGAAGTCGAATTTAAGCCCAAATTCTCTCGAATCTAAATCTAGATGTATTGTCAAATGTGAATCCTAGTTTAAATACGATATACAGTATATATATATATATATATATATATATATATATATATATATATATTCATATATATATATATATTCATATATATATATATATATATCGGCTATGGATCGATTTCTGGGAAACCCGAGTTTACACAGGAAGATGAAGACCAAGGCGATTGTGTAACACATTTATTCCTGTGGGACAGTCCGAATCTAACTAGACTCATTATCAGCAAATCTAAAAACGAGAGTACAAATAATTACATAAAGGCAATAAAACAAATCCAAACAAAGTTATAAAATAAATATCACAAAAGGAGCGAAACTCACCGTGTGGCTCACGAGACAAAAAATAATGTAGAAACAAAAGATTCACAACAGACAAGTAAAAGTTAGTTGGTTTATACAATATTTGATTTTATGGAAGCAGTCAAATCACTAAAGGTCGGACGGTGTTGTTGTTTAATATACATAGATTCCAGTATCCTTAAATCAATAACATTAACAGCGGATGATAAAACATAAAAATTATTAATATTAAAATGGTTGATTACAATTAACAGAATGTTTACGTATAGCTGAGAATTCTGGATTAGACACAGGTTGACCAGTCCTATGAGAGACACCCCTATGCTTATCAACCCTCTGTTTCAATTATAGGCATGTTTGACCTACGTAGCGCGTATTGACACTCGCACCTCGCATTTGAATTCTTTTTTTCTACATTCTTTTTTGTCTCGTGCGCCACACGATGAGTTTCGCTCCGTTTGTGACATTTACTCGTAGTTTATAACTTCGTTTGAATTTGTTTTATTGCTTTTATTTAAGTATTTATACTCTCGTTTTTAGATTTGCTGATGATGAATCTAGTTAGATTCGAAACGTCCTGCTGGAATAAATGTTTTATACAATCACCTTGGTCTAAATCTTCCTGTATATATACAGTATATGAGTGTGTGTGTGTGTGAGTATATATATATATATATATATATTATATATATATATATATATATATATATATATATATACGTGTGTGATAAATTGCGTACAATTTCTTCCCTCCCTTCTTGCAACAGTATGCTGCCACCTTTGGTTGTACAGTGTACACGTACATGAAGCTTATAGTCTTAATTTGTAGTCTATGATTGCCATGCAACCAACCAGATCGAAGGATTTCCAAACTTTTTACTTTAAAAGCTTCTACAGCAAAGCCTTCCATTGATTATTTTAATTGCAGTTCGTGTATACCAACTGCGAGTAACGTCTAATCGACATACATCAAAGACCGATTCTATACAATGCATGAATTCTTTCATTTCAGAAGACAAACTAATAGAATTGAGTAAAGCCATTTAACTTTCGAGGGAAGATGAGGGGAGTCCTCATCATTAAATAATTGAGAATAAAAATACAAGTAATCACATAATTTCGATTATTATAACAATAGAAATAAAATTAAAGAAAGAAAATTAACAATATCGATGTGAAGTGTATTTCTGACAAACATTTTTCTACCATGATGCTCACAGTTTGCTTATTTGTTCGATGGGGTTGTTTAAGCTCCTTTGCAATTGTTTGATTCCAAATTCGCAAATTACAATTAAACTAATAATATAGGGAAATAAAGGGAATTGTAGGCCATCTTGTGTCATGACGTCACGCGATCCAACTACTACTGCGCATTTTGCGCAGGACTACGAGGTCCTCACTCCCATCAAAAGGACGTCCCGTGATTGAGCTGTATCACAATACGTAACAGCTTTTTGGTATACGTTTCGGACACGCCAACTTTATATCACGTGATTGCATTACGGCCGTCCACGATTCTTTACTTGGTGTGGCGTCATGTATTCTTAGGACGCGAGAACGCGTGTCATAAATATCATGCGCGGAATAATTTAGAATGACCCTAGTAATTTTTATTATAAAATTAAAGTATAATTATTACAGTAGTGGCCCTTTTAAAATCACTTAACCATTAACAATAGGTAAAATTAAGGATCTTTTCCAAATGGACGACCCCACGGGATTTAGCTGAAAATTTGTATACTAATAAATTTTTGTATTCTAATAAAGAAAATGACATTATTTTCCTGAAGAAATATGCGCAACATACAAAAAAAATTGCATTTATATTGCAGTTATATGCGCATCTAGTTTACACCGCTCATGACGCCCGGATACGAGGTTGCTGTGTGGCACCCGGTTAATTGAATACCCGGTTAGGTCAATTGAATGGCTGGTTAGGTCAACTGTACGGCGTACGCCCTTGACGATTGGTTAGGTTAAGTAGTGATATTTTCGTTAAAACTAACGAAAATATCATAACTTAACCTAACCAATCGTCAAGGGCGTACAGTTGACCTCACCGGGTATTCAAATGACCTAACCGGGCATTCAATTGATCTAACCTGGCATTCAATTGACCTAACTGGGCATTCAATTGACCGGGGGCAACTCGCAAGTAGATAGATCACAGCACTGCATTGTCATATGCTCACACTACAACAATAATATTCAGACTAAACTCGGTCGAAGCAGGCAACAAATAAACATTAATAACAACAAAAAGTTACTGTTTATGCGAGTTCGTATGGAGAAAAAGGTATGCAAATGAAGATTTATTTATTAAAATATTAAATATTGCAAATTTTAATAAATAAAGGATATTATCTGCGTTTTATTTTGTAAAACCCACCACATAACACTACATAATTTAGATAACGGTCATGCGCCATGTAAACTAATGCGCATATAAATTCAATTTTTTTCGTATGTTGCTCATATTTCTCCAGGAAAATAATGTAATTTTCGTTATTAGAATATAAAAATTTATTAGTATACAAATTTTCAGCTAAATCCCGTGGGATCGTCCATTTGGAAAAGATCCAAAATTAATTATAATTGTTAAAAATCACAATATTTAAGTTCCTTTCAGTTGCAGGGTGCTCACGATAAAAATAAATAAAGAAGGTGAAATCGAACGCAAAGCGACAACGGGAAAGACGATGTTCTCTGAAGGACTTACCTGAGGTTGCCACTTGAGAGGGAGAGTTGAGTTCAGTCGCCAAAGGAAGGAGGTTACGAGTTGAAGTAGCGGAAAACATACCTTGCTGACCCTTGCATCATTCGTTGTAAATGACTTGTGTTTAGTTTAAATCGTATTCCATTAATTAAGCTGTGAATGGTTTAAGAAGCTTTCTAGACCGTCAGACACTCCCCCTTCCTAGTTTAACTTGAAAATAAGACTTGTGAAAGTGCATTTTTTTTATTCATAGTTGATTGTGTCCTCAGTAAATTATCATTACAGTGGTGATTTATTAGTTATCTCGAATGTGACTGACTATTAAATTCGTGAAAGGTGTTACATAATTCAGAACACAAGGGCTTTTGATTACTTTACTATATGATAAAGCATTATTATTACCAAATGTTCTCCAGGTGAAAAAGTTAGAAAAAAAAGACAGTCAATGACGTCATTACTTGGAAGATTCCACCAAATTATGAGTAAACTTGTGTTGATTTAATTTGTGATTTGATGTTGACTTGTTTAATCTTCCGGTGCTAGTAGTTGTTAAAAGAAATATTAGGCCCGACGGGGTGGCGGTGTTACTAACTGCTTAACACAGCGGAAGCTGTCCTTAAGGGCCCACTGTCGCACAGAGTACGTCACCTTTATATGATACATTAACCCCAAAAACGCGAGGGTCCAACTCGGGTCTAACTCGGAACCAAATAGGCCTAAAGAGTAAATAAAGCCTAGTTAGTCAGTGGTTCTTGTATTACACATCTGAACTTGTCTTCACAGGATAATGTAGAAAGGTCGAACCCAACACAATATCTAGTCATACGACGGAGGGGACCTACAACTTCACGTGGGATCCGAACCAAGGGTTACTACATAATCTGGGAGCAGAGCACAGTTCCACAGCCAAATACTACCCGGACCCACTGTCGCTTAACTTCGCTGATCAAGGGGAACCGATGTTACGACATTGGCCACGACGTAACCCTGCTCATAGTTTAGAACAGTGGTTCTCAACGATTTTTCACTGAAGGCACCCTAAATTCATTTATCATATTTCGCGGCACCCCAAAACACTTTTTTACGTAAAATGTTGCAAATAATTCTTGAACATTAAAACCTACCTACTTTTAAATACTGAGTTACGAATTGTTATATTTTAATAGTTATTGTTAATTACTTTTAAAGGAAAATGTAAATAAAACCAATAAAAATTAACCTCATAAATGTTAATGCTCTTAGTGAGATTTAGATTCATGCGGCACACCAGTGTGCTAGGGCACCCCGGTTGAGAACCACTGGTTTAGAAGACGGGGCACGGACAAAAACTCACCGGACAAAAACTCACCACTTAAATGCAAAAGAGGACGAAACCTCACCTGACAAATGTTTTTGCGAAATACATACACTGTAGTCTAGATCTTAAGATCTGAAGATTTTAGACTCATTGTAGATAATTACTCTTCATCTTTCAAATTGTTCATCTTTCAAATTGTTCTGTTTTTAACCAACCAACCAATATTAATTTTTCACCAACCCCCCAATCTTTCATTATAAATTAGTGCCCAGTTAGGTCAATTGAATGCCCGGTTAGGTCAACTGCACGCCCTTGACGATTGGTTAGTTTAAGTCATGATATTTTCGTTAAAAACACGTTTGTTTTTTATTTCTCCAAAAAAAGAAAGTTATTTTTTAAATCAGTGACCAAAACTACATTAGTATACCGATTTGGTTAAAAACAGAACAATTTAAAAGATGAAGAGTAATTATCTATAATGAGTCTAAAATCTTAAGATCTAAACTAGAGTGTATGTATTTCGCAAAAACATTTGTCTGCTGAGTTTTTGTCCTCTTTTGCATTTAAGTGGTGAGTTTTTGTTCGGTGAGTTTTTGTTCGGTGAGTTTTTGTTCGGTGAGTTTTTGTTCGGTGAGTTTTTGTTCGGTGAGTTTTTGTTCGGTGAGTTTTTGTTCGGTGAGTTTTTGTTCGGTGAGTTTTTGTTCGGTGAGTTTTTGTTCGGTGAGTTTTTGTTCGGTGAGTTTTTGTTCGGTGAGTTTTTGTCCGGTGAGTTTTTGTCCGGTGAGTTTTTGTCCGGTGAGTTTTTGTCCGGTGAGTTTTTGTCCGGTGAGTTTTTGTCCGGTGAGTTTTTGTCCTGGATTCTTAGAAGACACATGTATAGTAGGACTGATGAAGAGCTTTGAGTATCTGAGTTTTGAATTCTGTACATTATATTGTATCAAACATGTCTACACTGACAGATATTGTTTCTGATATTTAAAAACTGTTTAAAGAGTAAAATTAACTTACGGACAACTTGCTGACTTCCGAACATGTTAACTTTTCTAAAAAGAAAAATACATTCTACCAACTTATTTTCGTCTTGAACAAAAATTAAAGTTAATATTAGGTGATTCCTAAACTCTAGTTATTTCACATAACCATAAATTCTGCTATAAATGAGTTTCTCCACGATGAATATGCATTCCTTGGATCACCCGAAGATAAGGGCCCCCAGCCTTCTCTAGTTAGCCTTATAAGGCTAACTAACGAAAATATTACGGTGCTACTGTAGTATGCGGTCTACCTACGATTCGGCGGTCTACCTTTTAATTATAGCTTCTTATCTTGTTTACTAATTGTTTGTTTACATCCCATTGTCAATCGCCATTGACGATTGGTTAGGTTTAGTCATGATATTTTCGTTAGTTTTAACGAAAATATCATGATTAAACCTAACCAATCGTAGGTAGACCGCATACTACAGTAGCACCAATATTACGACCTAACCTAACCAATTATTAGGTCAACTGTACGCCCTTGCTGAGTGGTTAGGTTAGATCGTGATATTTTCGTTAGTTAGCCTTATAAAGGTAACTAAAGAAGGCTGGGGACCCTGATCTTCAGGTGAAACCATTCCTTTTCTATAACTCTAATAAAAATTATATAATTCGTCTCTCCTCATTTCTGTGGTATAAATTTTAACCCTATCCAACTATTTTGTCACCTTTCATTAACTTTACAAAAATGTTCTCTCCAACCAAGAATCCCGCATTTGATCTTAATTTTCTGTAAATCGATACCATTCCAAAGAATCCAAAATTTATTATAGTTTCATATATATATATATATATATAATATATATATATATATATAATATATATATACATATACAGGGTGTCCGAGAATTATCTGCACAATTTTTGGCTGTTATTAAAAGTGAACCATGAAGTGTAGAAATTTCAGTGTTGTCCCATTTTACAGAGAAACTCTAAAAGTTTTTTCTGATACCAAGTTTTGACAAGTTTTTTAGAAATTTACGTGGGTGACAGACATTGATGATTTAAAAGCAAGAATCACAGCTGCTATTGAGCGAATTGATGTGGATATGCTGCAGCGTACATGGCAACATTTGGAGTATCGATTGGATGTTTTGCGAATCACTAATGGTGCACATATCGAATGTTTGTAACAACGTTACTTTAATAAAAGAAACTTTTGAAAATACAGATTCTAAATAATCTTCTTTAAGAATTTTACGTGTGTTATCAAGAATTTTATTAAAAGATGAAATTGTACAGCTAATGTTCGGACACACTGGAATTTCTAAAAAACTTGTCAAAACTTGGTATCAGAAAAAACTTAATGAGATTCTCTGTAAAATGGGACAACACTGGAATTTCTACACTTCATGGTTCACTTTTAATAACAGCCAAAAATTGTACAGATAATTCTCGGACACCCTGTATATATATATATTTAGTTTTCGTGATTGTGAAATATTTTTCACAGATTTCATAGCAGCTGGAAAATAACAAACAAACAAAAGCTTTATTCAGAAAAAAATACAAGTTACGTAGCGTTTTACAATATTTTTACAATATTTTTCTGTACACTTTAGATACCTGATTTGGCATTAATATATTCACATTATTCTAATCTGTGTATGCCGTTGGAAGCATGAAAGCTTTTTACGCAAAATTAATGAGATTCAGTTTAATATAAGAGAAGTGAAAATGGCAAGTAATAATAAGAAGAATAGCAGTAAACAAAAGGTAAAAATTTACAAAAGTCGTGTTTAATTATTTTTCGCAATTTTAAATAAAATGATCAATTGCATATTTTTAATAGAAAATAAATGATGATTAATAAAAAAAAATAACTTAGGATAAAATATGTTAAGGAAATTAACATATTTTAGATAGTTAATTAGAAAATGGAAATGTACGTAATTACTATGGTAATAGTGGCAGGAGTGAACTTAAATATCAGTAGGAGCTAATGAAGTACTTTTTTATTGATTTGCAAAATATATTTTACCGAGACTGGAATTTTCAAGATGGAAATTTTTTCATCGACCAAGTGCCCTCAGGTACCGATAGTATTTTCATTAAACTTCGATGCTTGATGAAATACTTTTCGTGGAAAGGATTCTTTGAAAATAAGTTAATTAAAGTAAGTGCCGCCATCCATTTGAGGAAATGTCTATTAAATGCTCTTTCAGTTTATTTTTATTAACTGAGTGCATTTGCATGCATATTATTTTTGTGTTAATCAACAACATACTAACAGCAACTTAAATTTTAAGATTAAATACATTAAAAATAAATTTACCCTACATCGGTGGAATTCGGACCGATGCCACTGAAGACTTGAATTTTGCGAGCCGCCACGTTAGTCTCTCAACTATGAGATGTTAAGATATACTGAGAGAGTTTTGTGTATATACTGTATATTGTTTTCATTGGTTTCATTATGTATATTTTAATACATATACTGTTTCCATATATATATATATATATATAAATGAAAGATGAATCATCAAGAGTCCCGCATAAGTCATTTCATATTTTTAAATACAAATTAATTGTCAGAAGTGTTTGATGACTAACCCTTTATAATCTCGATGAAAACTGTAGTGCGAGTCAGTATAGTGATGAAGCCTGTCTGATATTTATGAGAATTGTATTCCATACATCTGCGCCTTTGAAAAAGTACCTTTCTTGCAGTTTCCGTTGTATAGTTTGGTTTATATATACTGTAAAATCTCTGGGGAGTCTATTGAGTGCATTTCCTGCAGTTTCTATTGTATAGTTTGATTTATATATAAAATCTATGGGGAGCCGAGTGTTATAATGATGATGAATTTGATTGGGAGTAATGTTCTTTGAATAAGTGATGTGTGTTGATTTTTATTGATAACTTTGAACATATTGAGAGCAAAATTGAATTTGTAGAAGGTATTTTGTTTTAAAATATTTAGCTCTTTAAGCATGAGAGAAATATGACAGTCTCTTATCATTATTTGAGAGGGTTCGCAGACATTTTTAATGAATGACTTCCAAAAGATGTTTTATATATTTTTTTGAGCTACCCCATGTTGTAATGCAGTATAAAAAATGTGGGTGGATGAAAGAATAATACAGGACAAGGAGGGCGTTTGGAGAAAGAGTCCTTGTTGGAAAAATTATCTTTTAATCTAATGTAGTGATGATGATTTGAACTAATCCAGGATATTTCCTCTTATTCCATATACGTGAAGTATATTGAATAATATTTCATGGGAAGGTATATCATATTATCATATGCTTTTGAAAAGTCGAGGAAAAACCAGGTTAGCGTGTTTTTTGCTGTTTAGAAATGCAATGGAACTTTATTATTTTGTAATATAATATAAAAATATTATTTATAAAACTACTTGGACCATGAATGAAGACTATATAATGTGGTATCTTCTATGTCTCCCTTTGGCAGCCAAATACAGCAACTAATGCAGTAGCCACTCCTCGTGAAACCTATTCAACCAATTTATTGATGAAATTTTCAGTGACGATGTTCCAACTTTGTTGTATCGTTTCTCACAGATCAGAAGGATTGCTATGATTGTTCATTTTCTTTTGAGATGTGACCAACTTCCATAAATACTTAACTGGATTCAGATCAAGTGACTGGGTAGGCTATTCTAAAATGGCCAGCACATTCTGTTCTTCTTTCATACTTGAGTTTTGCTTGATATCTTCATTTGCGGAATTTGTTAGAGAAGAGAGTTGGTTTCCACTCTCCTCCTGCCCTTGCAACCACCTGGTCAGGCTGGCTGGTCAGGGACTTTCAACGAGAATCTGCCATGAAAAAGCTGAACTCTTCGCTCAAACTTCCGCTTCCAACTCAACCCTGAACGATTCCGGTGCTGTTACCTCCATCTCCTCCCCCATCTAACTTTATTATGTTTGAAATCAGAATCTCTTCAAAAAAAAAAAATTTCTGCTCAACTCTAGGAAGGCGTACTGTCCTGATAATGTTCCTCTTGTTGTTCTTAAGAACTATGCTTCTGTGCTGACACCCTGCTTAGGCAAACTCTTTCGTCTTTGTCTTTCATTTGGTACTTTTCCTTCCTGCTGGAAGTTCTCTTTCATTCAGCCTGTCCCAAAGAGAGGTGACCGCTCCCAACCCTCGAATTATATATCGTCCAATTGCTTTGATTTCTTGCCTTTCTAAATTTTTTGACTCTATCCGTAATAAGAAGATTCTTAAACACTTCTCTTCTCACAATCTTCTTTCAGATCGTCAATATGAGTTTCGCAAGGGACGCTCGACTGGTGATCTTCTTGCATATCTCTTTGACTCTTGGTCATTCTCATATTTTGATTTCGGTGAAACTTTTGCTATTGCGCTAGACATGTCAAAAGCTTTTCCAAATTGCCCTCCTTCGGTTTATATACTTCTATCTGTGCCTTCATCTCCAATTTCCTTTCCGACCGATCTATAGCTGCGGTTGTAGATGGTCACTGTTCTTCTCCTAAAGCTATCAACAGTGGTGCCCCTCCGGGTTCTGTCTTGTCACCCACGCTTTTCCTTTTTATTTATGAATGATATTTTGAGTTGCACTTCCTGTCCTCTTCACGCCTTTACCGATGATTCCATTCTTCACTTCTCCACCAGCTTCCCAAAGCGTCCCTCTCAACAGTGACTTCATGCTTCGCGTAGGACGGTTATACGGGGCTCCAATAAACCTTAGCCCCCCCGCCCATGGCCTAAACCATTAGAGGTACAGTAAAACTAAACATACCTTACAAAAGAGAATTTAATGCTGCATTTAATGAGAAACAATTAAAACTTGGTGTTCCCGCCATTGGCTTCCAAGACAGCCTGAATTCACTTTGGGTAGCTTGCCAAAAGTGACGTGAATAGATCTTGATCGTTACGCAAATTTGCTAAAACAGTTTGAATGTGTTGCGTCATTGTATCCTTCGAAAATCGATTTGCTGCAGGTTCTTGAAACAAGAGACATTCAACCTTGTCCTTTATAACTGATCCAATGTGTTCACAGACGTTCAGGTCAGGAGAATTTCCTGGCCATTCTTCATTTCCGAAGAAATCGATCTCATGGTTCCGCAACAACTGTTAAGTAGCTAATGCCTTAAAGCAGGGGGCCTTATCGTGCAGAAGTGTGACCTGATCGACATCCATAACATTGTTTGGGTTTCTTAGAAAAGGAATGACATGCTGGGATAGAATAATATCACGAAAATACTGTCCATCCCAACTCTGACCATTTGGCTTCAGCACCCACATGAGCTTCTTTGCAGTGAACAAAAAAACACACCAACACAGTCTGGACTTTTTAATAATTCGCGATAATGTTCATTGTCATCGATTTCACCTGGTGTTGTGGCCCACACTCGATCATTTTGGTAGTTAGGCCGACGTGTTACGTAAACAAAAAATTCATCGGAGACAGCTAAATGCATGAAATCATCCACATCCCAATCTTCAAGATAATGGGCAAACCACATTCTGTCGTCGATGTTAAGTTGAGTTTTTCTTGGCTTTGGAAGTTCATGCCAAGGCTTTAAACCTTGCCTATGACGGTACAGTCGAATGATCTCACCACTAACGATCTTTCCTCTCAACACTTCGATCTCTCTAGAAAGTTTAGCACAGCTGTTTTTCCGCTTACGCGTACCGCTTTCAATGATGTCCTTTGTTTCCTGAGAGAGTGGCAAATTTGGGCGCCCAGATTTGGTTGTATCCATTTCACATTCATCCAAAGTTTTATTCCAATTTCTTTTGACGAAGTCCTCACTTCTTCGCAACTTTTTGGCAACCCATGAACGTGTTATAATGGTGGCTTCAGCATCACGAGCTTCCCGAAATGTTATTGCTCGTATGCGATCTATCACACGTTGCCTCTCCGAATCACCAATTAATTGAGAAGCCATTATATTATCACTTTATCAGCTAGAGTAATTTCAATACCTGCAATAAATAAAGAATTTTATATAAGTTATTTTTATAATGACTAAAACTATTTCGATATAAGTAAACATATAAGCTGCAAATGGAGGGGGGCTAAGGTTTTTCGGAACCCTTTAGTACACCTTCAAAAACTCAGTTCTTTCATCTGTGTACTCGTCACAATCTTCCACACGACTATCCCCTTACTTTCAACAACACACAACTCAATCCTTCCTCTTCTCTTAATATTCTTGGAGTTTCCCTTTCTCATGATCTTTCCTAGAAAGATCACATATACTCTCTTTACAAAACAGCTTCTAAGTAGTTCAGTGTACTTTACCGCCTCCGCGGTTTCTTCGCCCCGCTCAGTTGCTCTCTATGTACATTGTACACTCATGTACAGGAATAGTAATAGTACAGAATAGTGGTTAAAAATATCAAGTCATTCTTTGAGTATGAATACATACAAGAATGCTAGAGTAATATCGTAAATTAGAAGTTTTTAATAGTGGTATATACTGTATAAAGTTTCATGATAAAATTTTTATAACATATTAGATGACAGTATGAGATTTTAGTTTTATTAAATTAGAATCAGTAAATATATATACATGTGATTGTAAACTATAATTTGTAATATGCCTTCACTGTAATTTAAGAATTATTCAAATAGTTTAAAAATGCGCTTAATATTTCGCGATTTGTCTGGATGCCTTCCATAAAAGTGTCAGCTTAAATTTTAATGTCCAAGAATGCACATTTTGTGGTATTCTGTATATAGAACTCGGATCCATTTTATCAGTCGAAAGCTTTTATGAATAATACTCCTGACGTACATATATATATACTCATATATTACATGAAGGATTTGAAAATCTAGTTCTCATTTCCCATCGGGTGGACACAACTCTTCAACTTGCGACCGAAGATACTCAGATCAATTACACACCTAGAATTATCTCTGGGAAATGATTACCACCCCACATTCAGAGATCCAGTGTTACTTTTCATAAAAAGGTTGAGATTATTATACGTATAGTGGTACGTCAGGTAAAACCAGCACCTCCATTTACTCCATTTCCCTCTCTTCCCTCTTAATTCTTGAGTCACATTTACAGTGGCGCTCATAAGTATTTGTACAAAGAAATATTTCAGTTTTATTTGGATAGCATAGGATAGTTATGAAAAGTTTACCGTTCGTTTGGAAAAATTTAATAAATGAAAAAGTTAGTTCAACTCCAACATATAATATAAAACATTAAAGAATTTCAGGAAAATTTAAAAAAAAAATTAAAATGCAAAAGTTTTCATACATTTACTTACCAAATTATTTAATAGTTTGTGTGTTTACATTTTGCTTGAATGACTTCAATTATTCGTCTTGGATATTTTTCTAGAAGGTTTCGACACCTTTCAATAGAAATTTTAGCCCATTCTTCTAAAGAAAATTGTTGCAATTCATACAGATTCGAACGGTTTTTCTTGCGGACACTTGTTTTCAAATCAAAACCATAAATTCTCAATTAAATTGAGGTCTCGGCTTTGACTGGGACTCTTAAGAAGCTTGAAATTATTTTGTTGAAGGCACTTCATATTGCTCCTACTTTTATGTTTTGGACCATTATCTTGTTGCAATACCCAATTGCGAACCATTCGTAACTCCCGAACAGAAGGCAATACTTATTGTATAAAATTTTCTGAGATTCAAGATTCCATTGATGATAGCAACCTTTCCTGGACCAAAAGCACTAAATCATCTCCAAAGAAGCAAACTACTATCACCATGTTTTACCGTAGGAAGGATACTTTTTTCCTCGAATGCAGTATTTCGTTTTCGCCAAACTTACCGTCGCTCGTTGTTCCAGAATAATTTAATTTTGGTCTCGTCTGTTCAGAAAAACTTCTTCCAGAATGCAAATTCATCATTTTGATGATCTTTCGCGTACTTTAAACGAGCTTCTTTGTGCGCTTTTCTCAGCAGAGGTATTCTTCGTGCAACTCTTCTATGCAGTCCATTCTTTCTCAATGTACGTCGTACAGTAGAGGGATAGACATCGATCTCAGACAGTCATAATATTTGGTAAAAATCACCTGCAGTCACTCATGGATTCGCAGTAGCCATTCTTTCAATCAGTCTAGTTGTACGTTCTGAAATCTTGCAAGGTCGTCCACACCTTGGTAGGGTTTTGATTGTTCCAAAGCCTTTCAATTTCTTTGTAACTGCAGGAACTGTGCAGCAATAACAGATCTCTTAAGATCTGTAGACAGCGCTTTGCCACTGACCACCAATTGCTTACTAATGGTTTGTACAGTCATCCGTCTTCCATGAAGATTCACATAAGAAAATTCAAGAATTTAGAATTGCCAAGAGACACTGATCATTAAACAAACAACTTATGGAAAACTGATGAGTGGGTAGTTGGGAGGTAACGAAAATGGTTCACTGAGTAGGTAGGTAGTTAATCTAACAATTATTAAATTCCTTTTATGTCAATAACTGGGTGGATGAAACCAATTGGTTGCTCACCAGAGTTATTCTCCACACTAGTATTTATATACTCTGTGACAAGAGCGTGCTCGGTAATAGATATACATTACCGATCAACCAACCGAGGAAAAAACCAACACGACGCTGGTGGAAAAAGCCCCGCGAAAAGGAGAACAAAGGAGAACGAAAACGAGGAACGGGGTCGAGAGGACGGAACTGGGGAAGGGACAAGAACAGACAACGAAAAAGATCCCCACCAGCAAGTACGCTCTTAACAATTAAAGCAGGACGGAAGAAGGGACTCTCTAATAACTAGCAGTAAGTGACTAATTGTGTTTTTAACCCAGTTTTACGTAGATTCATTAAATTAAGCTGGGTCAGACAACTTAGGCCTGCATTGTGGCCTAAGACCCAGCATCAACTCATAGCTTAACAAAGGTAAAGGTAGATTGCCCTAACCTAGTTTGGTGAGGAATCCTACTGTGGACCTCAATTTATCTGCCCGCTCTGGACCATTTCCGGAATCTCTAGGCTGACCCCTCTAGGCTAGACTTGATCTACTCTATAGTTAGACTGGAGATATAAGGGGTGGGTTAATTGTGGACCAATTCATACAGAGCATTTTTCACATTGGTGGTCCGTGTGTGGGGAATTTACAAACCTTAACCTTACTTAACAAAAATTGCAGAATTAGGCTAAATGGTCTAGCCTAAGCCTAAGCCTAAGCCTAACCTAATCAAGCCTAATTAGGTCTACAACCTAGGGCCTAACTAGGAAACATTTACATTTAAGGAGTCTCATTCTCTTATAAGCTTAGACCTGAGTGACACATAAGTACTTGGGGGGGATTAAACCAAATTTAAACTTGACTGTTTTGTCTGTGCTCTCTCTTCTCTGGTAATTTCTTCTTGTCCTCTATTTCATTACGATCCCCAGTTAAACAATTTTGACTTAAACATGGACAGTGCGGAATTGAAAAAGTTAAAAAAGAAAAGGGGGCCAAAGTTGGGTGCTGTTACAAAGGCCAAGAACACTTTTAACAATATTACACAACCAGGTAAGGAAGATTTAGAGTGTGTAATTCTTAAATTGGAAACTAAAAAGGAGGAAATAATAGCCATTGATGAGAGTATTTCAGAGTTAGTTGAATCCGAAATGGCTGAAGAACAATTGATAGACCTTTACGCTGATAATGATGTTCAGGTAATCTCAATTGAACAGCAAATAAGGAGACTACGGTCTCGTTTGACTGACTTAACACCAAATAAACCTAATTCTGATTTTAATCAAAGTAGAGCTAACCTTCAACAAAATTTAAGTGGCATGCTAAATCCTGAGTCACAAGAATTGAGGGCTCAGTTACCCATTTTACTAGTACCAACATTTGAAGGGGACACGGTACAATTCCCATCTTTCATTGACAAATTTGAGAGTTTAATAGGTAATAAACCTTATATTTCAACTGTTGATAAGTTTAGCTACTTAGCCGTAGGGAATTCATATGAAGTAGCTGTTGATCTCTTAAAACGTAATTACATTAATAAAGATGAGATTGTATATGAATTATCTCAACAAATTTTTGATTTTGCACCCATAAAAGATACCCATAGTGATATGGAAAATTTTTATACAAAATTAGAAGCTATTATAGGACAACTGGTTAGCAATGAGATAGATATTAAAGCTTCATCTTGGATTATACAAGGCATAGTTCTTCGGTGCCTTCCTTTGAGGGTTAAAGATATTTTAGTTCTAAAGACGGGAGAAATTATCCTAATCTTGAAGATATCAGAAAACACTTTCCAATATCCTAACTAATTACAAATTGAGAAATATTCCAACACAAAATAAGACCCAGACTATGGATAAACCAAAGACTGTCCCAGAGACCAACTAGCTACAGCCAAACAGACAAAACTTGATACTGTAGAATCAAATGTGACCAACTGTAATACACGAACACCTACATTACAGAACTTTAATGTAACTGCTGCCTCAACTTACACACTACATTGCAAATTTTGTGCAAGTAATGAACACAGTAGTACTGGGTGTGACAAATATTCAGACTTTAACCAAAGAGCTAAAAGATGTGAACAGTTGAACCTATGTAAAAAGTGTACTGGCCAGGGACATTATAAGAAAGACTGTAAATCTAGGTTAAGATTCAAGTGTAAGTTTTGTAAAAGTTTACGACATGTCTCATCAATGGTGATTCACCAAAGTGTCCAAACAATAGTACTCAAACTCAAAAGATACTCCACCAAACAAAGGTAATCAAGAAAATGCCACTTTCATGGGACATTCTGTTTGTTCAAACAACGTAACAAAAAACACTGAGATTCTTTTACCAACTATTACTTTGGACTTAGTGAATAGTGAGGGTAGCACCACTCCAGTGAGATGTCTTATAGACTGTTGTTCTCAACAAACATTTGCTTCACAAAATGTAGTTAATAAATTGGGTTTGACACCAAACCCGAATGAACAAAACCTCAATATTGCATCCTTTGTTAAGGATAACTCGGACAAAAATAGCTATAAGACAATTGACCTGGAACTACATTTAGAAAATAAATTAGAGAAAATTGAAGCAGTTATTATTTCTAAAGTAGGACAAAACAAACTGGTTATACCCAAAAGAACAAACCATAAATCATTTGGGAAAACACTACAAAATAGCTGATAGACATATCACTAACAACACAGTAGCTAACATTGAAATGTTAATGGGGGCAGATTATATTAATTATTCATAAGGGCATAGTGAAGATAGGTAATGGTATAGCTATTCAGACTCCATCAGGGATAGCCCCTTTGGGTGACCTATCCAAATACAACCTAGACCTAAACCAAAACAGTTCATGACTAACAAATACTATGTGCCTCAACTCAGTCCTACATAACACTGTAAGAATAGCAACACTTTGAATAATATTATATCAACTGAGAACATTAATTCATCACTATCAAATGAAACTCTGGATGAGGCAATTCAAACTTTATGGTTGCTAGAATCTGTGGGTATACATGACACAAATCAAACTTCAGAAGATCAGTTAATGGTAGAAAGATTTGAAGACACCATTCAGTGCAAAGACAATAGTTATTTTATTGAGTTACCTTGGAAAATAAATTGTCCAACTTTAAGAGACAATCTCAAAGTAGCTAAAGGACATTTATATAAAGTAATGAAAAAACTCAAACAAGATAATAATATTCAAATATATAATGATGTCTTCAAAGAACAGCTACAGAAAGGCTTCATTGAAGAAGTAACAAATAACCCTTTTAAAAAAGATGGTTGTCATTATTTAACCCACAGGGGGGTTTATCGACAAGATGCCCCAACAACAAAACTCAGAGTAGTATATAACTGTAGCCTCAAAGACAGTGATAAACACAGTTTGAATGATTGCCTGATTGAGGGTCCTAATCTCATTTCTGACCTTGTGAAGATCTTACTGAGGTTCAGGTTAGATAAATATGCCGTACAAAGTGACATTTCAAAGGCATTTTTGAGAATAAATCTTAAAAATGAATATGATAAGAACCAACTTAGGTTCTTATGGTTCAAGGATCCATTTGATTTGAATAAAGGGTTCATAACCTATAGATTTAATGTTGTGTGTTTGGAGCCAATTGCTCACCTAGCCTATTAGCATTGACAATTGGACATCATTTGAACCAGTTTAATAACTCTTTAACATTGAACTTCCTTAAGGAACATTTTTACGTAGACAATCTAGTAGGCTCAACAACAACAAAATCTGAATTATCTGAAGTCTATGAACACACTCAAAACATTATGCAACAAGGTAACTTTGAACTTAGAGAGTGGATTTCAAATGATGAGGATTTAAACAAAAAGATTTTAAAGGATAATAATGGTCTTACTGAGCCATCAGACAGAGTTAAAACTTTAGGTATGAACTGGTATTTGGATGCAACTTCTAACAGTCATGATTCAATCTGTACTAAAGGTTTTAAACTTGATGAGGAAGCAAATACTAAAAGACAAATATTATCAGAGGCTTCCAAAATTTTTGATCCTATAGGTCTATTCCTGCCTTCAACAATAAAATCAAAGATTCTCCTCCAAGAAATTTGGAGGACAAATGTTGGGTGGGATGATCCAATAACAAATGAAAATCAAAAATCTTGGAAGAAGTTAGCTGCTGATTTAACAAAAGTGCAGAACATTAAAATTCAAAGGTGCTGTGGGTTTAGGGATAAGCCCCAGAGACTTCATGTGTTTGCTGATGCAAGCACACAAGCTTATGGGTGCTGTGCGTATCTTGTAAGTCCTACAGAAAGTCATCTAATTTATGCAAAGTGAAAGTTGCACCTCTCAAACCTACCCGAACCATACCTCAATTGGAACTATTGGCTGCTACATTAGCCATTAAAACCATTTCATTGCTTAAGGATGCTTACCATGATGTGAACATAACTGATATCCACATCTGGCTTGACAGTCAGATTTGTCTTGCCTGGATACGGAATGATAGCATTAATAGTAAGAATATCTTTGTAAGAAATAGGCTAAAAGAAATAGCTGAAGCTAATGAAAGCCTACAAGTAAACTTTCACTATGTTCCAACTAAACAAAATCCAGCAGACTTTCTGACCAGAGGTTTATCCTACAAGTTGTTGAAGTCAAACAAAACTTGGTTTATGGGACCTAAGTGGCTCTGTAATACAGACCAATGGCCTGTGGAACAAGTTAACTTGACACTAAATTTAATCTTTTCAAATGAAAAGGTTGAACCAATCACTAATTATGAATGTTATTCTGATTTCAGTAAACTTGTCAGGGTCACAGCCTACTGTTTGAGGTTTGCTCACAACTGTTTAACTACAATTAACAAACAGCTAAATAAAAACAATCATAATTATACAGAAGTTGCAACCAAATACTGGATAGGCCATGCACAACAAAAAGAGTACAATAAAGAGTTAGAATTCTTGACTAATGGGAAACAAACAAAAGAACCTGTACCATCAGTAGTTGTGGATCTAAACTTGTTCAGAGATGAGGAAGGCCTTCTAAGGTGTAAAGGGAGATTAGACAAATCAAAACTGTCATACAAAAGCAAACATCCAATCCTTTTACCTAGATTTAGCTATTTGACAACATTAATCATCAGAAAAACACACAATGATGTATATCATATGGGGGTACCACAGACACTAACTACATTAAGAAAAACTTATTGGATACCCAAGGGAAGGATCACTGTTAAAACAGTCCTGAGTGAGTGTGTCACATGTAGGCATATTCATGCTAGGCCCTATAGGAAACCAAATCCTCCTGCTTTGCCAGAGGAGAGAGTTACTCTCAACAGACCCTTTGAGACTGTAGGCATTGACTATACAGGAGCATTGACTGTAGGGGTGGTTGACACTGAACAAAAAATGTACATTGTACTGTTTACATGTGCTGCCTCACGAGCTGTTTATTTGGATGTTGTGGAGGACCTTACAGCAGAATCTTTTGTTGCTGTCTTTAAGAGATTCTGTGCACGACATTCAGTACCAAAGACAGTTTGGACTGACAATGCTACATATTTCAAGGCTGGTGAACAAGTCATCCACGACTTGTTAAGCGATGAACTCACACAATTATATATAAAAAATTCAAACATAAAGTGGAAGTATATTCCGGTTGCCTCTCCTTGGTATGGTTCTATCTGGGAGAGAAATATACAAACAGTAAAGAATTGCTTGAAGAAAGCAATTGGTAAAAAACAGATACACTTATTTGAGTTGCTCACTCTCCTGGCTGAGATTGAGAACATCATCAACAATAGACCACTCACTTATGTGAGTGACAACATTAATGACCCGGAACCATTAACTCCAAATCATTTGATTCGGGGAGAACAAGTTAGTCTCCTGCCGGACTACAATATAGACTCTTCAGAAGACCCAAACTGGACTCAACGACATGATGAGCTCCAGACTAAGTTACAACATTTAACTAGAGTTAAAGCTCATTTCATTAAACAGTGGAAAACTGAGTACTTGATGGGTCTAAGGGAGAGACATAAACAAATGACTAAGAAGGATTGGTCTGACACAATTAAGGTAGGGGACCTTGTTCTCATACATGACAGTACTCCAAGACAATACTGGCCTCTGGCTAGAGTTTCAGAACTCAGACCAGGGGCAGACGGGGTAACAAGAGTGGTCAAATTAAGGACTTCAACGGGTGACACAACAAGATACATTTCTCTTTTGTACCCTTTAGAGTCTGGACCCAAAACAATGGACTTTGGAGAACCTTCTCCACTGACAGTAACAACTGGAGACACTGAACTTCCAGTAACTATTCCTTTGACAGTAGGAGTGGTAACGCATCCTACTACAACATTGACAGACACAAGACCTCAGCGACAAACAGCATTAAAGGCGCGACTATTTTTACAACAAAAAATAGATGCTGGGGAATTGTAATTTTATCTTCTAACTTTCACTTTTTCTTTTCTTATGGTAAAGACCATAGACAGTTTCATCCTATGGATGTATATTTTCTCTTCTAATTAAATGCTACACCTTCTCCATGAGAAGGTGAGGATAGGCACTGTTAATCAGATTAACAGGCATTTACAGCCAAATAGTTAGCTAGTCTACACTCAGACATAAAAATTGGTGACAATGACACCAAAATTTTTATCTCCCGGGGCCCCCAGTATATGGAAAACTGATGAGTGGGTAGTTGGGAGGTAACGAAAATGGTTCACTGAGTAGGTAGGTAGTTAATCTAACAATTATTAAATTCCTTTTATGTCAATAACTGGGTGGATGAAACCAATTGGTTGCTCACCAGAGTTATTCTCCACACTAGTATTTATATACTGTGTGACAAGAGCGTGCTCGGTAATAGATATACATTACCGATCAACCAACCGAGGAAAAAACCAACACGACGCTGGTGGAAAAAGCCCCGCGAAAAGGAGAACAAAGGAGAACGAAAACGAGGAACGGGGGCGAGAGGACGGAACTGGGGAAGGGACAAGAACAGACAACGAAAAAGATCCCCACCAGCAAGTACGCTCTTAACAATTAAACCAGGACGGAAGAAGGGACTCTCTAATAACTAGCAGTAAGTGACTAATTGTGTTTAACCCAGTTTTACGTAGATTCATTAAATTAAGCTGGGTCAGACAACTTAGGCCTACATTGTGGCCTAAGACCCAGCATCAACTCATAGCTTAACAAAGGTAAAGGTAGATTGCCCTAACCTAGTTTGGTGAGGAATCCTACTGTGGACCTCAATTTATCTGCCCGCTCTGGACCATTTCCGGAATCTCTAGGCTGACCCCTCTAGGCTAGACTTGATCTACTCTATAGTTAGACTGGAGATATAAGGGGTGGGTTAATTGTGGACCAATTCATACAGAGCATTTTTCACACAACTATTGATAAAATTTTAAATTCTTCAAGCCTGAGGTGGACACACAAAATATTAAATAATTTTGTAAATAAATGTACGAAAACTTTTGCATTTTAACTTTTTTAATTTTCCTCGAATTCTTTGATGTTTTACATTATATGTTGGAGCTAAGTTAATATTTTTATTTGTTACATTTTTCCAAACGAACGGTAAACCTTTAATAACTATTCTATGTACGAAATATGTATGCATGAAATATTTCCCTGTACGAATACTTATGAGCGCCACTGTATATTAACTCCACGTTTATTCACACATTTACTATTTACATATTTCCATCTTTTACGCCTTCTTCCGCTACTTCTCACACCTACGCACTTACTATTATACTTCTTTTTTTAAACAAGTCTATCATTATCTATTCTTTCCACATGACCACGCTAACGTAGCATACTATCCTCCATTCTCATCTTCAATGACTTTTTCACTCCTTGCCTTTCCGAAACATCCTCATTTCTCATACGGTCAGCTCGTTTCATATTAACCATATTTCTCAAGTTATTCATCCCAACTGCTTTCACTACTGAAAGCAAAATCTCGTGCCGAAGAAGCATCTTACACTTTATATATATATATATATATAATATATATATATATATATGTGCGGCATGCGGAAGGTGCCCCCTCGGGGCATTGGTTTCTGCGCGTATGTAGGAGAATTACGACTTCTGATCGAGTGAGGCCCATGGTATAGTGGTTATCATATGTGACCGGCAATCGGAAGATCCCGGGTTCGATTCCCGGGTGGTTACCTCATTTTTTCATTTGTTCGTTCTCCCTCCTCATCTTGCACGGAATGTTCTTCTATACAAGCGTCGTTCTTTACGTTAATATATATATATATATACATATATATATATATATATATGATTTCTTGGAGACACTGGAAAGATTCAACGAAAATCATCACGGATTCCGATCAGGTAGATCATACTTATCACAACTAATAGAACACAACAACAATATCCTAGATGCACTGGAAGGCAATGACAACTACGATGTCATATACACAAATTTTGTTAAAGTTTTCGACAAATGTGATCACGGTATAATAGCACATAAAATGAAATATATGGGAATAACAGGCAAAGTGGGAAAATGGATCTACAACTTCCTCAGAGAACGTCTATAGGTCGTCAAAATTCAAGGTATATCATCCTCAGAACCGGAAGTACGCAGCTCAGCACCACAAGAGCCAGTACTGGCACCACTCCTGTTCATTATCAAGCTAACAGACAAAGACAGCGGAGTAAACAGCAACAGTATAGTAACATCCTTCGCAGACGATACAAAGATCAACAGAAAAATCAGTGATGTAAATGAAGTGGAGGTCTTGCAGAGGGACACAAGCAAAATATACAAATGGTCAGAAGACAATAACATGACATTTAACACCGAGAAATTTCAGCTCTTGAGATATGGTAGAAAAGAGGAACTTAAACAGACTGCATATTATGCTCCAGATAGACAAGAAATTCAGAGAAGCATGAAAGCGATCGATCTGGGGGTAATAATGACAGATGATGCGAAAATCGAAAAACGAAATCCTTTAGCGATAAATAAAGCAAAAAGAGTCTCGGGACAGGTACTAAGAACGTTCAAAAGAAGGGACAGGACAGTAATGATTCCCCTACTAAAAACACTGATTATACCAAAACTTGAATAGTGCTCAGTTTTGACGTCCCCACATAAAAAGGAAGAAACTAATAAACTAGAAGAAACGCAAAGACATTTCACAGCCAAGATTGATGGCTGCAAAGAACTCAACTACTGGGAAAGACTACGTAAACTAAATCTGTACTCCTTGGAAAGAAGAAGAGAGGGGTATACCATAATCTACATACGGAAAATAATCGAAAAACTGGTACCACACTTAAAACTAAACCCAATTACCATTCAAACAACACTGGAAAATAGGAAAGGCAGAATGTGTAGTGTTCCCAAATTAAAGGCCCGACAAGTGACCTCCTCAACACTGAAGGAAAATAGCTTGGTTGTCAGGGGGCCAAGACTTTTCAACCGGCTTCCAAAGGACCTCAGAAACGTTACAGGGGTCAAAATTGAAGTCTTCAAAGAAGACTAGATGCCTGGCTCAGGACGGTACCAGATGAGCCGGGTGTACGTGGCTATGTACGGTGGAGAGCGCAAGAAAGCAACTCGGTCCTCCACCAAGCCAGACCTAGAGGCAGGCCACCAGCTTGACCTCGGTGTGAAGAGAGACCAACGCACGAAACAGCAACAAGGTAACAAGGTGTATATACGGTCGTCCGATAAGTGAGTGGCGATTCTATGTCAGTTAACATAGTGTATTAATATCTTTGATATCTAATAAATGTCTATGCTTTTTTCAATTAAGCTAGCTTCACATGAAATCCAAATTTTTAATTTTGCAGTAATTCATGTTTATTTCTGTTTGTTCTGGTTTTTCATTGTTTTATTTTTATTATTTCTAATTATTATTGGCGTTGCAATGGCTGAGGTAGACGCACGTGTTGATAAAATTTGTGATCAAAGTCCCTACACATATGAAGCAGTGATGTAGTCGAGACCACCAAGTCCGAGACCGAGACCGAGACCTGATCCTGTGAGACCAAGATCGAGACCGAGATCAAAGGTTCGAGATCGAGATCTACCTTCCGAGATCGAGACCCTTAAAATTCGAGACCGAGATCGAGATCGAGACCAAGCTCATGCCCTTTCAATTTGTTTTACACTACTATGGAAATTAGACTATGTTAAGTATATTAATAAACTAATAACTACTTTCTCAGATGTAGTGTGTTGAATGCAAAAAGTGTAACCTAGAAATTAAAAAATGAATATATATATACGTACTTTTTATTTATTTACTTCTTTTATATCTGTTACAGAAGGTTTAATGAACGTACCCACTACCCAGTTTGACTTGTGCATTTATTTAAAGCATGATAGGTGCTTCATTACACTTAAGGAACATCAGCATGCTCAGAAGATCTGCTGAAGTTCGACTTCTGTGGGGCCTCATTATTATGCCTCCATGGCTAAATACACGCTCAATTGGAGCATTAGAGGCAGGCACTGTTAAAACAGTCATGGCAATATTGGCCAGTGATGGGAATTTATCCCTTTTCTGGTGCCAAAACTTTATTGGAGAGCAGTTGTCTAAAATATGAGATTCATCGATCTCTAAGAGGTACCGCCGCAACTGTTCCCTGCGGTTCAAAATCTTCCCAGTTTCAACGTTCTTCTGCTTGGACCGATAGCTTTGATATTTTGCCATTAGTCTCGGAACTTTGGTTTGACTGTTTTATTTCGTCATCGCTGCTGTGAGAATGAGCGCTGTCTCTCTGTATCTGCTCATTCTCCGTACCTGAGTTTCCTGTATAGCATTTTTCCAACACCATTTCTATGAAAAATAAATTGACATATCGGTACTATAAACAGAGGCATGGCAATTAGCATAAGGTCTAAATAATATATATATATATATATATATATATATATATATATATATATATGACATTAATTCAACATCCACTGAGCCCAAAGAGATCTATAATGAATTTTAATGATAAAAATATACCGGTATAATGAATAAATATAAATAATAAATAAATAAATAAATAAATAATATATAAATAATTCTCTATTTACTGTTTCCATTTTCAATAAAATTAATCTGACGGGCGCGGGGGAAAATTTTTTGTAGCGCTAACCTAAAAAAATCCAGACCCACACACTCCCGCAAGACAAACGTGGCAACTCAAAACAGGGTGACTGATTAGTGAATACCTAGAGTCCCTTACTTTTACAAACTTTCATAAACATTCTGAATTGTGTCTGTTCAACCAAGCCACCATCATGAGTATGCCAATAACATGTATTTCTCATTACGGTCTCGAGAGGTCTCGAAAGGTCTCGGGGAGAAAAACCGAGACCGCGTCTGTCGAGACCGAGATCGAGACCGAGATCTAAATAGCGGAGACCGAGATCGAGATCGAGATCTGCAAATTGGGTCTCGAGATCGGTCTCGAGACCGAGACCGATCTCGAGACCTACATCACTGATATGAAGCACGGATATTAGCAGCAACATGGTGGCGATCAGGTTGATCCCTATGACAATTAATTATCGAATTAATTGTAAGTTTACTAATAATAAAATTCCTTCTAATAAAATTTTTGTTATCCTTTATCTTTTATTTATAAATTGTTCCCGAATTGCCACTCACTTATCGGACGACCTGTATATATACAGTATATATCAGGGGTGGAAAAATGATAAATACCGGGTGATTACAAATGATCTTCCCGTTTTTATATATTTATTATGAGAAAACTAACAAAGCTAAAGCGAAAAGCAAGATATACAAATAAAGAAGAACTCAAAAAGTTTTATTTACAAGTTATTGAAGATCAATATGAGCTCCTTTTGTGGCTCTGCAAACATCAGAGCGGTATTGTTCCCCTTCATACATTTTGTAGTACATCATACTGAACTTTTCTAACAGCCTCACGTATCCTTTCTTTCAAATTTCCAAAGTTGTTGCCATTGGTGGAACAAACATTTCAGTTTTGACATGGCCCCAGAAGAAGAAGTGAAAGGGGGTTAGTTCGGGCGAACGATCCGGCCAAGGAATGGGCCCCGCACGCCTGATCCAACAATCAGGCAATTGCTCATTCAGGACTGTTGTAACCTCAAAATGAGCCACAAAAGGAGCGCATATTGATCTTCAATAGGTATAAATAAAACTTTTGAGTTCTTCTTTATTTGTATATCTTGTTTTTCGCTGTAGCTTTGTTAGTGTTTTTATAATAAATGTTTAAAATTGGGAAGATTATTTGTAATCACCAGTATATCAGTTCGATTTTCGTTTTCAATGTTTGTAAAAACATACTATCAGTTTTTATTTCGATTTCAGTTTTTTCGTTTTTATTTTCTGAATTATATTGACATTATTTTTAGTTGTAAGGGACTCAAATATTTAATATTCATATCTTTGAGATATCTATATATACTCCTTATGAAGCCTTTTACTATTGATATGATTTCGTATCATACTGTAAGGGGCAGTTGTTATTCTTCGTCAGTAAGATTGATTTTTCGCCTCCAAAAGCTTCAGATGAACTGATACTTAAAAAATAAGTTGCGTCCTTAAAGTCATACAGTTGTTCGATATTTATTTTTGAAATTTTTCGCTAATCCACTTCTCATCTTGGTGGGACTTTTTCTCTTTACCCGTCATATCTATCCATCTACACGAAGAGGAAGGCGAATATATTAAAAAGAAAAAGCTCATAAGTTGCCTTTCTGTATCATATATCTTCAGAGATAGTATTACGGAATGAGACGAAGTGTATCTATAACTCAAAAAACATTTCCATCACGTCTCAATACCCGAATACATTTTTTGTTTGACAAGTTGTGTCTCGTGTTTGTATACTTGAATTACAGATATCTTAACTTCTATAAAAGACTTTAATTTATAAAACTTAACTAGAAATACCGATTTTGATTTAAGTTTTCAGTTTTTCATTTTATTTAATTTCAGTTTCAGTTTCGATTTTAGTTTTGGAAAAAATGTCGATTCAGTTTTTTCCGGCTTCAGTTTAAAAAAGATCAGTTTTATCAGTTTATCGATTCTAGTTTATATCGATTCCCCATCCCTGATATGTTATAATGTTATAATGTTATAATGTTTCAGACCAACAAAGACCCTAGGATCCACTCATGGCTGGTCTACCTAACTGTGTTCGTAATCGTGTATTGTGTATGTCCTCCGTGGTGGCGGAGGGGACCTACAATTTTACGTGGGTTCCGAACCACAAGAACATAAGAAATTCATGTAAAACTGCCGGTAAATTGGCAACGACCAATTTTTACGAAACTAAATAATTATCAATTTAAAAATAATTAATTATCGATTTAAAACTAAGGATAGAATCTCTCGATCCAGAGGATCAAGTCATAATAAACTACTATCCACAAATATGTTACACTCTATATCTATTTATAACGGACATGCAAATATATCAGATCCAAAGAATCCAGTCAATTTCATTACGGTATCCATCAAGTCACGGTCCATATCGATTGCGGACCAAGTCAAAATTTACAACCATATACATTACAATATATACACTTACGAGGAAAAGTGTAGTTGTGGCTGTAAAGACTGTACAGAATGTAGAAATGTGTGTGCACCCATTATGGGTCTCCCATTTAAAGGTGTTTGTGGGGCAAGTGAAGATCATGAGTTTTTCAATACCTCACAGTACTATGGGGGCACCGCTCGGCAGAGGAATCTCTTTAAATGGGGTGTGTAAGGACAGAGAGTATCCCCTAACCCAAGACGCTGCCTCCCTATATCCCACAACACTTGTGTTGAGCTGTGGGATCTATCCCCACAAAGGCTTAATTTTACTACCTTAAACTATACCCTTTCTATCAACATGCGCGTCTAATCGATTTTTAAACATGTTTATAGACGTGCTACTAATTACTTCTACCGGCAAACTATTCCAGGTATTTACTATTCTATGCGTAAAAAAGTTTTTCGCAACTGCTGTCTCGAACCTTCTACTTGTCAACTTACACCCGTTATTTCTAGTCCTATTATATTGAGATATTTCGAAAAAGCTATCTCTATCTACGTTATCAAACCCATTCATAATTTTGAAAACCTGGATTAGATCACCCTTAACCTCCTAGTCTCGAGTGTAGTCAATTTTAACTCCTTAAGCCTATCCTCGTACGACTTTGACCTAAGAGACGGAATCATCTTAGTTGCTCGTCTTTGAAATCTTTCGATTTTGTCTATATCTTTGCGCATATGCGGATTCCAAAATTGGACCGCGTACTCCAAATGGGGTCTAACTAATGATTTATAAAGAGGAACTATAATATCGCGCGATTTGTACTCAAAATTTCGAGCTATAAAACCTAACACTTTGTTCGCCTTATTGACCGCTGCTGTACTTTGTTTCGCTACTTTTAAATCACCAGTGACTATAACTCCTAAATCTTTTTCCTGCTCTACGCTTGTTAAATCTTTCCCTGACATACTATACGCAAAATTACCGTACGCGAACCTATATGCAAAATTTTGCACTTATCCACGTTAAATCTCATTTGCCATGTGACTGACCAATCAACGATTTTATTCAGATCTTCCTGAATTTTACCTCTATCTTCGTCATTAATCGCCACCCCCCCCGCCAAAAAAAAAAAAGCGCCCCCCTCCCCCAAACCCAAAAAACCACCCAGCTTCGTGTCATCCGCAAACTTTGAAACTGTACTGACTAGGCCGACATCTAAATCGTTAATATATATAAGAAAAAGCAAGGGGCCCAATACAGAACCCTGAGGAACGCCACTCGCTACATTAGCCCAACACGACTCTGCTCCATCAACGACCACCCTCTGTTTCCTGCCTCGCAACCACTCTTCTAGCCATTTATTACTACACCCCTGATTCCATGAGCCTTAGTTTTTTCAATGAGTCTTTTGTGCGGCACGGTGTCAAACGCTTTTTGAAAATCTAAGTACACTACATCAACCGCCCGATGTCTATCGTAAACGTCAACCACGCTTTGGAAAAATTCTAAAAGATTAGTTAAGCAAGATTTGTTTCGCCTAAAACCGTGCTGCGTGTTTCTAACCAGATTATGCACTTCTAAGTGTTCGACTATACGATCCCTAATTATTGATTCAGTAGCTTACCTACAACAGACGTTAAACTGATTGGCCTATAATTTCCCGCCGCACCTTTATCGCCTTTCTTAAAGATAGGTGTTACGTTTGCTAACTTGAAATTATCTGGTACGCACCCCTCAGAAATAGACGCATTAAAAATCTTTGTTAGCGGCACAACAATGCTATCTTTTAATTCTTTTAGTTGTATGGGATATATGGAATCCGGACCCGGTGATTTACGCGTTTTCATTTTATCAATATAGCGCATTACTTCCCCTTCACTAACGACAATATTATCCAAAATATTACCATTATCAAAAGGTATTATGTCTATGACCGTAGGGATATTCGTTACATCTTCTATAGTAAAAACTGACGTAAAAAATTCGTTTAGCAAGGTAGCCATTTCCTTGTTTTCAGAGACTAGATCTCCATTTACATTTTTCAATGGACCCAAGACACTTTTTACTGGATTTCTATTATTGACGTATTGAAAGAATCGCTTGGGGTTTTCTTTACCGTCACGAGCTATGGAGATTTCAAATTCGCGCTTGGACTTTTTTATTACACTTTTCGCTTCACGCCTCAGAGATATGTAGTTGTTTCGTAACAACAAATTGTCTTTATCGCACTTATGTTGCCTATAAGCCCTATCTCTACTCTTTATAATGTTTCGTACTCTAGAAGTAAACCACAAGGGCTTGTTGTTTACTTTCGCACGCTTAATTTTGTACGGTACACATTCCTCATTTATAGTCCTAAATACTGTTTCGAACGATTCCCACATTAGTTTTGCGTTGGAGTTCCCCATCACGTTTTCCCAATTGACGTGTGACAATTTATTTCGAAATTTACAAAAGTCTGCGTGCTGGAAGTTAGGAATTTTAGTCGAGTTAGTTGGTTTCGAGTGACTTACTGAGAGGACAAACTCTACCATATTGTGATCGCTATTGCTTAACGGTTCTATTACTTGAAGATCAGTAATTAGCCTATCATCCGTAGTTATTACTAAATCTAAAATACTGTCGAACCTCGTAGGTTCCCCAACCTTTTGAATAAGAAAGCTATCCTCGAGAAAATTAACTAAACGATTACCTTCCGCGTCTCCCTGCATTGTATCGTAATTCACGTTGGCGCAATTAAAGTCACCCATAACTAAAGCCTGCTCACTACCGATTATTCTCTTTAGTTCACGATATAACGCTTCGTCCGTATCAGCTGTTTGATTAGGGGGCCTATATATAACCGCAACAAGAAGTTTGAAGTCGTTTAATTTAAGTTCTGCTATAGTCGAATCTATCGGTTCTGGAATTGAGTGCTTTACTTCTATAACGTTCGCAATATTATCTTTGATATACAACATAACACCGCCTCCTCGCCTACCTATTCTGTTTTTAACAAAAAGTCTATAACCTTTAATTTGATACTCCCCTACAAAGTCACGTGTTTCAGTGCTAAGCCACGATTCGTTTATCGCAATTAAGTCATAGTCTTTACAAGCAATTAAAGAAAAAATTCATTTATTTTATTTCGTAGGCTACGAGCATTTAAGGATAGAACCTTCAAATTGTTTGTAATTACGACACCTTCGCGAGCGCAGGGGAAATTGTAATTTACGCTGGGACTGTTCGAGTTACGGCAGCCTGAAAAGAAGAGACAGTATTATGAAATAGTCTTCCTAAACGCGCAGCTCCAACGTCATTAAGATGAAGTCCATCTTCGAGGAACAAGTCCTCCTGCCGTAGAAACTGTTCCAAAAATTTGCAAAATGCACTCCTTCCTGTTGGCAAAGAGACTTTAGGTTATTGTTAATATAGGTCGCCTTGCTGTAGAAATCGTTACGTTGGATAATTCGAGGAGTATACCTGTTAAAACAATCTTATTAGTTTTCTCCTTTAGTCGCTCTAATAAGTCCCTGTACCTAGCCAGCAGTTCTTCCGATCTAGAATTTAAAACGTTATTAGTACCGACATGAATAACATACGTTGTGTCCTCGGCGGTACTGTCTGTAAAATGGTCAACATTATTAGTTATATCCTCCACCTTGCACCAGGGTAGCAGTAACGGCGCCTACGACGAGGGTTTCTCCCACAGAATTCCTCGAGCTGCCCTCGAACAATGGAATCACCAACGAGTCGTATTTCCGGTTCATCAGTATCTTCGAACCCTAAAACAGAAAACTTATTGCTTGTTATTACTGGTAGACAAGTCTTTGCTTTTCTCAATGGGGCTCCATTTCGCACTCGAACGAAGGGTTGGGAACTAGGGGAAGAGAGAGGGCTATTAGTACTATTTATATTATTAATAGAAACTGAGGCAGGAGGGGTCGTAACTGGAGTCTCAAGGGATTCTAATTTTGCCGTCAGGAGCATCACGCTTTCTTCAAGTCTCACCCTGGCCTCCCTCTCACGTTCTAACTCGTTCCTCAGCACTTCCATGCTTGAGCACCACCTGCAAACTAACTGATCATTATTATTAGCCATTGTAAACGTGTAAGCAGCAAATTTCCCTTCACAGCGACTGCAAGTACTTGACGGGGGTGCCATGCTTTTAATTAGTTAAACAACAAAAAACAAAAAAAAAAATATATACATATATATATATAACATATATATATATATATATATATATTATATATGTATAATACTTATCTTAGCAACTACAAATCAAATTTGCTGAAAAAAGTGCTAAAGCAAAAAGGACGAAGAAAGAACAGCAGGTACAATTCTGAGAGGTATATCATAAATGGCATCGATCAAATGTCTCAAAAAGGAGGTACTTGGTCAGAGAAGGCAAATAAACTGTCCAAACGATTTAGGTAATTGCAATAGAGACAAATGAGAGCTTTGCCTGAAAGAGAATTTTTAACATGACTTTAAGGTTTTTTTTCATTTTCATTTCATTTCATTTTATTTTATTTTTATTTTAGCTCCATCGTAAACGCCGCAATACGGCTTCCACTTTAAACAACGACGATAAGTGACGTTAGATTTGTTCAGTAGTTAGATGGGTGGTTCAGCTCCGCCTTCGAGTGATGTAGCGGCCCTTAGATAATTCAAATCCCACGTAAAAGTTTAGGTCCCCTCTGCCACATGACTTTTACGATTATGAAGGAGGGTTAAACGACCCCAATTATTGTCATATTCATTTTCATTTCATTTTAATCTAATTTGAAAGTATAGCCTAATAATTCCTTATTAATATATTTGAAATCTGATCAGAGTTTTGCATTAGAGCTTGACAATTCTTTATATTTCACACATTATATAAATATTTTTACCCCTCCTTTGCCGCCCCTCGAAATGAATCTTAATGAAGTGCTGCTTCCGACAAGATCGTAAAGTAAAATGCAAATCCAATTAATCATTTTTTTCTAAATGTGCAAATATAATTGTAATATTTTATATCCTTCCTCAATTAACCTTTCATAAAATGCCTGAGCTTAAGTATACATACGGAATATATGTATTTTATGTGGGTAGATTATACGTACACGTATCTATATATTTAAGTATATTCTGCTACGTAAAATACATACATTCCGTACGTACAATGTGCATACATGGTTATATGTTGTATACACTTACGAAATACTGTAACATATATTCTTCTCGTGACTACTGTACGTTATTCTTACTAACATATAGAAAAAATTTAAACGTATTTATGGTAAAATATAATGCAATTTTTTTATGAAGGAAGGAAGGGGCCAAAAGCGAGCGTCTGCAAGAAGAAGGAAAAAGCCAGAAACAAGGTCTCCAAAGTCTAATGATGCCAGATATATATATAATATATATATATATATACGATGCAAATCCACAAGGAAAAAGAAAAATGATTCCAAGGCCTTTCGTGTACAGTATTCAGAAGTATACCTCGTCAGGGAATGAAGGGAGAAGGCTAGATGACGAAAATATATACTCGTACATATGTACAACGAGACAGAGAAATAAAAAGATTAGCACATGATTAACAAGCGTTGATTTTCGGCAAAAGGTATTTTAACAGGATATTGCAATTTTATACATTCCCGCACTGTTATTGAAATTATTTTTAAAATGGATAAATGCACATTCTAGAATATTCTTTTCAATTATATTTGTATTTTTAACGGAGCTTTAGAACTATCCCACTTGATATTATGATTACATCTGTGCATATAGTTAAACAATGCATTAAAATTATTTGCTGTTCTACACGCATATTTATGCTGTTTTACCCTGCTATCTAACGTTTTTCCCGTATGACCAATATATATATATATATACTGAGTTACATATATATATACTGAGTTATATATATATATATATATATATATATATATATGCATTTAACTGCAATGACCACGCAGTATATAAATGAATAGAAACGACATAAGTATTAAGGAACGTTTCTGCACACGAGGAAGAGAAATCACGAATAAATGAAAAATGAGGCGAACCGCCCGGGAATCGAACCCAGGGCCTTCCAATTGCCGGTTGGATGCGCTACCATTACACTACGGACCTCGATCATTCACAAATCGAAATTCTCCTACATAGGGCAGAAACCAATGCCCTGAGAGGGCACCCTCGCAAATCGTGAATATGTGCATTTAACTGCAATGACCACGCAGTATATAAATGAATAGAAACGACATAAGTATTAAGGAACGTTTCTGCACACGAGGAAGAGAAATCACGAATAAATGAAAAATGAGGCGAACCGCCCGGGAATCGAACCCAGGGCCTTCCAATTGCCGGTTGGATGCGCTACCATTACACTACGGACCTCGATCATTCACAAATCGAAATTCTCCTACATAGGGCAGAAACCAATGCCCTGAGAGGGCACCCTCGCAAATCGTGAATATGTGCATCCAACCGGCAATTGGAAGGCCCTGGGTTCGATTCCCGGGCGGTTCGCCTCATTTTTCATTTATTCGTGATTTCTCTTCCTCGTGTGCAGAAACGTTCCTTAATACTTATGTCGTTTCTATTCATTTATATACTGCGTGGTCATTGCAGTTAAATGCACATATTCACGATTTGCGAGGGTGCCCTCTCAGGGCATTGGTTTCTGCCCTTTGTAGGAGAATTTCGATTTGTGAATGATCGAGGTCCGTAGTGTAATGGTAGCGCATCCAACCGGCAATTGGAAGGCCCTGGGTTCGATTCCCGGGCGGTTCGCCTCATTTTTCATTTATTCGTGATTTCTCTTCCTCGTGTGCAGAAACGTTTCTTAATACTTATGGCGTTTCTATTCATATATATATATATATATATAACATCATCGATGCAGTCATAGTTTAAGTGGAAGTATGAAGAGTTAAACATCTTTTTACACAGAGCACCATTCCCCCCATATGCCCATTTCAGGGTATGAGCAGCTTGCAATAGCATTGTCAAACAAATAAAGGTCAAAGCACTGACGAGGCTTTCGTACGTGGTTTATCACCACTGAAAGCAACAGTACTCTGTGCTAATCTTGTAAAAAGAACAGCCATATTCGTCTTCAGTTTATTGCAATTTTCGTTAGTTTGTATTACAGACACTTCCAGTTATTATCAGTCCTGGTGCATGATTCTTCAGGAGCAAGATGCACCGTAATTTTGTGTTTTTTTCAACAAAGGCAGCACAAATTTACCTGTATCAGTCACAGTTACACTCGTCCTACCTTACTTGCTCTTCACAAATTGGATCAAAAACCACAAGTATCCGTAACCACAAACCGTCTGCATAGAGGCTTGTATTTTGTTTAAAATAACATTTTTTTAATGCAGTATATCTTTAGATTGAACATGGAAACAAATGTATTTGTAAACTCAAACTGAATAGAATTTAAAGAAGAATTCGTCTTAAAGTAGAATAACCTCCAAAAAAAAAAAAACCCAGAGTAAAATTCAAAAAACTTTTAATACCTTACCTTTTCCTTGCTTTGCAGTCACGATTTCAATATTTCTCTAATATACCTTTTTATAATTCAGTTTAGTCCCTCCGTCTTCATTCTTGCAAGTATCATTGATTTTTTTCACCACTATTCCCTTATTACCGCTACTATCATAAGCATTATTATTATCCTTACTATCATTACTACCATTATTATTATTATTAATAATATTAATACAGTTATTATACTCTTTATTATTAATTCTAGACAGAACAACCTCGTAGTTCTCATTCAAGTTCGTTTTCAACAGTTTGATTTTTATTTTCTTTCAACCGTTTTAATTTTCCCTATTGTCTATTTCCGAAAATTTATCATACCATTTTCAATCCACCAACTATATACTTCGTGATTTTCCACGCTCGTATTTTCTTTACGCTTGCACTTCCGTATCTCATTATATAACTTTGATGTTTGATGTTTCAAGCTAAAGACACTCTCTTTCGTACTTTCTGCAATAATATATACGGACAGCAACTCTGGGTGAATTATAAAAAGGTTCTGACAGAACTCTAAATTTGTTGTACAACGGGTCTTTTAGACTCTTACATAAATTACCCCCGAGATGCTCAGCTTCGCAAATGTTTGCTACCCGCAATGTTCCGAGCTTCCCGGAGGTAACAAGACATGCTCAACACAGTCTAATGCAAAGAATTAAAAAATCAACCAACCCGATTATCCAAGCTATCCATGAGTCCTGTCATTTACCACCAAGGACCCCTAAATATTAATTCCGTACGGACATAGACCCCCCACAAAAAAAATTATGAATTCAGTTACAAACTATAGTATATAGTTAATGTTACTATTTTTCCAAAAGCTTAGAGACCCCCTGGAAGCTTCCTACAGACCCCTGGGAGTCTGTACAGACTACTTTGGGAATCCCTGCCTGAGTCTAAGCTATGGAATTCTTGATACGAATACGTCTGTCTGTAGCTCCACTTAACTTCGACATTACAGTATTATTTCTAATCAATTGTATATATTTCTATCCTTAGTATATGAACTGTCATTGTATTAATAATATTTGTCATATGGACTATAGTCTGCCAATAAACATTTTCATTTTCATTCATTTATGTATTATGATTCCATGGTCACACTTGTTGAACGCTTTGGCAAAGTCTGTGTATGTTACATTATAGTTTTCATTACTTTAAAGTGCATCAATAATGTATCATATATCATAATGTATCATAATATATCATAATATATCATAATGTATCAATATATATATATATATATATATATATATATATATATATATATATATATATATATATGTATATGTATATATATATATATATATATATATATATATATATACACACACACAATTTTACACCCATATATATATAACACATACCTTCGTACGATGTATGCATAACTTATATATCCAAATTACACAGGCCTGCGAATAAGAACTTTGTAACAGTTGTTTTCTTACTAAAAATTGATTTTATATAATTCAACTAAACTGATCTCGAATAAGGTGTCCATTTTTTTCTATCATGTAAGGATTTTCTGCAAACTGGAAGGAAAAAACGAACAACATAAATAAATATTATTTATTTCAATTTACATTAGGTACCTATTTCACTTTGTTATAATAATTACAAATGCAAACAACGGATCACTTTAACATATTGCTTCCCAGGAACCTCTCTTTAACATATTGCTTCCCAGGAACCTCTCTTTAACATATTGCTTCCCAGGAACCTCTCTTTAACATATTGCTTCCCAGTGTATATCACTTTAACATATTGCTTCCCAGTGTACATCATTTTAACATATTCCTTCCCAGTGTTAATCACTTTAACATATTGCTTCCCAAAAATAGACATTACACAACCAATTACAGTTACATTACAATAGTTTATAATATTTAGAGATTAGCTAGTCGAGAAAATGTAAATTTATGGACAACTTAACTTATGCTTTGCCATTTTTTGTGAATGTAAAATATTTGGATCACCTGAAGATCAGGGCCACCAGCCTTCTTTAGTTAGCCTTATAAGGCTAACTAACGAAAATATCACGACCTAACCTAGCCAATCGTTAGGTCATCTGTACGCCCTTGACGATTGGTTAGGTTAGGTCGTGATATTTTCATTAGTTAGCCTAGATTACCAACCTCTTTCTAACCAACCAACCTTTCTTTTTTTAACACATTGCTTGCCAGTGTTAATCACTTTACAAATTGCTTCGCAGGAGGGATCACTTTAACATATTGCTTCCCGAATGCTTTGGGAAGCAATATGTTAAAGTGATCCCAAACAACTTTAAAGAGAAAGAAGACTATTAACGTCAATTACATATTCATCTTTATTTGTCCCGAGTTTTCTTGTGAGATTTAGTCTTTTAGTCTCAAATGTACGCTCTGTTCCATTTCTTTTAAATGTAATAATTCTGGAGTATCCCGTTTCAACATCTAGCAGTAATCAGCCATCATGCAGATGTCCCACCTTCCCTGATATAGGCAGTAGTTTTTAATCAAAATTTAATTGAGTCAGTTTTAATGAAAATGACTTGCATATGTAATATGAAATGATATTTTGTGAAAAATCTGTACGTGATGGCGAAAAATTAATATTATTTTCTGAATCAGCGTTCAAAAATTAGTATATGAGTGATAAAATATTTCGGACAACAAAACCATCGCAAGCCTGTGAATTATTAATGAATTCACTACTTTTTATGTAATTGAATTTATTTAATATATTTGGCATTTCTCACGATAGCTTTTTTTAACTTGTGAATAAATTTTTTTTTTTAATCCTCTCTCGCATTGAATATTCATTATGTATTTTACTCTTTGTTTAAAATATCTTCATATTTACAGCATATCTTTGCATACCTGACTACTTGCGAGTAAAAATTTTGTATTTTATGTATATATATATATATATATATATATATATATATATATATATATATATATATATATATATATATATATGTTACATGGAATCTGTGTAACTAAGGATTTTATGTAAGGTTAAGTCGTGATATTTTCGCTAGTTTTAATGAAAATATCACGACTTAACCAATTGTCAAGTGCGTACAGTTGACCTAACCAGGCATTCAGTTAACCCGGCATTCAGTAATTTTCCCCTTGATTTAACGAAAATATCACGACTTAACTTTCCATGAAATACCTGAACATTTTAGGGACTTCATGAAATCCCTAGTTGCACACATTCCCTGTAACATATAGTATATAATTTTAGGAAGTAATCTAGTGAGTTTGAATAAGTTGTAGTTCCTGTCCTCTAGGACAGTGGTCCGGAACCTCGGGTCCGCGGACCCCCTTCAGGGTCCGTGAATGAGTTTCAGGGGTCCACAGAAGACAAAAGGTATATTCTAATTCACGCAAAATTAGAATATACTAGGGGCATTCAATATATTTTGGCCCACCCTTTTTGCTTAGCTAAATATTAGGCCATGGGGCTGAAATGTCTTTTGGGCCGGAAGTTTGAACCTCCCCTCCTTGTATAAAACCGCTTTTAAACGCCTTTGTATAAAACTGATGAGTAACGCAGTTTCGAAAATGGCGTCTGACAGTGATGTGCGTCGTAAACAGAGAGTTGTTATCGAGTTCTTAACCGCAGAGAAGGAAACAATTGGAAATATTCACAAACGTCTTCAAAACGTTTACGGAGATGCTGTTGTTGATCGAAGCACAGTTGGACGCTGGTCTAAACGTGTGAGATCATCGGAGAGAGGGAGAGCAGGCCTCGATGATGAGCCACGCAGCGGTCGCCCGGCATTGGCTGTGACATCTCACACTGTGCAACGTACTAACAGCATCATTCGATCAAATCGGCACGTTACATACACGGAGCTGTCACTGGAGCTAGGATTAGTGAAGGAAGTGTGAATACGATAATTCGGCAACTGGGATACTCAAAAGTGTGTTCACGGTTTGTTCCTCGCGAACTGACTGAAAATCACAAAGCCCAAAGAAAAAAAATTGCTTCTGAGTCGTTGGTTCGATACGAGACAGAAGGGGATGACTTCCTTTCACGAATTGTGACTGGGGATGAGACATGGGTACACCACTTTGAACCTGAAACAAAACGCCAATCCATGGAGTGGCATCACGCAGACTCCCCACGCAAGAAAAAGTTCAAAATGGCTCTCTCTGCAGGAAAGGTTATGGCCACCATCTTCTGGGACATGAAAGGGGTGATTCTGGTGGACATTATGAAGAAAGGACAAACAATCAACTCAGAGGCATATATTGCTACCCAACAGAGACTTCAGAGACGTATAAAGTGAGTTCGACCGGAGAGAAAACTGGAAGACGTCCTTCTTTTGCACGATAACGCAAGACCACTCAACAGTTTACAAACAAGAGAGGCCATCACAAAAATGCGCTTGATTGTGTTACCTCACCCTCCATACAGCCCGGATCTGGCACCTTCAGACTTCCATTTGTGTGGGACAATGAAGGATGCTATTCGTGAAGAAAGTTTCAGAGTGACGATGAGGTTGGTGAGGAGGTTAAGAGGTGGCTCCAGCGGAACCCAGCAGACTTTTACTATCAAGGAATAAAGGCCCTTGTTTCGAGGTGGAAGAAAGCCGTAGAAAAGGATGGAGACTAATGGAAAAATAAAAACTTGTGAAAAAGGTATGTAACTACTTGTGTATAAAATTTCTGGAACTTACAAGGAAACTTGGAAAGAAAAAAAAAAGGTGGGCCAAAATATATTGAGTGGCCCTCGTATAAATTATTTTCGGTAGGGAATCCTCAGAAATAACCCATATTCTTCTTTGGTTCCACAAGTGAGAAAAAGGTTACGGATCACTGCTCTAGGACCTTCGTGATAAGAAGGTTTGTTTCGGCTCTAAAATTAAGTTGTAGTTTGGCTCGCTTGGAATTATGAGGCAGTTTTGATTCCATAATTACATCGTATTGTGTCTCCTTCTCTTTCAGGTATTGTGACAATTTCACTGATTCATAATTCAGTGAAAGTGGCCATATTTTGTTCATTTAAGTGAACGACTGTGATTCTAAAAGTGGTGTCGATACTTTGATTAATTTCCACGAATAACTCCGAAATATTTCTTTAGCTAACAAATTTCTTTGAAAAATATCTGCAGAACTAGCGCAGAACATTTGAAAAGTTTGTATTGAAATCAAGTTGACGAATTTATTTCCAAAAAAATTTGCGGGACTCGTGCGGAACAACCCGACTATGGGCATTCCATGCTTCATTCAAAAAGAAAAAAATGTCACCGTGAAAGTAAAAATTCTAAAATGACTTAGAAGAGAGAGTGACTCGCCTCAAGTCCCATGTTCACAGATGGTCGTCGTTCTCAAAAATAGAAAAGAACACCGACGAGAGATGTAAAAGGTTAACTACTACCATCGCAGGTAGAGTACTAGGAACGAAGGGTAACCACAGGAGTTCAATGTGGAATTGATTAAAATAAAAAAGTTTCAAAGGAGTGAAGCAGATTTGGGCGTAGCCTCCAACTACCCAAAATTTATGAAGAAATTTCAGCAAAATTGCGCGCTCTCTGAAAGAAGTGTCCACCGATGGAACGATGTAGATAGGACACTCAACAAGAGATCGCGAGGCAGGCCTGAAAAAAGGCGTTGACGAACAGACATCATGGCCTACCCAAGATTTGGAGAAATAAAATTCAGCCGATACGAATGCAAGTCAAGTAGCTTCGAAGAAAGAACGCATAACACAGGGTTGTCCCTACATCGGGAATGTATGTTTATGTATACTGTGTATAGGTATTATGTAAGTATGTGCAAGTATGATTTAAGAAAATCCAAACTTCATTCCTGTACTCGAATATGTGAACCATAATTACTTTGGAAAACTTCGTTCAGACAAAGGTAAAGCTTCTGCATATAATTTAATCTTATTGTTAAACTTTGTAGGATTTATGAATCGATACTGTTCGCATCTGGATGTGCGTGTTTGTGTAAACAGCTGACTGTATACGCACTGTACGTGCTCGTATATACAAGGTGTTTCACAACCGGTCTGCCATACTTTTGGGGGTGATTTGGGGGTGATATCAAGTAAAAAAGTTAATACAACAGCGGTGCTATTTCCAACCGTTGCGGAGCTACGGACGTTTTAAGGTGCACGGAAAAAAATAAACGAGAGTATTAATCTGATGTATTTATTGCTACATTTTATGAGAGACACCTTATAAATGTTCAAAATGTCCGCCTCGGTTTTCAATGCACAGCCCTGCTCGTTCCAAACAAGCGTCCACTGCCCATTGAATCATTTCGGGGTGTTCTCGTATGTAAGCAGCGGCATCCATAATCCTATGCAAGAGTTCCTCTCTCGTTTGTACTTTGGTCTTGTAGACCATCTCTTTCATAAGGCCCCATAAAAAGAAATTTAACGGGGTTAGGTCCGGAGATCTCGGGGGCCACGATATTGGACCAGCACGACCAATCCAATGATTCCCGGACTGCTGATTCAAGTAATCCGTAACATGACGACCAAAATGTGGTGGCGCCCCATCGTGTTTAAAGAACATCCTGCGCCTTGTCTCCAAGGGAACGTCCTCCACCAAAAGCGGCAATTCGTTCGTCAGCAAGTTCAGATAAATATCAGCAGTTAATCGTTGTTCCAAAACGAACGGTCCAATCAGCTGATCTCCAATTACACCGCACCAAACATTCACCGAGAATCGATGTTGAAAGCTTCCTTCAACAATACCATGGGGATTATCGGCACAAGTGGCAATTTCGTCTATTGTTAATTCCATTCCGAATGAATTGTACTTCATCACTAAACAGTATGCGATTAAGAATTTGGCGATGCATAACAATCCACTGGCAAAATTGAACACGTTTATCGTAATCATCCGGTTGAAGAGCTTGCACACGTTACAAATGATATGGATACAAACCCTCATAATCCATGGTTCGTCATACACGCGATGCGGATTCACCAATTCGTCTAGAAATCCTTCGAACACTGGTAGTTGGGCTACCTTGTACTAGGTCCAGTATGCGCTCCTCCACAGCAACGGGCCATCGTGCTACATGTTCTTTTTTACGTGGAACAATTGTCCCTGTTTCCCTTAATCTCTGGTGTGTGTCACAAAACACATGCCTGTTCGATATTCGGCTGTTCGAAAAACGTCTTCGATATTCCTCAACTGCCAGTTTGCTGTTACCATCACAGAAACCATAAATGAAATGGATATCAGCGTATTCAGCGGGTGAACTGTTGATTTATTTTGATTGTTCACCTTAACCCAACACAGTGTCTCGTACCACAGATTAGAACCAACTGAAAGAAAAACTGATCACCTGAAGATCAGGGCCCCCAGCCTTCGTTAGTTAACCTTATAAGGCTAACTAACGAAAATATCACTACTTACCTAACCAATCGTTAGGTCAACTGTAAGCCCTTGACGATTGGTTAGGTTAAGCCGTGATATTTTCGTTAGTTAGCCTTATAAGGCTAGCCAAAGAAGACTGGGGGCCCTGATCTTCAGGTGATCCGAAAAAACTGAGAAGTAGTAGTGGTAACTTCGTTAACCGAAACTACCACCTGTGCTGCTATCTATCGAATTACACACGAGTATGGATTTGTTGTTTGCACATCTTAAAACGTCCGTAGCTCCGCAACGGTTGGAAATAGCACCTATGTTGTATTAACTCTTTTACTCGATATCCCCCCCCCCCAAAGTATTGTCATGATTTACATAAAAACCCCATTCTTTCCTTCTACCAAAATGTCGTGTACCTCATTCACAATTCATTATTTACTTCACTTCCAATTATCACTCGGTTTCTCTGTCTTTATACGGACGCTGGGAGCCCGCTTGAGCCGGTGAGCCGCCATTAAACTTTCAAACACAACAAAGGGACCGGGGATAAATTACACACTTTTATTTACTATTTACTGACTTTTTATTTATGCCGAAATACTTTAGACGAATGGGGTAATGCGATGGCGGAATTAGCGTTAACATTTAATCGCGGAGAGAGACAATTAATGTTTTAAATACACTATAACATTCTAATACGCAAAAAAAACCTTATTGGAGCAAACCCCGGCCCGAGACTGAATTGGGCCTTTCACTGTTTCTCTAGACCAGGCGTGGGCAACCCTTGGCACGCGTGCCAAACGTGGCACGCCAACGACTTTTTTCCGGCACGCGATTCCCCGGGCTCACCTTAAAAAAAATTAAAATAAATAAATATCCAAATTCTTCGCTGAGTTTTATATTTTAACTTAATGTTTTCTGCTAAAAAATGGTAAAGATTAACTTTTGCATCAAAGATTTGACGATTTTGGCACGCTCACTTAAAAAGGTTGCCCACCCCTGCTCTAGACCCATTTCAGGTGTTGCCAACTAGCACTTTATATTCTTAATTTCAAACAAACCATTATTAATTTCTTATTAAACAGTATTTTCTTCTTTATTAAACAAAACATTATTAAATTTTTATAAACAAAACATTTAATTCTTATTAGACATTATTATCGTATCTTTATTAAAAACCAATACACTACAGAATGGCAGACCAGTTGTGAAACACCCTGTGTGTATATATGTAGAGACCGACTGGAAATTCCTTTCCTCGCCGTTCTCAAACATCATGGAATAAAAACAAAGGCTATAAAACTCAAACACGTGGGCATGAAACAGGCTCACGGAAGAAACACAGATTTTGTGGTATTTCCCAAAATGCCCACCAGAGAACGTTACCAAGGCCTATAAAATGCGAGTTTTTTCTTAAATCACTCTCACTTGCCATTTTCTCGTTTTCGTCATTACATCTCGCTTTCAGCGTCTTCGTCATGCACCCGCTCTCCGGCGAAGGCCGGAGAGTAGCCCGCTGTTCCCTCAAGGCTGCGGTCGAGCATACACGAAGTCTTTCATGAAGTAAGTCCCTCCACAATTTCATCCTGCAAAAGCAACATCACTGATTGATGCAGGAGTTTCCGCTGGCCCCCTTTTCAACAAATCTCTACCTGCCCTCAAAACTCATCCTCTCGCCGGTAAGGCCAGTCCACCTTCAGATCCATCTACATCGTAGCCCAGGTCCGTAAGCCTTCTCGGAAGCCACAGCCTACCTTCTATCTTTGTGTTAAACAACTCCCGTGTAGCCTACATAGTGTAACCTCAGCCTAGCGAATAGGCTATTCCAAAAGTGCTCTCAAATCCGGCAAACTAACTTTCCCATTACGTCTGCGGTAGGTCTGTTCAATTATTTTACCGTATTCAATTATCTTACTGTATTTGCATCTGCTTGTTTATTTGCTCATTTATGTATTCATTTTACTTGCTGAATCCGTTTACTGTACCACACCGTACTTTCATTACCTCAGTTATTATTGGCTTAATTACTTATTATTACATGATCACGGCCGCATATCTCATTAGCCTGCCTAAATTAGTGTGTTTCTTGTCATTATTGTATTTACTTAACACTTATACTGTGTAACCATTTCTTATTGCTAATAACAATGTACAACAAATTTTCGGTTCAGAAAAAAAATGGGAATAACATTCGGTCATTCTTAATATTTCGAGTGTGCTGATTCCAAATCTGAGAATAGTTTTTTCTATCACGTCACGTTTTTTTGTAATGACTGCTTAAAATCTTCATACCAAAAAATAAGAATATATTGATAAACAGATAGGCTTTATCATATGGAACAGTTTAATTATTGCTATACTTCAACATATATGTACAAAATTAACATAAAACTCTCGTATTATACTGTTTTCAACTCATTATTTGTATTTATGCTGGCGTTTGTGTGATGCTTCTGGTTGGTCACGCTTTAAATTCCAGCAGAAATCGGCCAGCATAGCAGGACTCCACTTCCCTTTGTATCGGCTCTCCATTGTGGCTATATCCTGGTGGAATCTCTCCCCGTGTTCGTCGCTAACAGCAGATGCATTTTCCTGAAAGAATGAGAGATGTGAATGCAAAAAATGAATGTTCAATGACATCTTATATCCGAGACGTTGGTATGAGTTGATAAGTTGATTCACAAGTGCAGCATAGTTGTCGTATTTAGTCTTTCCTAGTAGACCGCTGCACACGTTTTTGAATGCACGCCAGGCTGCCAACTCAACCTCATCCATCACCGCTTCAAAGTGTTCGTCTAGCATGAGTTGGCGAATTTGAGGGCCGACGAATATGCCTTCTTTAATCTTGGCATCACTTATTTTTGGGAAGTTTTCCTTTAGATATTTGAAGGCAGGCTTATCCTGTTTCAACGCCTTTGCAAATTGTTTCATCAGCCCTAGTTTTATGTGAAGTGGCGGCAAGATAACCTTTTCCTTTCGTATTAGTGGTTCATGAATAACATTGTGAGATCCAGGTGAGGAATTGTCTCGCGGCGGCCATACTGAGCGTGTGTAGTGTTCAGACCTTGCTCGGCTATCTCACTTGCATAGGAAACACATGTATTTCGTATAGCCAGTTTGCAATCCATTGAGAATAGCCACAACCTTCAAATCTGCGCAGATAAGCCATTCATGTTCATTGTATTTTATACAGTCCAGAATAAAAGCAACATTGTCATACGTTTCTCTCAAGACGACTGAATGAGCGATCGGAACAGAAGGCATTGCGTTCCCATTGTGTAGCAACACCCTTAACACTGTACAGAGATGCATCAATGAACAATCTCCACTGATTCGGTTCATAGCACAAACCCAGAGCATCGAACAGACCATGTATATCAATGCAATAACAAAGATTGTTCTTCATTGTGAAATATTCCTGCAAATCCAAGGAACGCTTTCGGAATGCTATAATTCGTACGTCTTCCGCCAGCAGATTCCATTCTTGTAGACGGACCAAATCATTGAGTTCAGGCTGCGTGATGAGATGTTGTTCTTTCTTGGACTCGACTTGAACTTCATGCATTCGCCGTCTGATTCCGATTTGTCAGAGTCTGTGTTATCGGTCGGCATTTCAGCTGGAGAACGAGGGATGGGTATATCTGTACAGGGTGTCCCGTAAGTCTGGACCCATAGGGAAAAATAATAAAATTACAAAATAGTCCAAAAATTTATTTATAATATATTTTTTTATTATTTTTATTATTATTTTTATTATTTTTTTATTATGATCTTACTCCGCTGGAGTTTTATTTGTGGGGCCACTTGAAAGCCAAAGTGTACGAGGTCAAACTTCAGAACATTTTCCACCTTAAAGCACGCATTGTGGAGGCGTGTCAAGAAATTTCTGCGACTGTGATTCAGAAAGTGCTGTCGCAGTGGAGATTGCGTCTTCAACTATGTGTGCGACACAACGGCGGACACTTTGAACAGATTATGTAATAAATTTTTGGACTATTTTGTAATTTTATTATTTTTCCCTATGGGTCCAGACTTACGGGACACCCTGTAGAATGTTCCACAGGACGCATAGCAGAACGAAGATTTGGGTAGACTTTAGCTTTTCCCTTTTCTGTTGCAACCTGTAATGTGAGACAATAGACATTGTTGACTACTTAAGATAGCATAATTGGGTAATACATTATGCAGAGCAGGATATGCTAAAATGTGCTAAAAACACCAAATTTGACGTATATTCAGAAAAATAAAAGATTCAAACCTGTGATGTTCGTTAAGCAGAAATAGCAATCAGTTGAATGGTCCAGCGGCTCTCTCCATACCATTGGGATACCGAATCCCAGACCAGGACTGGTGCCTTTGAACCAGTGGCGGTTCCTCATATGGGCAATATGGGCAGCCGCACAGGGCGGCATTTGTGGAGGGGCGGCATGAGCGCCTGCAAAAAAAATAAAAATAAAAATAAGAATAAATAAATAAAGAAAAATAAAAATAAAAAATAAAATAAAATAAATAATAAAAGATCAATGACTTTGCATCAAGGAAGGTAAGAAGAGTCAGGCTTTAGATGGCAGTTGTGCTGTGGTGCAATTTATTTTGTTTCTTGTTCAAAGTGTAGCATAATAATTACCCTCTCTTAAGTGTCTTATTCTATTTATGTGATACAGCATTTGTACAATTTAGAAATTTGATTCTCTAGTTTATTTATGGCAGTTGTGCAATTTAATTTGTATTTTTCCTGTTCATAGTATCATAATTACATTCTCTTAAGTGAGTCATTCTATTTACGTGATGAAGGATTTGTAAAATTCAGAAAATTGAGTCTTTGTTTTGGTTCTGAAGTTCCAACAATTAGTCCAATAAAAGTTATTTTGTGAAAGAGTTATGTCTGTCCTTTATTTTGGGGGGATTCGAAATGTGTGTGTGTGTTGGCGAACAGGGGGGGGGGGCGCTGAAGGTGAGGTTCGCCCAGGGCGTCATGTAAGCTAGGACCGCCACTGCTTTGAACCATGCAGATAACGAGCTTGTACATCTCACACAGCAGATTGAGGCGCCAGTGCTTGTCCTGATCACCAACTTTGCATGCGAAGTATAATTTATAAAGCTTTTTTACATGAGAAGTCAACTTCCTTTTATACTGTTTTAACGTTAATGTCCTACAAATATAACAAAACTGTCTGGCGAATTTTTGCACTCTCTAGGCATTGTAGACGTTGTCGGTGAAATATACATAATTTGATAGCTGTTATTCAATAATACTCACTTATAGCACCGATTTATGATAAAATATGGCTGACAATTTTGTTTTAAATGATTAATGAAAGAAATTTTTCATAAAATCAAAGTGGAAACACAGAGCCGAACACCACCACCACAGCATATGCATGACTAAACAAAATGTAAAAGATGCGTTCAGAGAACCAGTTGTTCTCAAAATGATACAATGAAATAGGGTCATTTTCATAAAATAGGTGGGTGGTACAAATAAATGTGTTATTTTCGCAATCTACGAATATAATTAGCCATAAAAATGACGATTTCATTTCCGTTTTTTTTTTCACTGTTGTACCTCGTAATCAGTCATTTGTAATATAGCACAATTACCGTTACAGAATTGTTAATCACTCTGAACAAATAATTAATTTATTTTTCTAATTAAACACAAAACAACAAAGTAATTTCTCTCTCCTTATTAAATATTGTTTGTTTGGGCTGTGCCCCGAACTGGTGACCCTAATTATTTATTTCAATTTAATTCATAAGTTATAGTAAGCCTACTTTCTAGGCCAATACAAATTGGTGATGCATAGGCCACTATAAATTGGTGACCCGTACGCTATTTTATACACACACACACATACACACATATATATATACAGGGTGATGATAAATGTGTTTCACAAATTGCAGGTTGTATTCTTGAGATAAAAATAAAGAAAAAACATAGGTCTGGAAACCCGTAGGTTTCGAGCTATAGCACGCGAGAGAAAAATGAAACTCCTAAAGATTTTTTACATTTTATGCAAATACACAGTGTGATACATTTGCTTCATTAGAGTAAATATTCGAAATTCTTTCCTACTTCTGAAATGCATGCCTCACCACGTCGCACCAGTGATTGTCTGACACACTCAAAAATTCTTGGAGTATTTCGGATCATTTTGCAACTGTCTCGAACTCGTTGCCACAATTCATCACGTGCTCGGACTTCTGGAACATAAACTAGGCTTTTTAAATGACCCCACAAGTAATAATCAAGAGGATTTAAATCTGATGACCGAGGTGGCCACGGAATAGGACCATCGCGCCTTATCCACCTGTCAGGATACATAGCATCAATATATTCCCTCGTTAAACGGGCGGAATGAGCTGGTGCACCATCATGCATGAACCACATTAGTCGTCGAGTTCTGATAAGCACATCTTCAAGTAGCACTGATAACGCTAAATTACTATGAAACACATTCATTAGCATTGATATGAACCGGTTTTAACTAGAAGCACAAGACCTCCTACTGACCTTTAAAAAATCTTCGATCATTGATCATACTCATACATGGTCGAATGCAGACCCATAAAAATAAGTGATGTAGGACTCTTAACTGCAGAAACTGCAAATAACCTTCCTTGTTACATTGCAGTAAAATAAATATTAACGCCTTAAAAAAATTTAAATACCGGGGGCAGAAACGCTAACAAAACATCAAATAAAGAATCTCAGAAACAAAATTTCAAATACAAACTTTGATTTTATGAACGACCAGAAGCTAAATATAAATTTAAAATTTGAAAAGTTTCAAAAAATTTCGCTGAAAGTATTTTACAAATGGTGGCTCACGCACTGTAAATAAAAAGATACCCGTTGTAAGAACGAACGAACAAGCCATGGATAACCTCTGGATTAAAAGCATCCATCAACAAATATTAGGAACTAGAGAAAAATGTAACAAAACGTTTTCTGGAAATATACTGAACTTATTAATTAATACACAAAGCTAAAACTATATATAATGACCATAAATTAAAATTCAAAGAATATAAGGATGATCCCAAACAGTCTATAGGAGCTTTGTTAATAAGGCGATTAATAAAAATTCCTTAATACCAAAGAAATTAATTATCAACAACGAATACATTAAATGGGACAATAAACCTACGACTTTCTTCAAAACCGCTAAGTTTTTTAATTCATTTGTGAATAGAAAACTACCCGCCTGAGGATCCAATATACAGTAGCTCTAACTGAGATTGAATGAAATGAACCCATCTCTCGCATTGAAAATATGGCTCAATTTCAAGTATTTAATTGAAAATATTTTTGGGAGATTCTCAAAATTCGACGTTATTCGAGTATCATAAATGTTCAATCTGCGCCCCTTCTCGTATTATAGTAATATCGGCCTTCCAATATGATTGGTGTAACCTTGGTTAAGAAAGCCACGCAATTCAATGCGATCAATTTAGTTTCCGCGTGTATGATGTGCAGAAAGAAAGGAACCATTTAAGTCATTCAGTAATGTTCGGGAGATAAAATCTGTAAATTTTTATATTTATTAAAATTTACATATCACTTTTATGTAATTTACCTTTATTTTAATTGAAGGTTCAGTAATTTCTTATAAATTATATTATGGTACGTATAAAACTTCTTTATTTTCATTTTTTATTTTTAATAAAACTATCCGTAAGGGGCCGTTCAAAAATTATGTAACGCCAGTTTTGCTAAAACTTGACACTTCCCACCCCCTTATAACGTTCCGTAAAGCTAGACCGGACACCCCCTATTAGGGGTTACATAACATCTCAGTGGGGTGTCTGGTCTAGCGTTACGGAACGTTACAAGGGCGTGGGGGTATCAAGTTTTAGCAAAAATAGCGTTACGTATTTTCTGAACGGCCCCTAAAATGTAAAAACTTTACAGTAGAAATAATTTTGCTGCGTATTCAAGAACTGCAAAAAACAACAACGCTTTTCATAGTGCAAATAAATTGAACGAATCCTTCACACACGTACTCAAACATCCGCCTACATCACGTCTCTCGATGCGTAATGTATTTAGGGCACAGTATTCTTTCTCTTTATTCCGTCTCGACGCAAAATCTAGCAGGGCTCTTGTACTAGTTTTCTAAAAGGAACGGATTGGGAGAGAAATATTTTATTCTGCATATTCTGAAATAGTATAATAAATTTAACAGAACATAATTTTATTATAATTTTACACACCTTACTCATAAATTGACTTACGATGTTAGTTTTTGGGGGAACGTAAAGACACCCAAAGAAGGAAAACCTTTTCGTAGAATGCGTATAATGTGCATAACTAAATATATGGTAGCTGAATTAGAGTAAAACAAAGAAACTAGTATAAAAACTAAGTATCAGGAAATTCAGTTCGGCTTCATGGTGGAAAGGGAGTGAATCCAAAATAAGCTTAATTTGGGTTTAATTTCAAAATCAAATGGACGAAAATATTTGCCAAAAGAAAGATGAATTAGTTCTACAGATTGATGAAATTCTGCTAACCTGTAGAAAAACCGAATGGAAAATAGGGCTTTTTAACCCTAAAAATCCAGTGTGGGACCTAGCATATAATGACTAGTGTCGGATCTACGTAACCCCATAATGAAATTTACATAGGTTGAATTAAATAATTTATTGCTACTGAACAATAATAAAAATGAACTTTCGTACAATAAAACATCATTTCCAGTAAAACAAATGTACTTTTACTGGAATAGGTCACTCTGGAATAGGGTTAAAAAGCGGCTGTGGCTAACGGAAGGATTTCCTACGAAGCGATCGAAATACGGCTCTCTGTCAAACATTACAGTAAATAATACAGTAAATAATAACCCATATACAGTAAATATATATATATATATATATATGTATTTAATACTGTAAATGAAATTAATGAAATGAAAGTAATCAACTATTTAAAATATGCTAATTTTATTAATCACTTTTAATTTCGTAATTTATTCTTTTTATATTTTTTTATTAAGCATCATTTATTATCTACTAAATATAAAAAAAATCATTTAATTTAAAATTATGTAACATTGTGCAAACTTTACATTGTATTTTTTATTATTATTGCTATTATTATTAATTTTTTGTTGTCACTATTACTATTATTTGCTATTTTCACTATTTTCATTAATAAATAAACTAAATGCCATTAATTTTGTCTAAAAAGCTTCCATGCTTCCAAGAGCTTATTCAGATTAGAATACTGTGAATATATTAATGTTATATCAAATATCTAAAACTATAAAACTCTGTCACTTGTATTCTTTTCTAAATAAAGTGTTGAATCTTGAATCACTATACAGGGTGTCCGGGCTTAAATGGCAATAAAATAAAACATTAATATATATATATAAGCAAACAACCACAGGGAAAAGGAAAAAGAAACACGAAGTCCGAGCGCTTTCGTGATATATTCACATCTTCAGGAAAAACAAGAAATAGGAAATTTTCTTGTTTTTCCCTGAAGATGTGAATATATCACGAAAGCGCTCGGACTTCGTGTTTCTTTTTTCTTTTCCTTGTGGTTGTTTGCTTATTAATAAGATCACGTGTTATTCTGTGATTTTAGTGAAATTCGTTTTATATATATATATATATATATATATATATATATATATATATATATATATAAAATGAATTTCACACTTAAACAAGTGAAATAAATGAATGATGCAAACTCACAAGGAAAAAGAAAACATTTCCAGGACCTTTAGTGTATTCAGCAATACAGCTCGTCAGGGAATGAAATTAATGAAATTCTCTGACGAGGTGTACTGCTGAATACAGGAAAGACCTTGAAATAATTTTTTCGTTTTCCTTGTGGATTTGCATCATATATATATATACTGTAGTATATCTTTTCTTGTTACATCTAATGCATGTGCAAATATATAACAATTATTTCATATTATGAAAGGTTATTATTAAAGTTATTGTTCACAATCAAAATTCCTAAAGTTAGAAACTAAACTCAGTCTTTCTTCTCCTTAAGTAAATATGCCGCAGTCATTAAGTAAGCTATTTTTTAAAACAGGAATTATCCACCTTAACACGATGGGATGCCAAATTTCGAAGGTTAATTTCGCAGTAATCATACCTTTGTCCGTATCTCATATAAAATACCCTATAATAAACCGTCATCATCCTTCAACATAAAACGTGAGAAACGAACAAGGAAAACATAAAAACAAGCAAAGCAAATGAAAATCACCCTGCGTCGTTCTTAAGATCTTATATATATATATATATATATATATATATATATATATATATATATATATATATGTTACAGGGAATCTGGTAATTAGGGATTTCATGTAAGGTAAAGTCGTGATATTTTCGTTACACCTACGGGAAAATTAGTGATTGCTCGGTTAGTTCAACTGTAAGCCCTTGACGAGTGGTTAGGTTAAGTCGTGATATTTTCGTTAAAATTAACGAAAATATCACGACTTAACCTTATATGAAATCCCTGAATATTTTAGGGATTTCATGAAATCCCTAGTTACACAGATTCCCTGTAACATATATATAATTTTAAAATTGGGAAACTTTCACACGTGGGAATCCGAACCACGCCCCACGAGCAGCCCAGCGTCTTAACCACTAGGCTACCCAGGGTACCCAGGGTAGCCTATCAGGGTATCTACCAACCAACATTTTTGTTATTGTATGGAAGAATGAACAGCTGGGTTTTGCTGCACGCCGCCTGCCGTCAACGGGTCTCAATCCCGAGGCCGATGGATTCGTAGTCAGCGATGCTAACCACTACACCATCGAGGTATATATAATAATACTTCAACTGCAAAGTATACCTCGTATTGAATAAAGAAATGTATCTAAGCAGGAAAGATGACGCATTAAACCGTCTTTCTTCTTTTAAGCCATGATCAAGTTCTTATATTATGATGTTGATACCATAAAACCTCTCTACTTTCTAGTACAAAATTTCAGTTAAGTTTAATTAAAATTCTAACCGCTTTTGCAATATTCGAAAAAATCAATTTATTAAGAAACTAGGAACCTTGAAGATCGAACCCCTTACTGCAAGGTATCAGAATTCACTACCTTGTCCCACCGATCCATCCTTGACTCAAAAAACGAGGTCATTTCATTGTTCCACTCTTAAAATGTGCTGTTATGTTGTAAACACATTTACAAGCAATTATTGTAAATGTAAATTCATATAATAAAGGTTAAAACTACAACCAGTCCAGAAGTATATAATTGTATATCACACACACACACACACACACACAAACACACACACACACACACACACACACATATATATATATATATATATATATATATATATATATATATATATAGAAATAAAAATTGTGGGAGGAGCATACAAATTTGTAAGGAAAACCTACCAATTTTAGCACTTTGCCTTTCTTGTCTAAATCCGTTCTGAACGAATTCAAAACAACAGAATGAAGTGGATTGTTTACGACCAATTTTATAGATAATGCCTGAATTACATATAGGTCACAAAAAATAAAAAAATAAAAATTTATTGAAAAATAAAAATTGTAAGAGGAGCATACAAATTTATAAGGGAAAACTACCAAAGTTTTAGCACTTTGTCCTTCTTGTCTGAATCCATTCTGAACGAATTCAAAACAACAGGATCAAGTGGAAAAAGACCCTGGCTCATGTTAAAATTATTTGTAAGTTGAATAATAGCAGACTCAAGAATATTTCTATTAACAATGTTGCTAGAGTGAAACAAAACTGAAGCATTATTCCAATCAATACAGTAGGATAACTCTGACAAATGGACAAAAATGGCACTGGAGCACATTGTGAATAATGACACTCGCACTTTGTCAAAGAATATTTTAGTACTTCCATTTTTCCCAGCCTTTTTAGGCATTGCTAGTGTACTTAAACTTTGGAATATTAATGGAGTATTTTCATATAACAATATTGTTAAAAATATCATAGTTAAAAATAGCCCTACAATAATTCAGGCATTATCTATAAAATTGGTTGTAAACAATGTGATTCCTTTTACATTGGTCAGACGGGAAAGGATTTGCACACGTGTGTAAAACAGCATCAATATTCCGTTAGAACGGGACAGTCGTCCAGTGCCCTTTTTGTCCATTTGTCAGAGTTATCCCACTGTATTGATTGGAATAATGCTTCAGTTTTGTTTCACTCTAGCAACATTGTTAATAGAAATATTCTTGAGTCTGCTATTATTTAACTTACAAATAATTTTAACATGAGCCAGGGTCTTTTTCCACTTGATCCTGTTGTTTTGAATTCGTTCAGAAAGAATTTAGACAAGAAGTGCAAAGTGCTAAAATTGGTAGTTTTTCCTTACAAATTTGTATGCTCCTCCCACAATTTTTATTTATATATATATATATATATATATATTAGTGGTGGACCGGATGTCACTTTTTCAACATCTGCGATGCGGATGCGGATGCGAATCTTTAATTTCAATATCCGCGGATGCGGATGCGGATATTTAGTTAATCTATCAATATAATATAGAATTATGAATATATGACATAATTTTTCAAATTTCGTGATATTACTATTATGGCAGGCAATGCATAAGAATTAAAATTAATATTAATGTTTTCATTATGATAAAAATAATAACTTTCTCAAGAGTTTCAGCCACAGAAAATTCAATGAAACAAGTTTCATTCAATTTTCTGTGTTATCAGGTATTTATATTTTGAGGTTTATATATTTATTTGTTCATTACTAATTAATACTCTACATGAAATGTGCATGACTGGGCCTTATAAGCTACTTTATAAGCTAATTTAATTGTAAATTGCATAATTTATTAGAGGTAATATCCGCATAACATCCGCAGTCAGAAGTGCGGATGCGGATGTTAAAATGATGCGGATATCCGGTCCACCACTAATAATTATATATAAATAAAAAAAATTTATGACCTATATATAATCTCGCACTCTTTATTTACTTCAGTGTTCCTGAGGATGTCATTAGACGAAAGCGCTTGAGCACCATTCTGTGTTTCCTTTCCTTCGTAGTTCTTTTCATCATAAATATTTTTCACGCGTTACTTTCGTGAAATAATTTTCATATATATATATATATATATGTACTGTATATATATATATATATAAATTATTTCACGAAAGTAACACGTGAATAATATTTATGATGAAAATAACCACGAAGGAAAAAGGAAACGCAGAATGGTGCTCAAGCGCTTTCGTCTAATGACATCCTCAGGGACACTGAAATAAATAACAAGTTCGAGACTATATATATAGGTCACAAAAAAATAAAATAAAAAATGTAGGAGGAGCATACAAATAAGAAAAAGCTACTTGAGTTTTAGCACTTTGCCCCTCTTGTCTAAATTCGTTCTTCAAAACAACAGGATCAAGCGAAAAAAGACCCTAGCTAATGTTAAAACTATTTGTAAGTTGAATAATGGCAGACTCTAACAAATGGACGAAAAGGGCACTGGACGACTGTCCCGTTGTAACGGAATATTGATGCTGTTTTACACGCGTGTGCAAATCCTTTCCCGTCTGTCCATTGTAAAAGGAATCACATTGTTTACAACCAATTTTATAGATAATGCCTGAATTATGATAGGATTATTCTTTATTATGATATTTTTCACAATATTATCATATGAAAATACTACATTAATGTTCAAAAGTTTAAGTACATTGGCAATGCCTAAAAAACCTGGGAAAAATGGAAGTACTAAAATATTCTTCGCTAAAGTGTGTATAGAAAGTTCGTTTTGCCTTGTTAAGACAAGATTCCAAAGAAGCAGGGTTGAGGGGGAGTAACACAAATCACTTCCAATACTGTTGATTTTTTCTAATTCGGCATCCATGTATTTCGGACTAGCGATCCTAAGAGCTTACTGAAATGGACCTTACTAAAAACTGAATAATATATGCACTGAAACCAACGATAGATTGATTAGTTTCGACATTGTGTTCATTGTTTACAAAAGTGCCGATTGACGATATGCTTGACTTTGTCTCCCGACAATTACATAAGTATGATCAGCTACTACCTGCACACATCGTTTTGGACCTCATTAAACTTTGCATCAAACACTGTAAATTCACTTTTAATAGCGAGTATTATCAACAGGTTTTTGGGATGGCCATGGGTAATCCCTTGTCCCCCCTCCTCAATATTTATATGGAGTTTTTTGAAATCACTTACATTCCGAGAATCCTGGGGGTTGGCATCCCATGGTTGCGGTACGTCGACGATATTTTGTGTATCTAGCCCATGAAGCGTGACCTGGATGACTTCCTCCTTCAGTTAAAGAATGAAGTCCCCTCCATTAAGTTTACTTTAGAAGTGGAACAAAACGACTCAATCCCGTTTTTGGACGTGCGTGTACAATGGGAAAGCCAAGGTTTTGAGTTTAGTATTTATCGGAAAAAACAAACAATTTGTCCTACGTACACTTTTACTCCTGACATGACACCCCCATCAAGAAAGTCATATTTTCTTCAATGTTTCTCCGCGCTCTTAGGATCGCCAGTCCGGAATACATGGATCCCGAATTAGAAAAAATCAACGGTATTGGAAGTTATTTGTGTTACCCACCTGCTTCTTTGGAATCTTGTCTTAACAAGGCAAAACTAACTTTCTATCGATGAATAATAACCCTCGCACTTTGTCGAAGAATATTTTAGTACTTCCATTTTTCCCAGGCTTTTTAGGCATTGCTAATGTACTTAAACTTTTGAACATTAATGTAGTATTTTCATATGATAATATTGTGAAAAATATCATAGTACAGAATAATCTTATCAATAATTCAGCCATTATCTAAAAAAATTGGTTGTAAACAATGTGATTCCTTTCACATTGGATAGACGGGAAAGGATTTGCACACGCGTTTAAAACAGAATCAATAGTCCGTTAGAACGGGACAGTCGTCGGTGAATATTCGTTTTAACACCATTCTAGATTTTAGGACAAGAAAGTACTTTTTATGTTAATTTTGATGTGTTATGCACGAATTTGACTTCTGTTTTCTGTGCAAATGTATAGTTTTTGAGATACATGCAAATGAAATTATGTAAAAAAAAATATACATTTGCACAGAAAACAGAAGTCAAATTCGTGCATATCAAACCAAAATTACCCTAAAAAGTACTTCATTATATTAAAAAACTAACCCAACCTAACCCAACCTAACCCAACCTAACCCAACCTAACCTAACCTTACCTTATTGGAAGGGTCAAATTGCACTTCCTTTTATTTTTGCAGTTCACTTTAACGCAGCTAAAAATATTCTGATCTTCCCTGAAAATACAGTCACTATTGCACTTTCGACATTTTAAGGATGTAGGAATAACATCATGATCAGAAAAAAGTTTCAAAGCTTCGGTATCGTCTAAGGCTCTAAGCCAACGCGTCTGATAACTTCAAAATCTAAGCTCCTCCTTATAGGAGGAAACGCAATTAATATAAAAAACCTTTGTTTCCCGGTCATCCGTTTATAAAGGGCTTGATGACGTCATAACTATAGCGTCACTGGCTGGTCCTAGATGGCATAAGGATGACGTTATTTTCATTAATTTTGTACTTTTTTTATTTGGTTTCTATCAATTTGCACAAGAAAAGAAGGTCATTTTCCTTAGTAATTTTTAATGAGGATTCAGAATATATTAATATTTTTTAATGGTTTGGAGTGGTGTTAAAACGAATATTATCCCAGTCGTCGAGTGCCCTTTTGTCAGAGTTTTAATTTTAGTTTTAAATTTTTTTTGTGACCTATACATAGTTTCGAACTTGTTATTTATTTCAGTGTTCCTGAGGATATCATTAAACGAAAGCGCTTGAGCACCATTTTGTTTCTTTTTTCCTTCGTGGTTATTTTCATCATATATATATACGGTATATACTGTATATATATATGGGCATGAACTTAGAATGGTTCACTGAGGTTTCTTATGATACACACAGACCGTGCATGGAACAAGGAACTCTTCTAGGAAAATTAAATCCACTATAGTCCGAACAAGTAATGGTAAATGACAAATACTATAGGTTTTTCTTTTTCATGATGCTAACCCGACGTGGGCAACGGGTCACTCGCAAAGAGGTCCCAAAAATATAGCTTCCCTCACCAGCTATCTGCAAAGCAGATAGGATCCAGCTTTGGGACAGGATCTAGGGTTTAAAGCAGCCTAGCCCAGCTACATTTGGAACCTCAATATAAGCAAAAGACTCGCTGCCTAGATCCTGTCCCAAAGCTGGATCCTATCTGCTTTACAGATAGCTGGTGAGGGTAGCTCTATTTCTGGGACCTCTTTGCGAGTGACCCGTTGCCCACGTCGGGCTAGCATCATGAAAAAGAAAAAACTATAGTATTTGTCATTTACCATTACTTATTCGGACTATAGTGGATTTAATTTTCCTAGAAGAGTTCCTTGTTCCATGCGCGGTCTGTGTGTATCATATATATATATAAATTACGGGTATTTTGCGAAATCGGTCTTTTGCAAATTCTCCGGTCAGTTTGCAAAGAAACCAAAACAATAGTAATTTTACAAAATAACCTTAAATGTTTGATCATTTTGCAAAAACATGCAAAAATCGGTAAATTTGCAAAATCACCAATAATCTTGTCGATGTACTGTATTTGCAAAATCTCGTGTTCTAATACTGTAAAACCTTCTAGCTCCTAACCTAACCTAACCTAACCTACAGTGTCATTGTGGCTAGGTTGGTTAGGTTAGGAGCTACAAGGTTCTTCAGTATTAGAACAAGAGATTTTGCAAATACACCGACACGATTATTGGTGATTTTGCAAAGTGGCCGATTTTTGTGTTTTTTGCAAATTGACCGATTTTTGTTTTTGCAAACTGATCAACCATTTAAGGTCATTTTGTAAAATTACTATTGTTTTAGTTTCTTTGCAAACTGACCGAAGAATATGCAAAAAGACAGATTTCGCAAAAAAACTGTAATATATATATATATATATATATATATATATATATATATATATATATATATATATATATATATATATATATATATATATGTTAGGGTGACAATAAAAATCGAAAGTTGGAGTTTTTTATTGGCCATTTGTTCAATGCTGCTACTACATGAGAAAACAATGTACTGTAAATATTAGGTCATTCAGATAATATTTAAGGGTGTCTCAAGTGAGGTAAATAATTCTCCTTATAACAAAAATTAATTATTCATTACCTACTAAAAATAAATTAATATTTTTTTAATTAATGTAAATAAACGTTAGTTTTAGTTCATAAGGTTTAAGTGCAGGCGTACTCCAATCGTAATAAGTAAATAATATATTTACTAAATATATTCCAGGGTGTCTTTCATTCAATTGTAGACCACCCATTAATTCTTGCTTTTCCTCGAGCCATACCCCTTTTTCAATGTACCAGGCTGAGACTTCCTATGATCCTCAACAACCTGCAAGAGATGTTGGCGCTGTTCTTCATTCTTCGTAATCTTTGTATTGAAGGCCTGGATCAAGGCAATTCCCCTCTCTGCCATGTCATTGACGACTTTTAGTCCTTCAACTATAGTCAAACCAGTCTTGAAATCTTCGTCGTCCGGCCAGGTCTCTGGTTCCTTGGACAAGAAACCATCATTAATTTTTAGAAGTTCAAAGAGAAGCTTTGATCCTTTCGAGGCAAAGTCTGAGAGCTGCTTTGTTGAAATGGAAGAAACAGCAGGTATTTGGGCTCGCTTTGGAGGATCTTCAGCAGCTTCTTTTTCGAGGATTGATCGAGCGATATTCTTTTTCGTCGTTGCATTGATACCTTTATCAAAGAGTGCGAGACCAATCAAGTACTCGCTGAGGTACCATAAGTGACGACCGAGGACACTAAGGCAGGATGCTGAGATCTTTTCATCGTGGTACTTTGCTAGGTCTTGAAGAAGCTTCAAATCGTTCGCGGGAGCAGATGAAGGACTGCTGGCCGTGAACACACGCGCTGACATATAACTCCAGGGCAAAAAATACAAATCGTTTTAAGCCAAACATTTCACGAGTTGTAAGTCTGAACTGATGGGAAAGCAGCAGGATTTTTAATGAATAAATTACTTTTGCCATCCAACGTGCTCGGTGAAGTGCTCCAGGTCGCCGAAACCTAAAGTTAGGTAAATTACCTCCAAGGATTGTAATCGACAACTCCAAGAATTCACGGTAATCATCCCTCGGCTGATGTTTTGTCAGATATAGATTCCAGCAAGCGATCAGTTCTTCTCGATTCTCATTCAGACTCGATGGAAGGTCTGACAGGGTCTTGTACTTATCTTGGCAAATTGTATTCCACGTCTCTTTGAAGCGGGAGAATAGGAGGATATCTGGACCAGATGATGGTCCCATGCATTCCATGTACGCCTTCTCAACGACAAGTTCTAGGATGTGATGGCGACATGCAAGGTATAAGAGTCGGCGGCCGAGTTTCTGCTCCAGAATTACGCATGCCCCAGACAAGTAACCAGTATTTGAAGCTGTAGTGTCGAAGCTCATAGCTGATACCTTTTCTGACACATTCCATTCTTTGAGCGCAGCATGTACCACCGAGGCGATGACCTCACCCGTTCCTGATGTCAGCTTAGGTACACCCAAGAGCTTCTCGGTATCAACTCCGGTTACGAAAATGGCTAGTCGGTCACACCGACCATCTTCATCGTCTGGTAGAATTTTTCCGTCCCAGTGAACAGTGAGCACTTCGTTGGGTGTGAACCTTTGTTTAATCTTTTCTGCCGTCGCCGAACGGAGCCTTTCTCGTGATTTTCTAATGGTTTCATAGTTGAGCGCGAGTTTTTGTGAGTTATGGCCGAGGCTTCTAGCCATAGCGTCGATAATCCGGTGTGCTGAACGATGACTGATTCCTGTGCGATCCAATGTACTTGCCAATTCGGGAGTGATGACTTGGATAGTGCCACGAGCATAACACTTGCGTTTTTCAGGAGAGGCGGGCGGTGAGTCTTCAGATGATGGCGCAGAACTTGGTGCTTCAGACGTAGAAGAAGATTCCAGCTCAATATTTTCAAAAGTAATATTGGCTTGAGGTTGGTGCCCCGGGGCACTGGCCCCCCTGACCCCCCTCTCGACGGCCCTGTATATATATTTATATACTCGTATATATATTATCATAGGAAATCAAATTCAGTTCCAAATTTATATAATTTAAACATCAAACTATGCCAACAATTAATGAAACTTTTCTAGAACAATTTCCAATAATAATATAATCAATGTATCAAAATAAAAAATATTACCTTAGATATCTTAAAAGAATCGGGAGAGAACTTCTAAGCGTTGTTTTCAGTCAGGCAGTCGTATGCAAAATGAACTTGAAGCACCAAAAGCTGATCATCCAAAGATTGATACACATCATATTATTTAACGATTTATTTATGAAAATTTTAATTTAATGAAATAAATTAATCGATTTGCATAATCTATAGTATGAAATAAAGGAAACAATTCTATTAAATTATATAATACACTTGCATTCTCGAAACATTTTGTTTTTGAAGCGTTGTCGAAACTCGTTCATTCTTGAAATTTCTTCCGCGCGACAGTTTCATTCATGTGACTCGAGGCACCCCTAAATGCTTTCCGAATTCCATGAGATTTCGTCTACGGTGTTTCCTCATAGGGTGGCAGCATTGGACAAATGGCCGGCAAATTTTGTTGAATTTCAAATTTTATCCCTATAAGAAGTTGTCACCTTAATATATATATATATATAATATATATATATATATATATATATATATATAAAAGTTATATATATATATATATATATATATATATGAATTATGAATGAGACCTTGGTTAATTTGTTGCATAGATCTTCCGTGTGCTCTTTGAATGAAAGGTCTGAATCGATGGTAATTCCCGGAAGTTTGGCCGATTGCACTCGCTGAACAGGGATTGAATTTATGTGTAGGTTTAAAAGAGGTAGCGATTCTTTTTTGTGATGAATATAGAGGCTGGGCTTTTTTTAAATAGTTAAAGATAGTTTGTTGGCATTAAAGCATATATAAACACTTTGGAGTTCAATGTTGGTGGTTGTTTGAAGTGGTAGTAAGTCTTTATGTGAAGTTATGATTGAATTGTCATCTACATACTAGTAACAGGAAGAGATATTTAGTGACCTGTGGAAGTCGTTTATGCTATAATGCTCCCTTGTGGTATTCCGTGGGGGATGCGTCTAGTCTGTGAGGTAAGGGAGTCCTGTACTATAAATTGTGCCCTGTTACCCAAGTATGAGTTGAACCATCTTTACGGTAGTCTCCTGAAGCTGTAATGTTCGAGTTTTTTTAAGAGTATGTCATGAGGTACTGTGTCAAAGGCCTTACCTTGATCAAGTATCATAGAATGCTTATTAAAGTTTTTTGTCGTTGAGATTGTTATGAAGTTCCTCTAACATTGCGGTTCTTGCGTCATTAGTTGTGTTTACTTAGAAAGCCAAACTGTTGTTTGTGTACGATTTGTATTTGAATATGAATTTTATTATTTGATTATAGTATAGTTTACTGACGGTCGGGAGGATGGAAATAGGTCTGTAGTTTGATGGGGAAGTTTTACCCCCAGTTTATAGCTAGGGTATACTTTAGCCTTTTTTAGGCAGTCTGAGATAACACCCAGGGCCGTTTCTAGCCATTAGGGGGCCCTAAGCAGTATACTGCCTAAAAAGCCTAAAAAGGCTAAAGTATACCCTAGCTATAAACTGGGGGATAAAACTTCCCCATCAAACTACAGACCTATTTCCATCCTCCCGACCGTCAGTAAAACTATACTATAATCAAATAATAAAATTCATATTCAAATACAAAATCGTACACAAACAACAGTTTGGCTTTCTAAGTAAACACAACTAATGACGCAAGAACCGCAATGTTAGAGGAACTTCATAACAATCTCAACGACAAAAAACTTTAATAAGCATTCTATGATACTTGATCAAGGTAAGGCCTTTGACACAGTACCTCATGACATACTCTTAAAAAAACTCGAACATTACAGCTTCAGGAGACTACCGTAAAGATGGTTTAACTCATACTTGGGTAACAGGGCACAATTATAGTACAGGACTCCCTTACCTCACAGACTAGACGCATCCCCCACGGAATACCACAAGGGAGCATTATAGCATAAACGACTTCCACAGGTCACTAAATATTCTTCCTGTTACTAGTATGTAGATGACAATTCAATCATAACTTCACATAAAGACTTACTACCAC
>JAJOZX010006583.1:0-2500 GCA_023014485.1 Bathynomus jamesi
AGAAATAGAAAAAATATGAATTTCTACTATGATGCCGGACTTATGGGACACCCATGTATTATATATGTGTATGTATTTGTATATATATATATATATATATATATGTGTGTTATATATATATACTGTATATATATATATATATATATATATATATGAATATGTGATATATATATATATATATATATATATATAGCGGATCGACAAGAATAGACCAACAAATAGACAGAAATACTTTCCTTCCACGCTACCATCAAACAGTCTTGGAACACACGTGGGCAACAAACAATGAAAGTCTGTTTCTTCCCAAAAGGCGCGAATGTAAGCCTTTATCAACTAAAGGACGCGCGGACAAAGCGTCTTAAGATTTGGTACAGTCTACGTCACAGGAACTACGTATAAAGCGAGCTTCCACTTGCTCTCACCTCACTCCTGGTACTCATATCATCGAACGTGAGCAACACTTCCACCAACCGCTTTCCGGCCCCCTGGCCGAGGGCCGCGGACGCTACTTTCTTCAAAGCCTACAATTTATCATCAAGTAAGATCTACAGACCACCTGCAGAAGCAATCCTTCGAGGCCCAACCGGAATCGTTTCGGGCCTGCGTTTGCGGGTCGGCCTTCAAGTTTCTCCACATTCCTCGAGATATATTCCTGCAAGATCATAAGGCCAGCCTGCATCTCGAGAAATAACATCACCTCAGGCTTCCGAACGAAGCCTACATCCATCATCTCAGAGGCTTAACGGACAACGACAACTCGAGTTTTCGGTAATAGATCTTCTCCAACCCACCTTCAAGAGTTACATCGTCCTAAGATAAGACTCCTATCTAAGTACTCTTGTGAAGCCTACATTAGCCTACCGCCGAACGGTAGGCTATATCCCAAAGTGTGTAATCACGCGTTCCAACTGACTCTCGTGAAAGAAAACGCAGTAGGCCTGTCATCCAATTCAAGTGTCATTTCAATACCGTTATTCCGCGTTCATCCGTTATTATGTTCAATTCATATATATGTGTTACTAAATATTCTTGACGTATCACTTAACATCACATAATGGTCTTATATATAAATGATATTTGTTATTTTGTCAAGCATTTCATTTCCATTATTATTAGGCCGCATCAATTATTCCTTGTGCATCCATGCAATCATTTATCCTACTTAATCTGTGTCATGTTTTCCATTCAATGTACCAAACGCACGTGCATTCTTTATATCATTTACTAGGCCCATTCATGTTCCATGTCGCATGCCATTCACATACCATCAACGTTTACATTATTTATTACGTGTCAATTAAGCTATTAACATTCATCTTATTAGCTAAGTCTCTGTCACAAGCATAACGTAAAACTACCAATTAATTACTGTCAATTCTTGTTATATCACAGTGAATAAATAACGGCTTTATTTTATAATAAAAAAACACAAAAACATAAGGTGTCTTTCATAACCTTAACATTAATTTGCTTGGGTGAAAACCAAGCTGGTGACCTCGCTGCCTTTTCGGTCACTTCCAATAGTATGGGGGCCTAATCAAATAACCATTCATTCCAATCGGTGATACTGTATAACAATATAAATTATTTAACCCAGCCTTTCATTAATAAGCAATCAGTCATTGCCTTAATTAATCATTGCATACAATTAAATCATTACCACCTTAAACGGTTAAAACTAGGTGCACTATAATATATATTATATAATATATATATATATTATATATATATATATGTGTGTATGTAGGTGATATAATATATATATATAGGGTGGGGCACGGGAACCAAGTGTTTTTGGAATAATCAGGAAAATGATATTTATTTTTGTAAAGAAAATATTGGTAGAACAACATTCGTAAGAACATAGCATTTCATGTCATAATAATCATGTACCGAAAATTATATCTGGCATATGATGTCCTTGGCCGTCGACGCATTGTTGAAGGCGTTTACGAAAATTGGCCTCCACTCTTCCCAGCAGGTCTCTGTTGATTTGGATGATTTGTTGACGGATCGCTTCCTTCAATGCATCTAATGTACGGGGCTTGTCCTCGTAGACACGTGACTTGAGGTACCCCCATAGAAAGAAGTCACATGTGGACAAGTCAGGGGACCGAGGGGGCCATTACCACCATCATGTTTTCATTCTGCTCATAAAGTGCAAGCATTTCCTGTGCAAAATTCAGTCGTTGGGGGCAATCGTTTACATTCAATTCCTGCACCATCGCTAACTTGTAGGGTGAAAATGTAATTCTTCATGCAAAATCCGTCTAACAGTACGATTGCTGATTCCGAGTGCAGCTGAATGTCTCCGAGCAGAGCGGCCTGGGCTTTGCAACATCGCTTGTCTGACCCTTTCAACGTTCTCTGGAGTACGCACAGTGCGTTGCGGCCCTTCGGTTTGTTTTCATTATTGAGCCTCCTGTTCGAAGATTGTTAACCAACGTAAGATTGTGTCACGAGCGGGAACAGAGTCATTTCGATGAATGTTGAATCTGCG
>JAJOZX010006583.1:7500-25000 GCA_023014485.1 Bathynomus jamesi
TAGTTTTTTTTTGAATGTTCATTTCTACATAAGAAACCAAAATCGCCTAAGCGAGTTTTGGATAGAATTTCGATTTGTACTTCTTTATTCATTACTGTATTTCTCTAATTTATCTTTCCTAATAATGATTTGTACTATACGTACAAATTCAATAACTATGACGTCACATTTTCCCGTCATTAATTTCCCTTGATCATTATCCTATATAAATTTTATTAAATATTCATTTTTACTCGTGTCAATCTATGAAACGCAAAACTTCATGCAATTCGTTCGAAAACGCATAAATACGTTCTCGTATTATTTTTTATTATATCACCTCCCGCATTGAACTCGAAAATGCTTAGTTAAGTTATCAAATTCCGCTAACTATGGCAAAATTGAACGCTTCAAAGATAAAAAAATCTCCTTTCGCTCTGATTCGAATTTATAACATTATCATGCGTTATGTTATATTATGTGTGTCATGTCTCATGTACTTGTGTTGTACTAATAACCATATATAATAACCATATATTATAACCATATATTATAACCATATATTATAACCATATATACATATATAAAAACACTCTAAGAATGGTAAACGACGTAATGTACTTCAATGAAACTAATTAAATGTAATGATTTAATATATAATGTAAGAATGTACTTTAATAGAACTGTAATGGACAATCATAAGCGAATGTGAAGTAATCCATAATTGTAATCGTAATTGTAATGAACCACAATTAATACGTACTCAGTCATGTACTCAAATTGTACTTATGTACTACTATGAAATTATATCGCCTTCATAAATGTAGACGGCGAAAAATACAAATTATTTTTATTTTTTTATTTTTTTATTATTTTTATTTGGAATTTTTAAAACATCTGATCATATGTTTAAAACGGGGGAACTTAACCTTCAACTGCCGTCCCCCAACATTTAGGTTATATTATACATATATTTGGAAATGAAGGGCACTTCATTACGGCACTTCATTACGAGACTCTGTTTTTGGTCACTGCTACGAGCCTCCCTTGTTAGCAGCCTCGCTGCGAGGAGGGGGCAGAGGCCCTTGCCTCCTTAACTTTTTAGATTCCGGCCTGAGCCATGGTCGAAAGAGGTCGAACCTCTACCCCTGTAAATTCAGAGCACTACCTGTATTTTTAGAAGTAAACTACAGTAAGAGAAACTTTTTATTTTCCCCTTCGAGCCGTGCTCTCTTCAGAAGAACTTAGTAAGTTAAGTCGATAAGTTATAAAAGAAAGTCGATAAATTTAATATCAGAGAAAGTATCAGAATATTATAAAAAGAGAAGAATTAACAACTGGCGACCCTTTGCCCAAATTAAGAAAGAGACAACCCAAGCACCATAGAAGATATTGGCATAACAGTCTGGCGAGTCTGTAGCCAAGAGGATAAGCATTTGGCGACCCTACTACCAAGATTAGAAGAAATATCCGTTGCTGCCTCCTAACTAGAACGCTTCGTCGATACGAGACACGCCAGGGACATATAAGAAGGAGGATAACAGAGGCGACCCTTTACCAGGATCTTAGCAGTCTGGTGACCCTGCCCCAGGATAAAATAACTAGCACCCCAAGATTAGAAGATTTTAAGAAGAGGATTTTAACAAGTGGCCACTCTTTGACCAGGATAGAAATTACCCTGCATCAGGATAAAACCATTTGACCGGCGTGTCACGACTTCTAGTCGTAACATCCACCCTTGAACCAGTGTGTCACGACTCCAAGTCTCCACGCCTAGTTTTCATCCAAGAAGAAGTAGCCAGCAAGACACGTCTCTAAGGATTTTGCCGTAGAAAATTTTTGTTAAGTACAGAGTTGGTTTTTTTTTAGAAGAAATTTATAAACACTTGAAAAAGTCAGTATTATTAACAGTTAAATTTAGTATCAAGCCAGAATTAACACAAAACACAGTGAACACTTCAGACACCAGTGATACATTTTTTTTAGTGAAACTAATTTTCACAGAAGTTAAATGTAACAGAAGTTAAATGTAACAGAAGTTAAATGTAACAGAAGTTAAATGTAACAGAGTTAATTTCAGAGAGTTAATTTCAGAGAGTTAATTTCAGTTATTTTCACTATTATAGTCAGTATAGAATAATTTTATTTTATGTACATAAGAGTGAAATATTGTTTACATTTTTTTATTTTTGTTTGCAAATTTTTTCAAATTATTGAATTGAATTGACTTGCAAATTAAGAAAGAGAGAGTTTACAGAGAGTTTATAGAGTGATAGAGATACTTGAGAACAGTTTCAAGTTAGTTTCAAGATTCTTGATAGAGTTCAAGTTAGTTTCAAGATACTTGATAGAGTTCAAGTTAGTTTCAAGATACTTGATAGAGTTCAAGTTAGTTTCAAGATACTTGATAGAGTTCAAGTTAGTTTCAAGATATGATAGAGTTCAAGTTAGTTTCAAGATACTTGATAGAGTTCAAGTTAGTTTCAAGATACTTGATAGAGTTCAAGTTAGTTTCAAGATACTTGATAGAGTTCAAGTTAGTTTCAAGATACTTAATAGAGTTCAAGTTAGTTTCAAGATACTTGATAGAGTTCAAGTTAGTTTCAAGATACTTGATAGAGTTCAAGTTAGTTTCAAGATACTTGATAGAGTTCAAGTTAGTTTCAAGATACTTGATAGAGTTCAAGTTAGTTCCAAGATACTTGATAGAGTTCAAGTTAGTTTCAAGATACTTGATAGAGTTCAAGTTAGTTTCAAGATACTTGATAGAGTTCAAGTTAGTTTCAAGATACTTGATAGAGTTCAAGTTAGTTTCAAGATACTTAATAGAGTTCAAGTTAGTTTCAAGATACTTGATAGAGTTCAAGTTAGTTTCAAGATACTTGATAGAGTTCAAGTTCGTTTCAAGATACTTGATAGAGTTCAAGTTAGTTTCAAGATACTTGATTGAGTTCAAGTCAGTTTTCATTTTCAGTTTCAAGATACTTGATAGAGTTCAAGTCAGTTTCATTTTCAGTTTCAAGATACTTGATAAGAGTTCAAGTCAGTTTCATTTTCAGTTTCAAGATACTTGATAAGAGTTCAAGTTACAGTTTCAGTTTCAAGATACTTGATAAGAGTTCAAGTTACAGTTTAAATTTCAAGTCAGTTTTCAAGTTCAAGTCAAGTCTCAGTCAATTTTCAAGTCTCAGTCAATTTTCAAGTTTCAAGTCTCAGTCAATTTTCAAGTTTCAAGTCTCAGTCAATTTTCAAGTTTCAAGTCTCAGTCAATTTTATTCCAAGTCAGTTTTCAAATCCCAAGTCATTTCAATGCAGTCAATTGAATTCAACTTTTTCTTTGTAATTTAAGAGAATTTAATTTAAAATGTAATTTAAGAATTTAATTCAACCTTTTTTTGTTGTAAAAGAGAATTTAATTCAACCTGAATTGACCGGGTTGCGTCTTTAGTTTAACCTTTTTTCTTGTTTGTAAGAAGGAAATTGACCGATTTGTCTTTTCTTTTTCATGCCATTGTTGCGTATATAAATATATAGGTAAAATGACATTTTATTGTTTGTAACCAAAACAGTTTTTACAATTGTTTGTAATGACTTTGATAATCATTGTAATGTATATATGATTATATGATGACAGAAATAGTGTAATAATTAATCGATCATGTACCTAATTTATCTGCTCTGTACGGTCGGGAAATTTACCCGTATGACCGCACATACCCTAAATTTCAGTTGGTGTTTGTTCTTTTTTATCATTTAATTTGAATAAAAACTTCTACACAATAAAAACATATGTATTTATCTATATGCAAACAAGTTTTCAGACTAAAATATCAAATAATTCAAATTCTATCAACATTTAACGAAAGAGTATGATTTTTTCTACTTAACATGCAAAAATTATTAAACCTTTTTAATATTTTTTTATTATATAAAATAATTTTTAATGTAAAATTTACCTGAAATTATTAAAAGAAAAAGATGTTCGAAATGCTTCCTTCCATTTCAATAACTTTTTTATTCTTGGCCGAAACTCATCTAAGTTCGATTTACTTTTATTTTCAAGAATATTATAAAATTATGTTTAGCTCATTGAAATGCATAATTGATTTCTATTTTTAATTTGTATTAATTTTCTTATTCAAATTATCGTACCGATACTTCTGGTTAATGTTAATGGTTATATAGTTCATATATAGCTAGGAATGTTATAGTCGAATTTAATTCCATCTTCAAAATTTAATTTTTAATACCGCTATATTTACTTTGATTAATTGTAAGGTCCTCTAAGTTCGTTTTTTTTTATTACCTTAATATACATGTAACTGATTAATTATGTAAAATCTATAATCCTAATTGAATTTTATTACTTTTGACATTCGAATTCATTTACGTTCCGTCCCTCCAGTCACTTTTGCATTAAAACTCGTATGCAAACATCATCATTAGAATACATCATAATTATTGCTTACTATATATAAATTCTCGCTCATGCATTTATTAAGTTATTTTATCTGTTCCTTAAAGTATATATATATAAATATATAATCCTAATCCACCAAGACCCCTAATGATCTAGTTCTTCAAGGGATGAACAAATTACTCTCATATTCTACATACTATTGTACCGACTCACTCATCTACAGATGCTTCTTACCAATATTTATAGATGCATATGCACACTGACGTATAACTTCAACTATTGAACTATAAATTCCCTTTCTCCTTTTGGACGTATCACAACCACTACAATCTGTACCCAATAAACATAAATATACACTTGACCACAGGTCTCTACATCATCCACTACGTAAATTCGATTTGTACCTACAACAGTCAATAAAATGCATGTATGCACACTATATATACTATATATACAAACCTTATGCTAAAATCATTGGATATCACAATAAACTATTTCATTGCGCGTAAGTGCTAACTATGTAATTTAATCTTAATCTTTTGCTTCTAATATATCTTGCTCATGCATTTATTCAGTTACTTGAACAATCCTCTCAGCTAATCTGTCCTCGAAATTGTAAGATACACACTTTGTACCTAGTACACAAAAATACACACTACACCACAGGTCATGGTAACCTTGAAAAATCTATGAACTTTAAATTTATATTTTTCCCTTTTACCTATTCATTATGAATGTAATTTCCCCACAGCAAAATAAAATTTTGCTAAAAAATTTAACAATATCATTCTTTGTCTAACTTAATTGTTTGTCTAAATTAAAGTATTAATCTTGACATTTTATATTTTGTAAGCAAGTGTCATTTAAAGATTTGATACTCTGCATTGTACTCAACCACCCGAACTCGTTCTGTTAAAATTTGTATTGTAAAAAAAAAAAAAAAAATTCGTCATCATCTAATTTGAATTCGTTAGATGTTATTTTCTCAATTGTATTGTATTAATTGTACTATATTATTATGTTAATATTATTTAAAAAAAAAAAAAAGGGGGAGCACTGTAAAAATGAACAATGAACAATCCTATACCATCATTATATGGATTCATTATCTTCATGCAGTACTTATGTTCTTATAGTTTTTATGTTTGAATGTTCATTTTTACATAAGAAACCAAAATCGCCTAAGCGAGTTTTGGATAGAATTTCGATTGTACTTCTTTATTCATTACTGTATTTCTCTAATTTATCTTTCCTAATAATGATTGTACTATACGTACAAATTCAATAACTATGACGTCACATTTTCCCGTCATTAATTTCCCTTGATCATTATCCTATATAAATTTTATTCACTATTCATTTTACTCGTGTCAATCTATGAAACGCAAAACTTCATGCATTCGTTCGAAAACGCATAAATACGTTCTCGTATTATTTTTTTTAATTATTTTTTATTATATCACCTCCCGCATGAACTCGAAAATGCTTAGTTAAGTTATCAAATTCGCTAACTATGGCAAAATTGAAACGCTTCAAAGATAAAAAAATCTCCTTTCGCTCTGATTCGAATTTATAACATTATCATGCGTTATGTTATATTATGTGTCATGTCTCATGTACTTGTGTTGTACTAAAACCATATATAATAACCATATATTATAACCATATACGGGTGTCCCAGAATTAACTATCTATTTCAATGAAATCGGACAAATTTAATAAAAACTGACATAATTTGTGTTTATTACTAAATTATGATACAAAAACAAATAGATTTATAAATAAGTCAAAACTTTATTGAGAAGTTCAACATGTGCACCGTCTGTATCCCTGCAAATTTCAAATCTATCCTCAGCGCTGCGAAACACATTTTGAAGCATTTCAGGTGTTATCCCGCAATGCCAACTGGATGCGTTCTTTAAGTTCAGCTAAACTATTGATCTTTTGGCGATAAACCTTTGTTTTTATGAAACCCCATGCAAAGAAATCCAGGGGTGTCAAATCCGGAGAACGCGGAGGCCAAGGTCGAGGTCCTCCACGTCCAATCCACCTATTCGGAAGGCGTCTGTTGAGGTATTCTCGAACAATTAGAGCATAATGACATGGTGTTCCATCTTGTTGAAACACAACATTATCAAGAATGCCATCATCAAGAAGCTGTGGTTCGAGAAACTGCTGAAGCATATCAAGGTAGACGGTACCTGTTACAGTTGCCTCCGCAAAGAAGAATGGGCCATAAATTTGGATTTGGTCATTCCAAGCCACACGTTAACTTTGGAGAGTCTCTTTGCCATTCTATGACTTCAGACGGTCTTTCATTGGACCAGATACGACAGTTGTGTCGATTGACTTACCACACGTGTGGAAAGTCGCCTCATCACTGAATAAGATGTTATCCATAAACTTTCATTTTCGATTTGATCCACAATTTCTGCACACCTTGCTGCTCGATTTGGATAATCCTATTCATTTAGGGCATGCAGTACTTGAATGTGATAAGCCTTTTTCATCAGTGTCGAACGCAAGATTCTATGAACTGTTGTCTTGGATATGTTGAGTCTTCGACCGGCCTCCCTAACCGAAGTTGTTGGTTCATCTCAAACAATTGTCGTACCTGTTCGGTACTGTTACGTGCTGTCTTGGGCGTCCTCTCCCACCTCGTCGTGTACGGATCCAGTTCTTTTAAATTTGTTCACAAGTTCACGAATCGCTTTGTCTGTAGGACCGGTTCTGTGGAATCTTTGTAATTTTCTCTGATTTCATTACATTGCATTCCTTTGATACGGGATGTTACAACAAAGATGCGTTCTTGTGTATTCATTATTAATAGGGTTCTGAAAGAGAATGAAAATAAAACTGAAAAACTATGAAAAAATTATGAAATAAAATTATAAAAAATTATGAAAAAAATTTAGAAATTTATACATTTTAACACATATTAACATGATAAACATAAAAAAAGTGTGTTTTAAAAAATTTGTCCGATTTCATTGAAATAGATAGTTAATTCTGGGACACCCTGTATTATAAACCATATATAAATATATAAAAACACTTTAAGAATGGTAAACGAGGTAATGTACTTCAATGCAACTAATTAAATGTAATGATTTAATATATAATGTAAGAATGTACTTTAATAGAACTGTAATGGACAATCATAAGCGAATGTGAAGTAATCCATAATTGTAATCGTAATTGTAATGAACCACAATTAATACGTACTCAGTCATGTACTCAAATTGTACTTATGTACTACTATGAAATGATATCGCCTTCATAAATGTAGACGGCGAAAAATACAAATATTTTTTATTTTTTTATTTTTTTTTATTATTTTTATTTGGAATTTTTCAAACATTGATCATGTGTTTAAAGGGGGGAACTTAACCTTCAACTGCCGTCCCCCAAACATTTAGGTTTATATTATACATGTATTTTTAAACTGAAGGGCACTTCATTACGGCACTTCATACGAGACTCTGTTTGGTCACTGCTACGAGCCTCCCTTGTTAGCAGCCTCGCAGCGAGGAGGGAGCAGAGGCCCCTTGCCTCCTTAACTTTTTAGATTCCGGCCTGAGCCATGGTCGAAAGAGGTCGAACCTCTACCCCTGTAAATTCAGAGCACTACCTGTACATTTTTAGAAGTAAACTACAGTAAGAGAAACTTTTTATTTTCCCCTTCGAGCCGTGCTCTGTTCAGAAGAACTTAGTAAGTTAAGTCGATAAGTTATAAAAGAAAAGTCGATATTTTAGTATCAGAGAAAGTTTCAGAGTATTTAAAAAAGAGAAGAATTAACAACTGGCGACCCTTTGCCCAAATTAAGAAAGAGACAACCCAAGCACCATAGAAGATATTGGCATAACAGTCTGGCGAGTCTGGTGCCAAGAGGATAAGCATTTGGCGACCCTACTACCAAGATTAGAAGAAATATCCGTTGCTGCCTCCTAACTAGAACCCCGTCGATCCGAACCAACCCGGGGACATAGACGGAGGGGTTAACCATATATATATATATATATGATGAATAAAAACACGAAGGAAAGGAAACATAAAATGGTGCTCAAGCGCTTTCGTCTAATGACATCTCAGGAACACTGAGTGTTCCTGAGGATGTCATTAGACGAAAGCGCTTGAGCACCATTTTGTGTTTCCTTTCCTCGTGGTTTTATTCATCATAAATATTTTTCACGTGTACCTTCGTGAAATAATTTTCATATATATAATATATATATAATATATGTATTAGTGATGTAGCGGATGTCATTTTTTTCACATCCGCGGATGCGGATGCGGATGAGGATGTTTGATTTCAACACCGCGGATGCGGATGCGGATGCGGATGTCTACTTTTCGTTATTTTTTAGGATATATTCGAGATTTGTTGTGTTTAATGTATATAATAAGTTATTATATAGAGAGAGCTGTAGCTATAATGTAGTATAATTGATTAATTGTACAATAATTGCTGTACTTTTCTCTGAACATATAAAATAATATCAAACATCTAACTAATATAGAAATCAATTAGTGAATTCGTCTGCAAATAAATTCGTTATATTTGTTGAGTTTCAGCCACAATTAGAAACCATAATTGTGTTACCAGGATGCGGGACGTGAACCCCAACTCAAATGCACCCCACCGACCTCTTTCCCCAACCTCCACCCTTATAGAGAGAGATCTTTAATTAGCTTGATAACTATTTATATTAAGTTTAAAGTTTATTAGGCATATTTATAAATAAGTAATTAAAATAAAGTAAACTAAGATGTTCATCGTTAATGTCAAACTTAATTATAGGAAGGTTATGCTTAAGGAACATTAATTTTTCTGCCTTTTCTGCTGCCAGTCTGTTTCTCTTTTCATCATATATTAATCAGCACTGCTAAATAATCTTGGTACGTTTGTTGGAGGACAGGCTAAATGTTTCCTTGCAAGTTTACTCAAGTATGGATAGATATTCTGCGTATTTTTCCACCAACTAATAGGATTGTCACATGCAGCCAGGCGTTTTTCTTGGTGATAGCTCTCGATCATTTTTACTACATCTTTTGACATCGCGTAGGTCTCGTCATTGCTGCTGACTCAAGAAACTGAGAGAGAGATTCTGTGATAGATTGCTTGTTGAAGGTGTTGGTTCTGTCACTGAAACTTTTATTCTTTGGTGGGTGGCGAAGCGACAGATTCAGAGATTGAAGCTCTTCAACTGCTTGCCAAGTGATGATTAACTCGTTCTAATGTACTAGGTGAAAATAACTTAGCTGTGTAACGTGGATCTAAGTAGGTTGCAAGAGAGTAACTTCATACAAGAACAGCGCTCGTCTTGTCGCTTGCATCACTTTTGCGCACAATGAACTAGTTCTATTAATATAGTAGAATTGATAATTTCCGCTTATTAAGACATTTTATCGCAACGGTCCACATCCGCACGACATCCGCAGTCCAAAGTGCGGATGCGGGGCTGGGATGCGGATTCGAGAAATGTGCGGATGTTCGCGGATGCGGATGCGGATGTGACCTACATCACTAATATGTATATATATATATATATATATATATATATATATATATATATATGTGTATATATATATATATATATATATATATATATATGTATATGTACATGTGTATATATATATGTATATGTGTATATATATATATATATATATATATATATATATAATATATATATGTATATATATATATATATATATATATATATATATGTATAATATATATGTATATATATATAATATATATATCTATGATATATATATATATATATAATATATGTATATATATATATATATATGTTAACCCCTCCGTCTATGGCCCTGGGGTGGTTCGGATCGAGGGGGTTCTGGTTAGGAGGCAAGCAACGGATGTGGACTTGAAGTGGTTTCTTCTATGTTACTCTCCGAGTTCTTCTATAGTGGCTCGGAGGACTGGTAGATTTGCAATCTAAATGCTGAAGGTTCCGGATTCTTCTTATAGCGTATCCGAGAAAGTTTTCTAAGTTTTTCTGAAGAGAGCAAGGCTTCGAAGGGGACAATAAAAAGTTCTCCAATTGTAACTTTACTGCTAAAAGATACAGGTAGTGCTCAGCCTCTGAATTAGCTTCTGAATGCCAATGGAATAATTTTAATTTGCTTATGTACCCAAAAACTGCGAACATTATATTATTAAATGCTAAGAAGGCTGTATTATTTGCACAATATTTAAAAATAAGTAAATTTTTTAGCTGTGGTAGGCTTGAACGAGTAAACAAAATATTTGAAGACGAAACCATATTTTTATCTCTTAAACCGCGACCTTTTCAGATCTGATGTTATCATGATCTGCCAAGTAAACTAAAAGTGGAAATCGGACTATGCATCTTTAACTAAAATATGCATATGAGTGAAATTTTAAGGTTTAAGATGTACAATTTTAATGCTAGGCAAGACATGATCTCATTGTTTATAACGAAAGAGAGTGTATACAAAATGGGAACATTTGCAAAGCTTAAAACAGGATTCCTTATTAAGCGAAATCTAAAAAAATGATTACGAGATTTTTAAAAAACAAACAGGTCACCAATTATTTAGCAAAGTAGAAAGCACATAAAATTTTTTATCCAAACTCGCGTTGGGCGATTTGGTCCTTATGTAAAAATGAATACACACACATACATACATATGAGTATAGGCATTCTATAAAGTTAAATATATAGAATATACAGAATTATAATAAATACATGAACCATATAACACATGAATTTAAAATGGATACTTTTTTTACAATGGATACAGAGACTATATAAATGAATACAAGAATTACATGAAGGATAAGATAAATAGGAATATGGGAATTATTTATGGTTCATTTTTATAGGGCTCTTCCCTCTAGAATGATATTAATTAATAACGTAACAGCTAACTAATGCTAACTAGATGATAACTATTGGTTTTATAATACAGTTTTAATATACAACATAAGTCGGGTGGTTAAGTCTAGTTCACGTGGTCTGGGTACGCACTCTTGGTCGTGCATAAATAGTTTCATGTTCCGTGTCACTGGTTTTTCTTGTTCCCAGAATGATCTTTTCACCACAAATATACGAGGATAATAGCACATACAATAATGATACTAACGGCAGATGTTGAGAAAATGGTTTACGGTTGTAGTATTTGTAAGAGATTATTTTGGTTATCATCAGAAATTTTAAACCGGCTCAATTGATCATTCCATTCAGGGCATGTAGTTCGGGTAGGATGGTTGCAGGTTTTTATGGGGAGATTAAGATCTCTATGACGGGTTTAAATTTAATTTGCGACGGGAAATGGGTATGAGTTATTAAGGTAACCTTATACGGGTTGTATATTGGAGGGCTTTTGAACGCAAGGAGCAACCAATTGGTAGCGAATAACCATAGGGATTGTAATGAGGGAATAATTCGATGGACACTCGAGGGTAGCGGCAGTCCTGTTCGCGAAGGAAACCCAGATGTCTGGTCCAATTCGTAGTTGGATGGTTTTAAGGGAATTAATTTTTTTTTAAATGAACATACGGGGGCATGCCGGTCACGAATTAAATCGATAAAGCAAGACCTAGTAGTGGGAAGAATAACTGGTTTGAGTGGAGGGCAGATGAGTTGTTTATTTGGTTGCGGGAATCGGCAATGCCGGACGTCGCTATCTGAAGGAGATTGATTTTAATTCTAGCAGGGGGTTGCAAATTTATATAAAGGTCTGCATGCCCTTTCAAAAATTTACCTTCTGCAAGTTTTTCTATAACAACTCCGGTAGAAATTTTAATGCTAGGTCTACAAGAGTAAATAATTTGGAAATTTAAGGGGGACAATTTTATTCATTTCTACGCCTTAAGTTATTACGGAGCTGGGGGTAGTTGTGTGGATACTTGTGTGGATACTGTGTTGGTGGGCGAAGGGGTCGGCCTCGTTTTGGTGGCAATGGGGGTCGACCGTTGAGCTCGGATTCTGAGCGGGTTCGTTTCTTATGTGAAGTTTTTTTTTTTTTCTTTTTGGGGGGGGGGTTCTAGTTCACGTGGGTGATGCATTTGCGGGCGGTATGTAGGGTCCGTGCGTCGATCATCAATCGGCGAGGGTGGTGACAGAGGAGATGGTGGAGATGGTGGAGTTCCACTGAGTGATCCTCTCGAAGGGGTTTCTCCAGGGTCTGGGTCCGATGGGACGCTTGGCTCTGGGGCCTCCTCTTGTTCAGAGATTGCCTCGAGTAATGGTGGTATTACGAGGTACCAATCTTCGTCATGGGTAGCGGTTCCCGCGGTGACTACTTCAGTTTTTTGATCCCTGCCCGATTTGTTAATATCTTGACCTTTTGAAGGATAGGCGGCTCGAACGCCTGGCAGCTGTTTTTTGGGAAGGTGTTGTTCGGAAGCTATCTTCAAATTGTCAGCGTGAATGATCTTTAGTTTGGAATGATCCCGGAGGTCGAGGATTTCATAACGATTTTTTCCGAGGTCTTTCATAATCCTATATGGGCCATCCCATTTGGGTATAATTTGCGATGAGCCCCTGGCGGTTTCACGCTCTTCAGATAACATCGCATACCGACGATTATAGTCCGTTGACGGGGATGACGCCTATGTTGCTCTTGCTCCATCTGTTGGTTTCGTTGGTCGAGGGCATAGCGGATTATGTCAAAAATCTTGAAAGATCGTTCAGCTAGTTGCTGATTTGCTTCTGCCATTTCGGAAGATGTTAGGACTGCCGGGTCGGTTTGGTCGGGCAAATCAAAAGGTAGACGCTTGTCGTAGTGATAGAACGAAATGAGGGGTGTCCCCGATGGACACATTATAGCCATTGTTGATGGCTGTTTGTACCATGGGAAGGGAATCATCCCATGTACGGGAGGATGCATCGACAACGTGGCGCAGGGCTTCCAAGATCTTTCGATTGTGCCTTTCCACTAAGCCGTTTGCCTGCGGATGGTATGCCACAATGTGTGTATTTTTAATTCTACACATGTTACAGAGTGACTCGAACAGTTTGGAAGTGAAACTAGGGCGTTATCCGAGATTAGGATGGAAGGAGTGGTATGGTTTTGGATGACGCGTTCCACTAGGGCTCTTGCCACAGTTTCCGAGGTCTGGTCTGGAATGGCGGCTACTTCGCTGTAACGCGAGAAGTGGTCCGTAAACACAATGATGTACTGATTTCCCTTTGATGTTTTGGGAAATGGTCCCAGTATATCCATTCCAGTTCTTTGCCAGGGCCTCTGGCATACTGGATATTTATGCATTGGAGCGGTGGATGGTACGTTGCCCTTATGCTTTAAACACGACGGACATTCGGCGATGTATTCATGTACCGTTCTGTTCATCTCGGGAAAATGGTATCGCTCCAAAAGACTTTTGATGGTGCGATCCGGCCCCATGTGTCCATAAAAAGGTGAGTCGTGACAAAGTCCAATGGCTATATCAACGAGATCCTTTGGTATCTCCACGAGGTCGTTTCCATCTTCGTTCCTGAAATGTACGAGCCCATCTTTGAGGTTGTACTGTTCTTTTACCTTCGATGGTTCCTTTTGTTCCAGGCGCGCCCGAAGGTTTTGGGTGTGTTGGTCCTGTTGTTGGGAGTATTGCAGACACTCGTAGTCGAACACAGGAAGAAGTCCTATTTTATTCACTCGGGCGTCGGGCTTGAGTCTCGACAATCCGTCTGGAATAACTTGCAGTTTTCCCGGTTTGTATACGATTTTCGCTGCAAAATCCTGAATCAACAGAGCCCATCTACTCAATCGTCCTTCAAGTAGCTTGTCCTTGAAGAGGTACGTGAGTGGCTTATGATCAGTCTTGATGGTTACATCGTAGCCATAGACGATATTTCGGAATTTTTTCAAAGCCCAATATACCGCTAGGGCCTCTCGGTCCGTAGTGGAATAATTCCGTTGAGGTGCAGAGAGAAGTTGACTGGCATAAGCAATGGGTAATTCCACACCGTCTACGTCCTGTAACAGGACGGCTCCTAGTCCATAGGAGGAAGCATCTGTGGCTATGATGAAGGGTCTTGTGTAATCAGGATATTGTAAAATGGGATGACAGGTTAGTTTATTAATTAAAGTTTCAAAGGCATGTTGGTGATCGGATTCCCAGTTAAATTTCGAATTTTTCTGGAACAAATTAGTAATGGGTTTAGCAATATTCGAAAATTGGGGGATAAAGTTCCGATAGAATCCGACAAAACCAATAAATGCACGGGCGTCGTCGATGGTCTTGGGTACAGGGTACCTTTCCAGGGCTTCGAGTTTGGCTGGATCAGGTTTAATTCCTGTGGACGAGAGTAGGAATCCTAGGTATACCAGGGATTCTTGTAAAAAATTGCACTTTGCAAGCTTCAGTTTAAGGTGTGCTTTTCTCAAGTGTGATAGCACATTATGAAGGCGTTGAAAGTGTGTTTTTATGTCCGAACTATAGACGATAATATCGTCAAGATACACGAGAGCTTCGACACCTAATAGGTCGGAAAGGACTATATTCATCAACCTAGAGAAATTAGCAGGCCCATTTCGGACTCCGAAAGGTAAAACCTGGAATTCGTAATGGCCTCGGTTAGTGGAGAAAGCAGTCAATGCCCGAGATTCGGGACTGACCTCCATTTGCCAATAACCTGATGCTAAATCGAGGGATGAAAAAAAGTTCGCTTTCCCTACGTTCAGAATTGTTTCCTGCATGTTTGGAATCGGGAAACGGTCTGGGATGGTAATGTTATTCAGGCGTCTAAAATCTATACAAGGGCGAGATGTTCCGTCCTTTTTGGAGACGAGAATCATAGGAGCGGACCAGGGACTAGCTGAAGGCTGAATGACATCCTGCTCCAACATGTCCTTGATGTGTTCCTCAATAGTGACTAACTGAGAATGTGGAACCCGATAGGGAGGAATGAAAATGGGTTTGGAATTGGGTTCCAACTTGATTTCAAAAGGGACCAAATTAGTTCGGCCCAGAGGATCTCCGGTTAGGGCAATCACATCTTTATTTCTTATCAGGAAATCGAGAAGTGATTCCATTAGTTTGGGATCCTGTAAAGCTGGTGACTCCTGAAGGGAGTGCTTCAGACATTTCTTATATTCTTCTTTTAATATTGAAGGCTTTAATTCTAAGGAACTGGAAACACGATTTATCATACTGATGGGGAAATCTGAATCTACTTCTACTGTGGAAACAGTTCCTATTTTCTGATTTGAAGTTAATTCTATAGGACTTTCTCCTTTGTTTAAACAAACAACAGGGATAGCTGAATTCTGACTCTGACTAAGGACTTGGGCAATAAGAACATCTCTTTTGAAATTACTTTTCTCTGTAATCAGAGTACGCTCTGACTCTAATAATTTTCCTTGACTGTTAACTACTTTTGCTAGGAAACAAATCTTCTCATAAGGTGCTACTGTTATATGCTCGGTAGGGCATATGAAAAATTGTGAATCTGATTCTGGTTCGGCGACTAAAATTTGCCTTATTGGCTGAACTGAAGCTGGCTGACTGGAAACTGACTGACTGGAAACTGGCTGACTGGAACTGCTGACTGGAACTGGCTGACTGGAACTGGCTGACTGGAAACTGGCTGACTGGAAACTGGCTGACTGGAAACTGACTGACTGGAAACTGACTGACTGGAAACTGACTGACTGGAAACTGACTGACTGGAAACTGCCTGGGTTGATCCAACTGGATTCAACAACTGGAACTGATTACCCTGGGGTCTGATTTCTGGAGCGGTTGTCCCTCTGGATGCAACCGGCCGACTTGATCTGCTATCAAGTAGAGGGGGTTTCCTATTTCTTTCGGAAATCTGAACTGAGCTAAGTCTATTAGCATTAAGTTGTCTGTCATCCTCGCGGAGATGGTGTGTCCTATTTCGACACTTTACTAACTTTCCGGCTGGGTAAATCTCCCATTGATTCCGGTTAAAAAAATCCATCCCTAGTAGGATGTCTGTCTGAAAGGTGGCGACTGTGTCCACTATACAACATTTCGCGGGGTATACCGCGTTTCCAATTTCTAAATATAACTCAATTTCTCCGTATGTGGGTATGGGTGTGCCCGTAACTCCTCTAAGTTGGCAGGATGGTGCCTTAAGTTCATATTTATAATTTGTACTCTCTAGTAATTCATCTACGCATTGTTTCTTAATTAACGTGCGTGTGCTCCTGTATCTAGGAGAGCAGTTAAATCTTGGTTATCCGTACTACAATTTATTATTAAATCTAAGAGGTCCGCACCTATTATCCTGATGGGGAGTTTGTGTGCGTATCTGGGCTTACTACTGTAATTTAGGAGGGAGGAGGTTGAACTGCTGCCTCCAATGTAGGGTCTAAAAAAGGGCTCACATGGTCTTCTATGGGAGGACCTGGATCATATTCTACGGGATATCATACGCTGAGGGTGTTCTTGAAAACTGTTCTCTGGGGAAAATGATTCCTCCCCGGGTACTTCTACGTACCGAACTAGTTGACCTTGCTGGTTGTATTGGGGTTTATACATGGGGTAAGAGTGTGGGTGACCCTGTGGTCGTGATTATTGGGTTGGTAGTTCGACTGAGGCTGGGAATGGACTGGTTTCTGGGGATTGGTTGACTTTTGGGATACGTTTTGGGGACGTGGTTGGTTTGGTTTCTGAAAGTGGGGTCTATACCCTGCAGGGGCTTTATCAGCACACTTTTGGCGATCGCCACGGCGATGACCATGTTCGTGACAGTGGGAGCAATACGAGGGGTAATTACATTGACTTATCATATGCCCGAAACTATCACAGTTAAAACACTGTGGAGGAGGGCGTGTATTCTGGGTTTGGGGGGCTTGTTTCTGGGGTGTTCCCTGTATTTGCCTTGGTTTATATGTTGTTGTTGTTGCTGTTGGTATTGGTGTTGTGGCTGCTGCTGAATATACTGTACAGGGGTTTCTCTACCCTTTCGGTAGTTTGGTTTGCTAAATCGGGGTGATGTTCCCGTGTTTTGTTTATGGCTACACTGACAGGTTTGTCAACATTTAAAAACTCCTGAAACTTTTTTTTAGGCGCTCCGGGTAGTTTTGGTAAATGGTTGTGGCTACTATTAGATTTCTTTGTTTCGAAGTAAAAG
>JAJOZX010006583.1:35000-50000 GCA_023014485.1 Bathynomus jamesi
TAATGGAACTAGCTACCTTACACTGCAGTTTCCGAGGCTGACTAATTTGAGCAGAGACAAGAACGGGAAACACAGAGATGGCGAGGGCGATTGGGAAGGAGGGATTATAAGGAATTGGGAAGGAGGAGGGATCATAGCAAATTGAGGGGGACGGCAGATGAGTCAACATTCAGACTAGGGGACAATGCTTTAATGAAAAGCGATTCTAAAATTCTTAGTGAGTTGGGACAAGTATTACAACCAAGAATTTTAAAATTGTCTAAAGTGACATCAATTTTACATTTAATGCTGTGTTCGCGAATACTCGAGGCTTCTTTAGTTTTTAAATTTTACCTGTTCGGCCACTTATTCCCATATGCGAATAAAATCTAGCCCTGAGAGAGCGAACAGTGCTGCCAATGTAATTCCCAAGGAGACACCTAGGGCAGGTAAATAAATATACAACACCGCTACGCAACGAGTCAGGGGTTCGATCCTTCGCTGAGAAAAAGCTACCTAAAGACGTTTTATTAATAAATATGATGCGGAAATCAGTATGATAAAAAAATTTCCTTAACAATTTTGTAAATTTAAGCTTAAATTCCTTATTCAAAGGACCCATTTCAGGTACCAAGAATATTTTATACTTCCCGGCACTGTAATACATGGAAGTTGAGGGCTATAAACATTATTTAAGAAGGATCTAATTAGTTTGTCTACATATTGAACAGGAAAACTATTATTAGTAAAGTATGATCTTAGATTATTAAATTCATCATTAAGTAAGGTAAAATTAGAGGTCAAATTATATCCTCTGAACAGGAGAGTTTTAATACAAGACATCTTATAGTTGAAATCAGTAAAACTAAAAAATTCATGCCCAACCAGTGAAAGTGGGTTTCCTGTAAACTGATGTAGTAATAGAATCACCGTTTTTCGAATTAAAAGATCTAAGAAGGGGAGGGAGCCATTTTGCTCAGTTTCCATTGTATACGTTATATTGGGGTGCAAAGAATTTAGGAAGTTAAAGAATTGTTGCGCTTGTACCGCATTATCAAAGACTGCTATCGAATCATCAACGAAGCGTCGATAGAAATTGGCTTGAGATGAGTGGGAGATTGTCTAAAAATTACACTTTTTTATGACTCATTTAGAAAGTGTATTTTTAGACAATCTCCCACTCATCTCAAGCCAATTTTCTATCGACGTTTCGTTGATGATTCGATAGCAGTCTTTGATAATGCGGTACAAGCGCAACAATTCTTTAACTTCCTAAATTCTTTGCACCCCAATATAACGTATACAATGGAAACTGAGCAAAATGGCTCCCTCCCCTTCTTAGATCTTTTAATTTCGAAAAACGGTGATCCTATTACTACATCAGTTTACAGGAAACCCACTTTCACTGGTTTGGGCATGAATTTTTTTTAGTTTTACTGATTTCAACTATAAGATGTCTTGTATTAAAACTCTCCTGTTCAGAGGATAATTTGACCTCTAATTTTACCTTACTTAATGATGAATTTAATAATCTAAGATCATACTTTACTAATAATAGTTTTCCTGTTCAATATGTAGACAAACTAATTAGATCCTTCTTAAATAATGTTTATAGCCCTCAACTTCCATGTATTACAGTGCCGAAGGATAAAAATATTTCTTGGTACCTGAAATGGGTCCTTTGAATAAGGAATTTAAGCTTAAATTTACAAATTGTTAAGGAAATTTTTTTATCATACTGATTTCCGCATCATATTTATTAATAAAACGTCTTTAGGTAGCTTTTTCTCAGCGAAGGATCGAACCCCTGACTCGTTGCGTAGCGGTGTTGTATATTTATTTACCTGCCCTAGGTGTCTCCTTGGGAATTACATTGGCAGCACTGTTCGCTCTCTCGGGCTAGATTTTATTCGCATATGGGAATAAGTGGCCGAACAGGTAAAATTTTAAAAACTAAAGAAGCCTCGAGTATTCGCGAACACAGCATTAAATGTAAAATTGATGTCACTTTAGACAATTTTAAATTCTTGGTTGTAATACTTGTCCCAACTCACTAAGAATTTTAGAATCGCTTTTCATTAAAGCATTGTCCCCTAGTCTGAATGTTGACTCATCTGCCGTCCCCCTCAATTTGCTATGATCCCTCCTCCTTCCCCAATTCCTTATAATCCCTCCTTCCCCAATCGCCCTCGCCATCTCTTGTGTTTCCCGTTCTTGTCTCTGCTCAAATTAGTCAGCCTCGGAAACTGCAGTGTAAGGTAGCTAGTTCCATTATTCCAGTGTACTATTGTTAATTTTTCCAGTGTATTAATTTCACATTTACTATATGTATTTAAAAATAGCTCTTAATTTTTATATGTAAATCTGTATAACTTAGAATTTAACCCTCTTTTCTCAGTCTTTTAAAATTTGTCTTTACGAATAGGTTATAGAAATTTTCTGTTTTGTTTTTCATTCGATATTGATTTTAATTTCTTCACATTGTTATTAACAGCCTGAAGATGAGCGTATTGCTCGAAACGTTGCGCATTAAAGAAGACTTTTCATGGCATTTACATTTCTCCTTGTCATTGGATTTCTCCTAAATATTAAATTGAAGCTCTGTAGAAGCAACCCGCATGATTATATAATTCAAGGTATGGACAAGATGGCTCAGGGCTTATCGCCATGTTTGGAAGACTTCACGAAAGTTTCTCAAGTCAAAACTGGACTGTTATTTTCTTGAAATGTGTCGGACCTGCAGGATTTTCCCGAAATTTGTTTACTTCAAACTCTACCGTGATAATCTATATGACTCTGAATTTTATCAATCGTCCCTGGAATATTTATTAAATAATGAAATTAATTATAAATCAAAAATCAGATTCGCATAACAAGTCTCTTGGGCATTATATAACTACTCTTAAAAATACCTTGTCGTTGTTGGACTATTTATTAATAATTTCTCTTGTACAACGTGAACTAGAAAAATTTCACTCTACCATCTTGGAAACACATGAACGTAAGTTAAAGGCCTTGGGAATGAATTCACCAAATTTTTTCAATTCAGAGAAGGTAATTTCGAATCTTTCTAGTTACACACTCTCCCCTCGGGAAAAGTTTTTACTGTCACTTGGTTTGCAATTTAAGCTTTCGTTGTTTCAAATATATAAGCCTTCGTTTTTTCTTTACTTTGAAAAATTTTTCAATGGCTTGAAAAATGTTCCCCATGTGGGGGATTTCAATAATTTCAAATGTCAGTTCTCAAATTTAACTCAAGAATTTTTTCTTAAACTTAGAAATCTTAAATTTCAATCTTTCATATTTAGGAAGAGTGATTTGCAGTGTATTAAGAATTTGGCAAAGAACCAGGAGATTGTTGTGACTAGACCAGACAAGGGTAACGGAGTGGTTATTTTGAATAAATCGGACTACATAAACAAAACTAATGAAATCCTAAGTGATCTTACTAAATTCAAACAAATTCTAGAACCAGTAAATAAAGTCATTGTAAGGTTAGAAGACCAGGTTAATAGATTTCTGTCACGACTAAAGTCCTTAAAGATAATAAAAAATGATACTTACTCTCAGTTGTTCGCATCTGGTGCTAATCTTGCTCAATTATACTGTGTGCCTAAAATCCATAAAGCTGGAACACCTCTCCGTCCTATTTTAGCTTCGTATAACTTACCCACCTTTCAATTGGCAAAATTTGTTGTTCGTCTCCTGTCCCCCTTTGCGAAAAATGCTTACACTATAAATAACTCGTTTGAATTCCAAAAAGACCTCCTTGGTAAAAACTTCGATTCAAAAAAGTTTTTTGTCAGTTTTGATGTAAAGTCACTTTTCACAAATGTACCTGTATCTGAAACTATTGCCATTATTTTAGATAGGGTTTTTAGCTCAGTTGATAATTTTCATGGTTTTTCATTGTCTCATTTTAAGGAACTTTTAGAATTGGTCTTCAAACAATGCTATTTCACTTTCAACAATAAGGTTTACCAACAAATTGATGGGGTAGGGATGGGATCACCAGTCGGACCGTTAGCAGCTGACTTTTTATGACTCATTTAGAAAGTGTAATTTTTAGACAATCTCCCACTCATCTCAAGCCAATTTTCTATCGACGCTTCGTTGATGATTCGATAGCAGTCTTTGATAATGCGGTACAAGCGCAACAATTCTTTAACTTCCTAATTCTTTGCACCCCAATATAACGTATACAATGGAAACTGAGCAAAATGGCTCCCTCCCCTTCTTAGATCTTTTAATTTCGAAAAACGGTGATTCTATTACTACATCAGTTTACAGGAAACCCACTTTCACTGGTTTGGGCATGAATTTTTTTTAGTTTTACTGATTTCAACTATAAGATGTCTTGTATTAAAACTCTCCTGTTCAGAGGATATAATTTGACCTCTAATTTTACCTTACTTAATGATGAATTTAATAATCTAAGATCATACTTTACTAATAATAGTTTTCCTGTTCAATATGTAGACAACTAATTAGATCCTTCTTAAATAATGTTTATAGCCCTCAACTTCCATGTATTACAGTGCCGAAGGATATAAAATATTTCTTGGTACCTGAAATGGGTCCTTTGAATAAGGAATTTAAGCTTAAATTTACAAAATTGTTAAGGAAATTTTTTTATCATACTGATTTCCGCATCATATTTATTAATAAAACGTCTTTAGGTAGCTTTTTCTCAGCGAAGGATCGAACCCCTGACTCGTTGCGTAGCGGTGTTGTATATTTATTTACCTGCCCTAGGTGTCTCCTTGGGAATTACATTGGCAGCACTGTTCGCTCTCTCAGGGCTAGATTTTATTCGCATATGGGAATAAGTGGCCGAACAGGTAAAATTTTAAAAACTAAAGAAGCCTCGAGTATTCGCGAACACAGCATTAAATGTAAAATTGATGTCACTTTAGACAATTTTAAAATTCTTGGTTGTAATACTTGTCCCAACTCACTAAGAATTTTAGAATCGCTTTCATTAAAGCATTGTCCCTAGTCTGAATGTTGACTCATCTGCCGTCCCCCTCAATTTGCTATGATCCCTCCTCCTTCCCCAATTCCTTATAATCCCTCCTTCCCCAATCGCCCTCGCCATCTCTTGTGTTTCCCGTTCTTGTCTCTGCTCAAATTAGTCAGCCTCGGAAACTGCAGTGTAAGGTAGCTAGTTCCATTATTCCAGTGTACTATTGTTAATTTTTCCAGTGTATTAATTTCACATTTACTATATGTATTTAAAAATAGCTTCTTAATTTTTATATGTAAATCTGTATAACTTAGAATTTAACCCTCTTTTCTCAGTCTTTTAAAATTTGTCTTTACGAATAGGTTATAGAAATTTTCTGTTTTGTTTTTCATTCGATATTGATTTTAATTTCACATTGTTATTAAACAGCCTGAAGATGAGCGTATTGCTCGAAACGTTGCGCATTAAAGAAGACTTTTCATGGCATTTACATTTCTCCTTGTCATTGGATTTCTCCTAAATATTATATACATATATATATATACATATATATATATATATATATATATATATATATATATATATATATATATATGTATATATATATATGTATATATATATATGTATATATATATATGTATATATATATATGTATATAATATTTAGGAGAAATCCAATGACAAGGAGAAATGTAAATGCCATGAAAAGTCTTCTTTAATGCGCAACGTTTCGAGCAATACGCTCATCTTCAGGCTGTTTAATAACAATGTGAAATTAAAATCAATATCGAATGAAAAACAAAACAGAAAATTTCTATAACCTATTCGTAAAGACAAATTTTAAAAGACTGTGTATAATATGTATATATATATATATATGTATGTGATCAGTCTTTCTTCAGTCGTGATCAGTCTTTCCCTGTGAACAGACGTGTTTTATCGAGTGCCAAGTGTTACCAAGTGAATAAGTGGTTTCCGTTCAAGTGTCTTTAAAAAAAAAAAAAAGTGTTTGGTGCATTCTTAACTAAATTACTTTGTTACTAATCATTCATTAACGAATATATTTTATTTATTGAATTTATTCATTACTATATTACTTGACTAAACCAAGGCTAGGGCCTTGTTTGTTCCCGAATCTGTTACTTCACGAGGTTTCTTAAGGTTGAAATTCCCTTGGTTTGCCTTTGTTGTTTTTCCAATCTATCAGAAACGAGGTTTCTTAATGTTCAATTTCCCGTCACACACTACCTGACCTCCAGAAGGGTCACCTACCGTGGGAGAAAAGGGATTAAGTCAGTAAACAGCAGACAGATAAGTTCCATTTAATACTTTTTTTTTAACATATATTTCGTCGGTAGCTTAATTATATATTCATTTAGCATAAAATTGTGTTACAAGAACCTGTTTCTGCGTTTCAAGAACATTTTTGCGGGTTTTCGCAGGTGACGGTACAATAAGCATGCGATAGACCTACGTTAAAATTTATTAATTTCCAAACGCTCGTTTTTTGTTTTTTTTGTACTTTAACTAATTAAAAGCATGGCACCCCCGTCAAGTACTTGCAGTCGCTGTGAAAGGAAATTTGCCGCTTACGCGTTTACAATGGCTAATAATAATGAACAGTTAGTTTGCAGGTGGTGCTCAAACTTGGAAGTGCTGAGGAACGAGTTAGAACGTGAGAAGGAGGCCAGAGTAAGCCTTGAAGAAAGGGTGATGCTCCTGACGGCTAAATTAGAATCCTTTGAGACTCCAGTTGCGACCCCTGTTGCCTCAGTTTCTGTTAATAATATAAATAGTATTAATAGCCCTCTCTCTTCTCCTAGTTCCCAACCCTTCGTTCGAGTGCGTAATGGAGCCCCATTGAGAAAACCTAAGACATGTCTACCAGTAATAACAAACAATAAGTTTTCTGTTTTAGGTTTTGAAGATGATAATGAACCGGAAATACGACTAGTTGGCGATTCCATTGTTCGAGGACAGCTCGAGGAATTCTGTGGGAGAAACCCTCGTCGTAGGCGCCGTTACTGCTACCCTGGTGCAAGGGTGGAGGATATAACTAATAGTGTTGACCAATTTACAGATGGTACCTCCGAGGACACAACGTATGTTATTCATGTCGGTACTAATAACGTTTTAAATTCTAGATCGGAAGAACTGCTTGCTAGGTACAGGGACTTACTAGAGCGATTAAAGGAAAAAACTAATAAGATTGTTTTAACATGTATACTTCCTCGAATTATACATCGTAACGATTTCTACAGCAAGGCGACCTATATTAACAATAATCTAAAGTCTCTTTGCCAACAGGAAGGAGTGCATTTTGCAAATTTTGGGAACAGTTTCTGTGGCAGGAGGGACTTGTTCCTCGGAGATGGACTTCATCTTAATGACGTAGGAGCTACGCGTTTAGGAAGACTGTTTCATAATACTGTCTCTTCTTTTCAGGCTGCCGTAACTCGAACGGTCCCAGCGTAAATTCCATAAATTTCCACTGCGCTCGCGAAGTTATCGCAATTACAAACAATTTGAAGGTTCTATCCTTAAATGCTGTTAGCCAACGAAATAAAATAAACGAATTTTTTTCTTTAATTGCTTGTAAAGACTATGATATAATTGCGATAAATGAATCGTGGCTTAGCACTGAAACTCGTGACTTTGTAGGGGGAGTATCAAATTAAAGGTTATAGACTTTTTGTTAAAAACAGAATAGGTAGGCGAGGAGGCGGTGTTATGTTGTATATCAAAGATAATATAGCGAACGTTATAAAAGTAAAGCACACAATTCCAGAACCGATAGATTCGACTACAGCAGAACTTAAATTGAACGATTTCAAACTTGTTGTTGCGGTTATATATAGGCCCCCTAATCAAACAGCTGATACGGACGAAGCGTTATATCGTGAACTAAAGCGAATAATCGGTAGTAAGCAGGCTTTAGTAATGGGTGACTTTAATTGCGCCAACGTAAATTACGATACAATGCAGGGAGACGCGGAAGGTAATCGTTTAGTTAATTTTCTCGAGGATAGCTTTCTTATTCAAAAGGTTGGGGAACCTACAAGGTTGGACAGTATTTTAGATTTAGTAATAACTATGGATGACAGGCTAATTACTGATCTTCAAATAATAGAACCGTTGGGCAATAGCGATCACAATATGGTAGAGTTTGTCCTCTCAGTAAGTCACTCGAAACCAGCTAACTCGACTAAAATTCCTAACTTCCAGCACACAGACTTTAGTAAATTTCGAAATAAATTGTCACACGTCAATTGGGAAAACGTGCTGGGGAACTCCAACGCAAAACTAATGTGGGAATCGTTCGATACAGTATTTAGGACTATAAATGAGGAATGTGTACCGGACAAAATTAAGCGTGCGAAAGTAAACAACAAGCCTTTGTGGTTTACTTCTAGAGTAGGAGACATTATAAAGAGTAGAGATAGTGCTTATAGGCTATATAAGTGCGATAAAGATAATCTGTTGTTACGAAACAACTACATATCTCTAAGGCGTGAAGCGAAAAGTGTAATAAAAAAGTCCAAGCGCGAATTTGAAATCTCCATAGCTCGTGACGGTAAAGAAAACCCCAAGCGATTCTTTCAATATGTCAATAATAGAAATCCAGTAAAAAGCGTCTTGGGGCCTTTGAAAAATGTAAACGGAGATCTAGTTTCTGAAAAAAGGAAATGGCTACCTTGCTAAACGAATTTTTTACGTCAGTTTTTACTATAGAAGATGTAACAAATATCCCTACGGTCACAGACATAATACCTTTTGATAATGGTAATATTTTGGATAATATAGTGGTTACTGAAGGGGAGGTAACGCGCTATATTGATAAAATGATAAACGCGTAAATCACCGGGGCCGGATTCCATATATCCCATACAACTAAAAGAATTAAAAGATAGCATTGTTGTGCCGCTAACAAAGATTTTTAATGCGTCTATTTCTGAGGGGTGCGTACCAGATAATTTCAAGTTAGCAAACGTAACACCTATCTTTAAGAAAGGCGATAAAGGTGCGGCGGGAAATTATAGGCCAATCAGTTTAACGTCTGTTGTAGGTAAGCTACTGGAATCAATAATTAGGGATCGTATAGTCGAACACTTAGAAGTGTATAAGCTAGTTAGAAATACGCAGCACGGATTTAGGCGAAACAAATCTTGCTTAACTAATCTTTTAGAATTTTTCCAAAGCGTGGTTGACGTTTACGATAGACATCGGGCGGTTGATGTAGTGTATTTAGATTTTCAAAAAGCGTTTGACACCGTGCCGCACAAAAGACTGATTGAAAAAACTAAGGCTCATGGAATCAGGGGTGTAGTAATAAATTGGCTAGAAGAGTGGTTGCGAGGCAGGAAACAGAGGGTGGTCGTTGATGGAGCGGAGTCGTGTTGGGCTAATGTAGCGAGTGGCGTTCCTCAGGGTTCTGTATTGGGCCCCTTGCTTTTTCTTATATATATTAACGACTTAGATGTCGGCCTAGTCAGTACAGTTTCAAAGTTTGCGGATGACACGAAGCTGGGTGGTAGGGCGATTAATGACGAAGATAGAGGTAAAATTCAGGAAGATCTGAATAAAATCGTTGATTGGTCAGTCACATGGCAAATGAGATTTAATGTTGATAAGTGCAAAATTTTGCACATAGGTTCGCGTAACGGTAATTTTGCGTATAGTATGTCAGGTAAAGATTTAACAAGCGTAGAGCAGGAAAAAGACTTAGGAGTTATAGTCACTGGTGATTTAAAAGTAGCGAAACAAAGTACAGCAGCCGTCAATAAGGCGTACAAAGTGTTAGGTTTTATAGCTCGAAATTTTGAGTACAAATCGCGCGATATTATAGTTCCACTTTCTAAATCATTAGTTAGACCCCATTTGGAGTACGCGGTCCAATTTTGGAATCCGTATATGCGCAAAGATATAGACAAAATCGAGAGAGTTCAAAGACGGGCTTAACTAAGATGATTCCGTCGCTTAAGTCAAAGTCGTACGAGGATAGGCTTAAGGAGTTAAAATTGACAACACTCGAGACTAGGAGGTTAAGGGTAGTGTTGAAAAATAATCGAAACTTTACAAACCGGTTTTTAATCGATCTGTTTTTTGAAAACCGGTTTTAACCGGTTATGACCGAAAAGTAGAGTAATTTTTAAAAGCCACAATTGAAAGGTACTGACTTTAACTCTTAACAAGCATAACTTATCGCCTATTTTTTGGTCAAAAGAATGCAAAAATGCAGCATCATATGTATGCATATGAATAAAAAAATGACAACTTTGACATATTTTATTTTAGCCAAAATAATACATAATTCAAACAATTTAGATTTGAAATAATTTTTTAAAATAAATCATCTATACTTAGAAAGAAATAAACTTCTTTTTGTAAAAAAATTATAAAGAATAAAAATAAAATTTATCTCTATTTTGGAAAAAACATTGAAATAACATTTTTTAATAAAAAAAACTTCACCTAGAAAACAGAAAATTGACTCTTCGTGTAAGAAAAAAAATATAAATTAATTTAGATTTTATCCCTATTTTGGAAATGACATCTTAAGAAACAAAGGACATTAAGGGTCTTATACTGCGGTTTTCGATTTTTAGGGGAATTTTACAAACCGGTTAAAAACCGGTTTTTACAAACCGGTTTTCAACACTAGTTAAGGGGTGATCTAATCCAGTTTTCAAAATTATGAATGGGTTTGATAAAGTAGATAGAGATAGCTTTTTCGAAATATCTCAATATAACTGGTATGCATCAATTTTGCTGTTAAGGGTTTTGTAAGTGATTCGTATAGAGTTTTTCCTGCTGATTTCGAATCTGCAATCCGTTTTTCTCAATCAGCTCAGGTTATCCGGCTATGGCCTCATAAGTAAAATAGAATTTTTCGTGATTTTGTCAAAGCGGAATTGGAACAGTAACATCTATCATCACTTGTTTCACTTGTATAATATCTTTTTTTACTTTTCAGGCATATAGATAAAATATTTCATAATGAATAGAGCGTGTAAAAATGATCCCAATAGATTCTGCTACATATGTGGGACGGTTACCATGCCAAATAACCAGTCCCAAATCACTAAATTTGTGAAGACAATGTATAGAGCATACTTTGGAATTAAGCTAGGGGACCAGGACAAAAATTTCGCCCCTCATATGTGCTGCAAGACGTGCATTGAAAATTTGAGAAGATGGAGCAAAGGCAGAGCGAAATCTTTGCCTTTTGGAATTCCCATGATTTGGAGAGAAGGAAAGGATCACGTGACAGATTGCTATTTCTGCATGACAAACCTCCAAGGTGGGCTTATAAATTTATTTTTCTTAAATATTTTGAAATCCTCGTATGAAACTTGACATAATATTTACCATAATGTAATATTCACCATATATAGCATAATATTCACCATAATGGTAATCATACATTTACATATACATATTGTTATAGAAAATACATTTACACATATATATTGTTATACAAGTTACATTTACATATACAATGATTGTATATTTTCTTTCTTTTTCATTCATATTGTCCCCGAAGGGACAATATGAATGAAAAAAAAGAAAATATACAGACTCCATCGACCTATTTCATATCTTACAGACCGCAGCCTTCCCTCACGAGCCGCCACTGTCTGAATGCTTCTTCTATTTCATATGCAAGTTTTATATCCATGTTTCTGTGTTTCTATTTTCAGGAGTTAACAAGAAGAATAAACACATTGTTGTATACCCTGACATTCCTTCTTCTATGAGACCTGTACCCCATGGTCCTGGAATTCCAATACCCGACCCACCTCAAACCCTGGACTTCGATGATTCTGATGATGAATCAATGACCAATGCCAATGACCAGTCCCAGTCGTATATACCTCAAAATACCGCTTCAAATGAGCCGAGGCCTCTCAACCAGGCCAAACTTAATGATCTTACCAGGGATTTAGGACTTTCCAAATTAGCTGCCGAGATCTTGGGCTCACGACTTCGAGAGGACAACTTGCTTCTCCGGGAAAAACATTTTCCTGGTATAGGAAACGAGAGGAAGAATTCCGCAAGTTTTTTGCAGTGCACGAAAATACCTCTTCCTTAGTGTACTGCTGCAATGTTGAGGGGCTAATCGAATCCTTGGGCCTGCCATATAACGCATCAGAATGGAGGCTATTTATAGACTCGTCTAAACGAAGTTTGAAAGCAGTACTTCTCAACATTGGGAATACGGTTGCATCAGTCCCTGTAGCACATTCTGTACAACTTACTGAGAGCTACGATAACATGAAAATTTTACTGGATGCTCTCGTATACGACCAACATAACTGGAGGATCTGTGGAGATTTGAAGGTAATACTAAATCATAAGTAAACTATTGCTATTGACTATGTTGTTTTTCCAAAGGTTATTGAGAGCGTATAAGAACACTTAACTTCCCCACAGAAGTGATACAGTCCAATGCATAGATTTTTTTATCTGATAGAACAAATTCTCTAAATTCTTTAAATATTTTCATTTTTTTTCAGATTGTGGCATTTGTATTGGGAATGCAAGGGGGATACACGAAATACCAATGTTTCCTCTGCAAATGGGATAGCCGAGCGGATGAGAAGCACTATGCACAGCGTGAATGGGCATCCAGAGAGAATTTTGAACTGGGTCGCATAATGTCGTTTCAGTGCCCCTTGTACCACCAACAAAAATTTTGCTCCCACCACTTCATATTAAGCTGGGCTCGATGAAAAATTTCATCAAATCAATGAATAAGGAGGGTTCAGCATTCCGATATCTCGAGAGTAAATTTCCTCATATATCTGATGCTAAACTAAATGCTGGGGTTTTTGATGGTCCTCAAATTCGAACTTGATCAAGGATACTCAGTTCGAAAACGCAATGACTCCAACTGAGAAGAATGCCTGGTAGGCATTCAAATCAGTTGTCACTGATTTTCTTGGCAAGCGTAGAAGTCCAGAATACGAGTCCGCTGTCGAAAACTTGATGGAAGCTTTCAAAGCTCATGGGTCGCGCATGTCCATAAAAATGCACTTTTTGTGGTCCCACTTGGACTATTTTCCTGAAAATTGCGGGGATTATAGTGAGGAACAGGGTGAACGATTTCACCAAGATATCAAAATAATGGAAGAGAGGTACCAGGGAAACTGGGATATCAATATGCTGGCGGACTATTGCTGGTGTTTGAAGCGAGACGTGCCCGAAGAAAAGCACAGACGGAAAGCAAAAAAACTTCATTCCTTCCTCAATAAACTTTTTCCATATTCATTGTATGAATAAAAGTATTTATTCACACAATGTTTTCATTTTTCACGAGTGTTCTTATAATATTACTCGTATCTACAGTGTTTAAGCTAAAAAAATCAATAAATTTGGGGATAAAATTGGACTTATAATAAATGGCCAATAGAGAAAAAACCTGACCTGATTGAGGAAAACCAATGTCATTTTCGAATTCAGCATGGTCGAATTATATAATATGAGTTGAAAAAACCCTCACAGCAGACAAAAATTTCATATGCATACCAGTGTAATAGGACTAGAAATAACGGGTGTAAGTTGACAAGTAGAAGTTTCGAGACAGAAGTTGCGAAAAACGTCTATAAACATGTTTAAAAATCCATTAGACGCATATGTTGATAGAAAGGGTATAGTTTAAGGTAGTAAAATTAAGGCTTTGTGGGGATAGATCCCACAGCTCATCACAAGTGTTGTGGGATATAGGGAGGCAGCGTCTTGGGTTAGGGGATACTCTCTGTCCTTACACACCCTATTTAAAGAGATTCCTCTGCCGAGCGGTGCCCCCCATAGTACTGTGAGGTATTGAAAAACTCATGATCTTCACTTGCCCCACAAACTCCTTTAAATGGGAGACCCAAAATGGGTGCACACACATTTCTACATTACTGTACAGTCTTTACAGCCACACCTACACTTTTCCTCCTAAGTGTAATGTATATGGTTGTAAATTTTGACTTGGTCCGCAATCGATATGGACCGTGACTTGATGGATACCGTAATGAAATTGACTGGATTCTTTGGATCTGATATATTTGCATGTCCGTTATAAATAGATATAGATTGTACATATTTGTGGATAGTAGTCTATTCTGACTTGATCCTCTGGATCCAGAGATTCAATCTTTAGTTTTAAACCGATAATTAATTAGTTTTAAATTGATAAATATTTAGTTTCGTAAAAATTGGTTGTTGCCAATTTACCGGCAGTTTTTACATAAATTTCTTATGTTCTTGTGGTTCGGAACCCACGTAAAATTGTAGGTCCCCTCCGCCACCACGGAGGACATACACAATACACGATTACGAACACAGTTAGGTAGACCAGCCATGAGTGGATCCTAGGGTCTTTGTTGGTCTGAAACATTATAACATTATAACATATATATATATATATATATATATATATATATATAATATAATATATAAATATATGTTATATATATATATGTATATATATATATATGTATATATATATGTATATATATATATATACAGTATATGTATATGTATATATAAAATATATAATATAATGTTTCAGACCAACAAAGACCCTAGGATCCACTCATGGCTGGTCTACCTAACTGTGTTCGTAATCGTGTATTGTGTATGTCCTCCGTTGTGGCAGGGGACCTACAATTTTACGTGGGTTCCGAACCACAAGAACAAGAAATTTATGTAAAAACTGCCGGTAAATTGGCAACGACCAATTTTTACGAAACTAAATAATTATCAATTTAAAACTAATTAATTATCGATTTAAAACTAAAGATAGAATCTCTGGATCCAGAGGATCAAGTCATAATAGACTACTATCCACAAAGGTTACATCTATATCTATTTATAACGGACATGCAAATATATCTGATCCAAAGAATCCAGTCAATTTCATTACGGTATCCATCAAGTCACGGTCCATATCGATTGCGGACCAAGTCAAAATTTACAACCATATACATTACAATATATACACTTACGAGGAAAAGTGTAGGTGTGGCTGTAAAGACTGTACAGTAATGTAGAAATATGTGTGCA
>JAJOZX010006583.1:60000-67500 GCA_023014485.1 Bathynomus jamesi
CAGAAATCTTTTTGCTTTAAAGAAGCTAGGGTTACCTTTGCTTCTAAACGTTTCAGCCCTTATTTCTTGGAGGCATTTTGATATTATTTCGCATTTGCTCCTTTTCTTCAAGGGATATGCTTTTGTCAAAGAAGCTTAATCCAACAAGTGTTTCTGAGAGGTACCACAGATGTCGTTTAATGGCATTTTGGGCTTGCTTGATAACACTTGATATCAAAGAATTTTCCTCCATTATTGCAAGATCTTGCAAAAATTTAAGATCAACATTTGGGGCTTCCTCTGGTGAGAAGCTTTTGCCCAAGATTTTGCGTATACCAATGCAACAAATAAACAAATTTTGTTATTGCATCAAGTTCTTTTTTAGTCATCTTAAAATTGATTTTGGAGAGAAAAAGCTTAAATGCATAAATTCTTTTGCCATCCATCTTGCATGATGGTACGCTCCAGGTCTCTTCAAGGGAGTATTAGAATGCTTTCTCTCCAAAAAACAAGAGAACAAGTTGAAAAAATTCTTTATAATCATCTCTTGGCTGTTTAGAGTTGAGTGCCTCCTTCATGATTAAGACTGTTGATTTTTTAAATCTTGAACTCTTTCAATTATTCTGCAGCTTTGGGAATCAACAGCAGTTGTGATTTGAGAATGATCCATAAAATCCCATTGAGTTTTGAATCTTTTGAAGATTGGAATATCAGGTTCAGAGGAATGGCCCATAGAAGTCCGGAAGACTTGAGATAGGACAATCTCAGAAATATGGTGTCTGCAGGCTAAATATAAAAGCTCTTTTCCAAGTTCTTGTTCAATTTTAGTGCAAGCCAGCATGGATTCGGTATTGGATGCTGTTGTGTCAAATGACAGCCCAATAATTCTCTGGGTCATCATGGTTCTTGCAGGAGAGAAATGCAAACACGAGCCATCTCCGTACCCGTGCCAGCAGTGACTTTAGGAATTCCCATACTTCATCTAAGCAAAGATTAATGGATCTTCTTCGTCCCAATTTTTCCTCTTTTTGATGGAAAGAAATATGTTTGCAAAACTTGCAGTTTTGTAGGTAAGCGGCAACAAAGTATATCTTTATTTAAATGGCCAATGAGCCAAACTTTAGTTTTAGAACGAGTAGCCATTTTTAGTTTAAAAAATTAAATTTCTGAAATAGTAAAATAAACCAGTTAAATTGGAAATAAAAGGATAACTAAAAGGTTCAAGCCAATTAGGCAAAGCCTTAATTTAGAGTTGACCAATTAAGGATAATATATTTTATCCAAAATTTTTGTTTCCTTATAATAATTTTTTCTGAAATAATGATCTAAGATTGTTTTTGTACTCTATTAACACCAAAAATTTCTTAAATAAGAAGAAATTTTTCATAAGTTGCAACTCAAGAGTTGAGTTGATCATTGATGTTCAAAGCGCGCCTATTCATTGGAAATTTTTTATAAGTCATTAAATCTCGGGACCCTAAATATTCTCATATTTGACCAACATTTTGCTGACATGTCTATCTGGTCCAAAGGAACAAGGGCATTAATGTGGAACAAGGATTTCTTCAACTTTATAATTTACCCCCGATTTTGGTCCACACTATATATATATATATATATATATATAATATATATATATATATATATATTATATATATATATATATATTATAACCTTACAACCTTACAACCTTACAAAGGTTCCACGTGATGATTCTCATTTCGCGAAGGTCAAGCGTGTCGCCCCTCCTCTCGAGTTGGCCTGGTGAAGTAGTGAGTTGGATTCTTGCGCTCTCCACCTCACATAGCCAGGTACGCCCAGCTCATCGGGGATTGTTCTGAGCCAGGCGTCAAGTCTTCTTTTGAGATTTCCACTGCAACTCCCTTCGTGTTTCTTAGGTCTTTGGGCAGCTGATTAAATAGTTTTGGTCCTCTCACTACCAGAGCTGGGACTTGCGGCATATTTTTGCGGTACTGCGGTACTGCGGTACTACCAAACTACCAAAACCGGTACCAAACCGGTACGCGGAAATTTGAATGCGGTAGCGGTACTGCGGTACTTTCAGCGATCCTTTGCGGTACTGCGTTATGCGGTCGCAGTTTGGTAGTACCGCAGTACCGCAGTACCGCAAAATATGCCGCAAGTGCCCAGCTCTGCTCACTACAAAACTATTTTCTTTCAGGGTTAAGGATGTTTCCCTGTCTCGCCTTCAATTTGTAATACGACACAGTCTACCGTTTCTACCTTCCACCGTTGTTTTGGGAGTTATGGGATTCAGAGTAAGATTAGGGACTAGTTTTCTCCATTATTTTCCAAGTGTAAATAATGGTGTATCTCTCTCTTCTCCTTTCCAGTGAATATAGGTCTAGTTCTCGTAACCTTTCCCAGTAATTTAGTTCTTTGCACCCATTGATCTTGCTGTGAACTTCTTTGAATCCCCTCCAGCTGTCTAATGTCTTCTTTTTATATGGGGATGTTAGGACCGAACAGTATTCTAGTTTGGGTATTATCAGGGTTTCAGTAGGGGGATCATTACATTCTATCCCTTCGTTTTAAAAGTTCTCAATATCTGACCCGTTATTCTCTTTGCTCTGTTTACTGCTATCTTATTTTGTGTTTCAAATTTCGCATCATCTGTCATTACAACTCCTAAATCTTTTGCTCTGGAATTTCTCTAGACTTCCTGTCCATTTGGGTATAATATTCCATGGACTTTAGGTCTTCTCTTTTTCCGTACCGTAATAGCTGAAATTTCTCGGTTGTTAAACTTCATATTGTTGTCTTCCGTCCACTTGTAAATTTTGTTTATGTCGGTTTGTAGAGATCCTATGTCTTCTGGTTTTCGTATTTTTCTACTGATCTTTGTGTCATCTGCAAAGGATGTTACTGTGCTGTCTCTGGTAACGTCCTCATCTATGTCAGTTAGCATGATTATGAGATAGTGGAGCTAGTACCGTTCCTTGTGGTACTGAGCTGAGGACCTCTGATTCTGATGAAGATACTCCTTGTACTGTAACGACTTGCCTCCGCTCACTAAGGAAATTATATATCCATTTCCCTACTTTTCCTGTTATTCCCATATATTTCTCAGTTTATGTATTATGATTCCATGGTCACACTTGTCGAACGCTTTAGCAAAGTCTGTGTATAGTACATCATAGTTTTTCATTACTTTCAAGTGAATCAATAATGTTGTTGTAGTGTTCCATTAGTTGTGACAGGCATGATCTGCCTGACCGAAACCCGTGTTGGTTATCATTGAATTTTTTCTGAGTTTTCCAAAAAGTCATAGATTTTCTGTCTAACAATTCTTTATATATATTATATATATATATATTATATATAATATATATATGTATATATATATATATATATATATATTATATATGTATATGTATAATATATGTATATGTATATATATATATATATATATATATATATATATATATATATATATAGTATATATATATATATATATATGTATATAGTTATATATATATATATATATATATATATATATATATATATATATATATATATATATATATTATATATATATACATATACATATATATGTATATATATACACACATATATATATATATATATATATATATATATATATGTGTGTGTGTATATATATATATAATATATATATATATATACATATATATATGTATATGTATATATGTGTGTATATATATATCGGTCCTATTCAAAGGAGTGACATAACGAAGAATGACATAACAAAGGAGTGACAAATCGGAGATAAAATTCAAAGGAGTGACACGAAAATACCAACAAAGAAGAAGAAAGAACAAATCCAGAGGAAAGAGAGGCTTGCAACTGTTAGGTTAGGTTAGGTTAGGCTAGGTTAGGTTAGGTTAGGTTTAGGTTTCTAGTTTTTAAATAAAATCTTAATTTTAACAATTCTGTCACTCCTTCGTTACGGTATTTATGTCACTCCTTTGTTATGTCACTCCTTTGAAATGTCACTCCTTCGATACAGACCCATATATATATATATTATATATATATATATATATATATATATTAGGGTGTCTCTTATTGGGTAGTCAAAAATTGAAATGTTGAATTATTTTATCTGCGCCCCCTAAAATAGTTCCATTTAGCATAAAAACTAAAACTTGAAAGTTTGACACAAATTGGCTCATATTTAGGGGTCGCCCCCGGCTAATAAAAATGGTGACCATGGCATAATAGCTCCTGACATATGATTATGCTCATTATACACATAATTCCTTCCTTCTTTTTTTAGTTTGATTCGTTTTTATAAGTATAGGCCTTCTTATTTATCATTGATCCTTTTCTAACCTATCCTTGATGTTGTTATAATCCATCCTTTGGTCCTCAATCCTTCTTTATCCCAATCCTTTTTCTCCTATCCAAAATCCTTCCTGGCTCTTTTTTATATACAATCAGCAATGAAGCATTGCTACAAAAAAAACCATTAGTTTATTATATAGAGATAAATTCAAAATGCCAGTGCTATTTACATACTTTAATTACTTTAATTAGCATTATTTCCTTATACAACATTTATTTAATATACAATGATTATACAATATGGTGTATTTTAAGGTGCGACCTCATTGATGGTTATTTTTTGAGAAGAACAGTTTTTGATGGAACTGGGTGACTCTGGCGGTGTTTTGCAACAATTTGGAGCAGGAACTGGAGCTGCTCTTCCCCCACTGTCAATTTCTTATTCAGCTCTTGAACTAAAGCTACTGCACGTTCTGCCCGGTCATTTACAACAGATAGAGCTGCAACAATAGCTCTGGCCCTTAAATATTCACAGTTGGATGTCCAAGTGCTGGGTGCCTTGTTCAGAAATCCTTCTGGCAAATTCAGCTTAGTAAAGAATTCTCTAGTATTTCTTGTAACAAGTTGGTGTAGTCCTTCACCAGAGCAGAAGGTCGATTCAGGAATCCGAGGACGCTTGGGTGGTCTATCAGTGGACTCATCTTCTAATGCCTTTACCATGCGTTTCTTTACATCTGTAGTAATTCGCTCATCAAAGAAAGCAAGACCAACTGCTTCTTCAGACAGGTACCATAAGTGGTTAGAGAGCTTTTTTTTAGTTGCATCAGAAATCTTTTTGTTAGGATAATTAATCAATGACCTCATAAGGAGCCAGTCATTAAATGGGGTTTCAATAGGGAGTGAGGATGTTGTCCAAGCCTTCATATAGATGAGAACAGAAAAAAGGGAAAGATCTCGAATTCCTCGTTCTTCAGTCTTAGTCATCTTGAACTGGTTTCGAAAAAGCCACATCTTGATAGAATAGAGCGCTTTGGACATCCAGCGAGCTCGATGCATGGCACCTGGTGCACGAAACTTGATGCCTTTATTGGGGACACCTCCAAGAAAGATGATGGACAGATCCAAAAGTTCTTGATAGTCATCCCGTAGCATAGGTGCCTGGGATCTAGCAAACTGAATTAGTTCAGTTTTAGACTGGATAATTGCTTCTTTAGTAATCGTGTCTGTCTCACCTGTTTGGAACTGGCTTTGATCAACAGAAGTCCAATTGTCACGAAAACGCTTAAAGATCAATATCTCTGGACCAGTTGATGTAGATCCCAATGTTGCTTCAAATGCAGCTCCCAACAATAAATCTAAAACATGGTGTCTACAAGGCAAGTACAAAACATCATGTCCCAATTTTGCTTCGATGAGAGCACAGGCTCCACTATATTGACCCGTGTTTGAAGCTGTTGTATCGAAACAAATTGCTTTTACTCTCTCTGTAATTCCCCATTCATTCAGGCAGTTAAAGACGGCTTCAGCTTGTGCTTCTCCAGTTGAGTTTGGGATTTTGGGGACACCAAGCAGCTGTTCAACACCAGGTCCTGACACAAGTACTGGGAGACGATCAATGTGCTTGTGCGAGGTGAGGTCCTCCATCATCTTGCCATCCCAGTGGACTGTCATAGAACATTCTCCATGGAAATGCTCCTTAAGTTCTTTAGCATGACGAGCTCGGTTCTTATTTCGAAGGCGATGGATAGAATGTTGGTTTATGTTGTAATCTGAAGCGTCCAAACCAAAGCTTTTAGCTGCCTCTGCGAGGATAAATGTTGCCTTTCTAGAGGAAATTTGTGTACGATCCAGGGCAGCAGACATCTGAATAGTCATGATGTTTTTCATGCCTCGTTTTTTCTTAGATTTTGGTAAAGCACAAGCTCCTTTGGGCTCCTCCTCCTCATTCTCACTTTCATCAGTGTTGCTGGAAGATGTGGAAGAAGCCAGTACAACTTGACTAGTAGACGCCTCCATCAAAGATTCTGACTTTCTTTTTCTCTCTGCCCTCAGCTTCCAACCGTTTGACTGCATTTTTTGTGCGGTGAAGATGTACAGTGTCCACACCACCGATTGAGCCAGGACGACCTTTTTGTCTTTGCAGTTGAAGGAACTCCCAGTCCTCACGATTCTTGATCAGCTTCTCAGCGTCTCCATGGGCGATGTCAAAGAGATCTTCCAATCGCTCTACAAAATCAGCCTCCTTGGTTTTATGGCTCTGGCTTGTTCTGGAAGCATGCTTCTTTAAGCAAGTCCATTCGTTAAAGAAATTCTCTAACTTCTTCATGGCACGAGGTTCCTGCTGAGTAGGAATATTGGCCTTATCCCAGATAACTATTGTGGCTCGAATAGATTGACGCAGAGCATCGCGGATTGTCATGTTTTTCTCTCTGTGGAGGTGCATAAAATAACCAAAAGCTTGCCTATATGGGGGCAGCTTTGAGCCTTTAATATCATCTACTGTAGATCCGAGCAAATAGAATGGTCTTCTTGTATTCATCTGCAAAATAAGAAAACAAAATATTAATGTAGTGTTATGGTTTTGTAGAGCAGGGCTAAATCACTGTTTTGACTTTTTTAAATTACAAAAAAAAAAAAATTTGGTAGACATAAAGTTAATTTGGTCTATTTTATAAATCTAACGTATTTTTCTCAATTATTATTCCTATTATTTTTTAATCTAAGAAACAAGGAATAAATATTTTTGTAGTAGAAATTTATATTTTGCTATTTTATTGGAAATAGAAACAGTGGCGTCACTAGGGTTGGTGTCACCCAGTGCGGTAACTCATGGTGTCACCCCCCCCCCATGGACCTCCTCCCGTACCAGACCATACAGAATCCTTAGTAATGTTTTTTGTACTAATGTTACTCGTAAATCGTAATTCCCGTATATCACTGAATGTAATGGCAATAGTAGTGACATAAACAACTAGCAAAATTAAAATTACTCCTTTAAATTACAATATCATACGCACAGCCTAAATGTATTTACATTTACATAGTTTCATGTGGTTAAAGTGAAAATTCGGTAAGAAAACAATAGAATTCGAAGTAAAAACGTTTAAGAACTACATCAAAATTATGTTCATTTTAACGTTAAACTTTACCGTTACATGAGATACATTAATGGATTAGGTTTGCATAATCAATAACGGCCCAAATAATGTAGAAGTTGTAGACAAATGCATATGG
>JAJOZX010006583.1:70000-72500 GCA_023014485.1 Bathynomus jamesi
GTTTTCCGATAGATACTAAACTTAAAACCTGGGCTTTCCCTATGTACACGCACATCCAAAAATGGGATTGAATTGTCTTGTTCTACTTCTAAAGTAAACTTAATGGAGGGGACTTGATCATTTAACTGAAGGAGGAAGTTATCCAGGTCACGATTCATGGGCCAGATACACAAAATATCGTCGACGTACCGCAACCAAGGGATGCCACCCCGAGGATTCTCGGAATGTAAGTAATTTCGAAAAACTCCATATAAATATTGGAGAGGAGGGGCGATAAGGGGTTGCCCATGGCCATCCCAAAAACTTGTTGATAATACTCGTTATTGAAAGTGAATTTACAGTCTTTAATGCAAAGCTTAATAAGTTCCAAAACAATGTGTGAAGGTAGTGGCAGGTCATACTTATGTAATTCTTGGGAGAGAAAGTCAAGTATATCGTCAATCGGCACTTTTGTAAACATGAACAAACGTCAAAAACTGATCAATCTATTTTAGTTTCAGTACGTGCATTATTCAATTTTTCAGTAAGATCCATGGAATTTTTTACATGTGAATCAGAGATAGTTCCGAGAATGGGGGACAAGACTTTGACAAGCCATTGGAGAGTTTATAAGTAATAGAGCCCACCGAACTAATAATAGGGCGCATAGGGTTACCAGGTTTGTGGTTTTAATAAGACCGTAAAGGTAGGGCAGAGAAGGTGAAGTGGACATGAAAAGCGGAATTAAGTCCTTATGATCTTTGAGAATGCGTTTTCAAGCCACTATTAAATGATTTGATGACGTCATCCTGCGGGTCTTCCTAAGTTTGCTGTATGTGGCGGGGTCCTGGAGAAGCTCGTTCATCTTTCCGATGTAGTCCACTTTGTCCATAATAACTATGGTGTTAGCCTTGTCTGCTTTAGTAATATGGAGCTCCCCATCTTTTTTTAATTGTGAGAGGCTATTGCGAAAACGTTTAGGAAAGTTATCTTCGTAATTACCATTCGCCGCACTATAAACGAGGCCTTTAACTATGTTAAACAAATACTGAGGGAGATTACACTGTTTTTAAAAAACACGCGAGACTGTAACAAATTTGTAAAGCGAAGGTTTTTAACAATAAAAAAGGACATACCATATCCAAGGGCACTTTGCATCGTCCACTAATGTTAAAACCCGGGCAGATTTCAGTATAAATTTGTATTTTTATAATTCATTTGATCTTGGCTAAAAATCGATATTTTTCCTTACAAATCTGTATGCCTCTCGGTTAATCCTTTAATAATTTTTAATTTTTATTTTTACTTCTCCGTTTATGCATATATATATATATATATATATATATATATATATATATACACAATATAGAAATGTGTATATATATATATAATATATATATATATATATATATATTATATATATATATATATATTTTTTTTTTTTTTTTTTAAGTTCGGGAAGAACCGGATTCGCCTCTATTTAAAAGGGCATATCTCGGCGGAAAAACAAAGAAAAAGTGAGAGGAAAGACAGAGGAAAAAGAAAGGGTGGAGAGGGACAGTCGAAGTGGAAAAAGACCAAGGATGACAAGGACTGCAAGGTCGAGCCCCATCATCCTTGGGTGCTAGGGCCGGGAGGCGCATGTGAAACCTCTGGAACAAGCACGTACAAACGAGCACGAGCTTAGAACCCCCTTGCGGGGATATATATATATATATATATATATATATATATATATATGTGTATGTATGTATGTTAATTATTTATTTATTTATTTTTTTCTTTCTGTAACCTATAATAGGCTGTAATCCTTTTATGTACTTCAGTGTTCCTGAGGATGTCATTAGACGAAAGCGCTTGAGCACCATTTTGTGTTTCCTTTCCTTCGTGGTTTTATTCATCATTTGAAAATATGGACTTAATTATCGGTACTATACCAGCAATATTAGAATCCCGCATAGACAGAACTATGCCAGCACTTAAAATTAAACCAAACCAAATAATCACGCATGGAAATTGTATAAGAAATATAAATAAACCATACAAATAAGTATAAATTATAATATGAATCAAGATTTTTATCGAAAAATATAGACAATGATTTCTAAGATTTATATAATATTATAGGTAATGACTTTCCATAGTATACAAACGTTTTTCATATGTGATGTATAAGAGAGTTGACATTTCATTTATTATAATAGTGAGCGATCGACTTATCAGGCTAAATATTAATGCTTTAATATTTGGTTCAGATGCTCCTTGAATATTACAGCAATGCTTTTCTACTTTTCTTCGAGCTAAACTCTTCAATTAATTGAGAATAATCTAATGAATTTGTTATATCGTTTTCTATTGATAACATAGCTAATGATTGCAATCTCGCTTGAGACATGGTGGAACGCAATATTTTTAATAAGTTTGAGACGCGAGAAACTTCTTTCAGCCGAACAACAGTAACTGGGATGGTTAATACTATTCGAAGTGCAACATAAACATTAGGATAAATCTCACTTAGTTG
>JAJOZX010006583.1:77500-82500 GCA_023014485.1 Bathynomus jamesi
TTCACGTATGTGGCGAGGGTCCTGAAGCAGCTCATTCATCTTTCCAATGTAATCCACTTTGTCCATAATGACTAAGGTGTTAGCCTTGTCTGCTTTAATAATATGGAGCTCACTATCTTTTTTTAATTGTGAAAGGCTATTGCGGAAACGTTTAGGAAAGTTATCTTCGTAAGAAATATTCGCAGCACCATAGACCAGGCCTTTAACTATGTTAACCAAAAACTGAGGAAGGTTACACTGTTTTCCAAACGAGCAAGACTATGACAAATTGTAAAGCAGTAGGTTTTTAACAATATAAAGGACATACCAAATCCAAGGGCACTTTTTGCATCGTCACTAATGTTTTTCGAAGAAAGGTTCAAAACACACTTTGAGCTTGCTTTTTTACTCCACTGACTATTTCGAATGAGACTTTTAATTTTGCGATCCAAAATGTTTCGAAGTGAAGAAGTTCTCCGACGCAACTCGTTGTAAATTTCATCAAACAAAGGTTGGATCCACGGTTGGGGAATAACAGTCAAAACATTACGTTTGGCAATGCCTAAATTTTTGAAGGTGGACCACTCATTTTGTCTGGTGACTTCAATATGTTTCTTTAAAATTACTCTGCTAAAGTTGTTGAACGGATGGTCGTCCATTTCTCTGAGGCGAATCGGAAGGAGGGACTTGGGAAGGACCTGCTTCTCCAGACAATTAGTAAGAAACTTTCGTCGGATCCGAATTGCATGCCCCTTCATTAATGTAGAAGCAAACACCGACACAAACGTATGTTTATTTTTGTAACCTATATATTGCCTTGATCTGTCCTTTCACTCCAGTGTTCCTGAGGATGTCATTAGACGAAAGCGCTTGAGCACCCCTTTGTGTTTCTTTTTTCCTTCGTGGTTTTATCATCATATATATATATATATATAATATAGCGTGTCCCAAAGAAATGTATACCCACTTTGTTCGATAATACCAGCTATGAGGATAATAATATATTACTTTTTATATGTTTTTTAGTAAAGAATTTTCTCCTGAATCTAAATATGTAATTATTTTTATTAAAAATTGAAAAACAAAAAAGTTACAGATGTTTAAATTATAATTATTATTTTCGAGACTTCATGTGCGATATTTTCTAATATTTTTGCACGTATACGAGATAAGTTTGAAACCGACGGCACTGTGCAAAACTTACAAAAACAACGTTCTGGAAGACGTCGAACATCTTAGATAAAGTGTCATTTAACCATGGAATTTGTAAATTTTATGAATTAACTAATAATTGCAACATTTATGCTTCAATATCAACACTAAACATAAGTATCTCAAAACAGTTGGTTAAAATATTAGAAAATATCGCACATGAAGTCTCGAAAATAATAATTATAATTTAAACATCTGTAACTTTTTTGTTTTTCAATTTTTAATAAAAATAATTACATATTTAGATTCAGGAGAAAATTCTTTACTAAAAAACATATAAAAAGTAATATATTTATTATCCTCATAGCTGGTATTATCGAACAAAGTGGGTATACATTTCTTTGGGACACGCTGTATATATATATATATATATATATATATATATATTTCAAAGCAAGTGCTGGAAGTGGGCACCGTTCTGTGCTTCACACAAGTGGATACGGCGATTCATGTTCTTAAAGACCCTTTGCAACGTTTCCTGTGAAATTGCATCAACACACTTCTGAATCATCGCCTGCAATTCTTTATTAAAAACATATAAAAAGTAATATATTTATTATCCTCATAGCTGGTATTATCGAACAAAGTAGGTATACATTTCTTTGGGACACGCTGTATATATGTATATATCTATATATATGATATATATATATACATAGGGGTTAGACAAAATAATATGAACACCTTGATAAATGGCGGTTTTTATTCTTAATATGGAGTTGGTCCTCCTTTAGCGGAAATAACTGCTGCAATGCGTCGGGGAATTGATTCATATAGCTTTTGGACAGTGGCTAGAGGAATCCTGAGCCATTCTTCGAGCAAACCCTGCTCCAGTTCCTCCAAAGACGCCGGCGGTGGGAATCGGCTTCTGACCTGCTGCTCCAACTGACACCACAGATGCTCGATAATGTTAAGATCCGGGATTGTGGAGGCCAATCCCAAGCGTTCTACTTCACTAACATTCTCTTCAAACCAGTTTTTAACGACCCCAGCGGTATGGATTGGTGCATTATCATCCTGGAAGACGGCGCCGCCATTGGAAAACAGCGTTTGGACCATGGGATGGACCTGGTCAGCCAATATTGACAGATAGACCTGGGTGTTAACCCTACCATGCAGTACTACAGCTGGGCCAAGAGTATTCCACGATATTGCTGCCCAAACCATCACAGATCCGCCTCCATGCTTAACGGTTGGAGTCAGGCAGTCTGGGTCATAAGCATCTTTAGGCTGTCTCCAGACGTAAACTCGACCGGAACATGGAAATAGCGTAAAGGAGGATTCATCGGAGTAGACTACATTCTTCCACCGGTCCATTGACCATTCTTATGGTCATTACACCATTTTCTGCGCCGCTCAATGTTGATGTGCGAAAGGAAGGGTTTGGCAATTGCAGCCCTCCCATGGTATCCAGCTCCATGGAGCTCGCGACGTACAGTTCTGGTCGATACCGGGCTTGCAAGATGCTGGTTAAGCTCTGCAGTCACTTTTGGAGCTGTGGTCTTATGGTTCTTTGTCACAATGCGCTTTAGCACCCGGCGGTCTCGATCAAACAGCTTCTTCTTGCGTTCACTATTGCATTTGTCGGTGCTTGTCTTTCCATGGTTTTGGTATGCAGACATAACTATAGAGACAGTTCCTCTGGATACATTGAACATCTGAGCGGTTTTCGTCACCGATGCACCAGCCATCCGCGCTCCGACAATTTGCCCTCTTTGGAAGTCTGACAGGTCTTTCATAACTGCTAATTCATAATTCACTCAGATCTGTAAAAACAACGTGAGGGTTATAACATGACGTATACACTCTCTGTTACGCATTTAAATAGGTTTGCCAGTCATTTGACCGTTTACTTTGTGTCTGAGCAGTCCGTAAAGATAACCGGTGAAATCGGCGGGTGTTCATATTATTTTGTCTAACCCCTGTATATGTGTATATACTGTATATACAGGGCGTCCCAAAAAAATGTATACACACTTTAAATACTTATAAAGGCAGTGTTTATTAAAATACATTTCATTTTCAAAATGTAATAGAATCTACAGACATTATTTAATTGTTTTGTCAACGCCTGTTTTCAACTGACGTCCGTTCTGGTCCAGGCACTGCTGATAACGCGAAGCAATGGAATCGCAAACATCACGAAACATTTCGTTTGGTATTTGTGTGCATTCTCGTTCAATGGCTGCTCTCAATTCAGCGACTGTTGCAGGTTTTATAGCGTAGACTTTGTCTTTTAAGTATCCCCCTAAAAAAAGTCTAGTGGTGTGAGGTCTGGTGAACGCGGAGGGTATTCTACGAACCCCTTCGTCCAATCCACATCCACATCGTGCCAAGTACCACTCGCAATACTCCACTCTTCGGTCCGGATCATCTTCATTAATAGCATGGACTAATCTTGGAATGTAACTTTTCCATTGACAGCGCTTCAAAATGCGTTGGACAGACGATTCTGAAATTCCTACCTCACGACTCGCTTGCCGCACAGATTTTCTTGGACTTTGGTGATACGTTTCCAGTACTCTTTCTTGCTTTGTAGGGCTTGTCGATGTCCGTGTCTTCCGGAACGCTTCTTGTGGACATTCTGAACAGTTCCATCGGCTTCAAACTTATCTCTAATTCGAGTGATGGTAAGTCGCGTTGGTGGATCTGTTTGAAACTCCCTCCTAAACTGTCTTTGCACTTCAACTGCGTTTTCACACTTCCAGTAGCATTTTAGAATGAATTTCCTTTGTTCAAAGCTTAGTCTGACTGCCATTATTAATTCTAATTGGTTTAACTTGGAAAGAAAGAAACATCAATTGAGCTATCAGCTGTTAAAGTGTGTATACATTTTTTTGGGACACCCTGTATATATATATATATATATATATATATATATATATATGTATATATATATATATATGTGTGTGTGTATATATATATATATGTATATATATATATATGTTGTATATATATATATATATATATGTATATATATATATATGTGTGTGTGTATATACATATATATATCTATATATATATATATATATATATATATATAATATATATATGTATATATATATGTTAACCCCTCCGTCTATGGCCCTGAGTCGGATCGGAATCGACGGGGGTTCTAGTTAGGAGGCAGCAACGGATATTTCTTCTATAACATTCTATAATTCTTTTCGGTCGCCACTCTGTTAAACTCTTGGCTACAGACTCGCCAGACTGTTATGCCAATATCTTCTATGGTGCTTGGGTTGTCTCTTAATTTGGGCAAAGGGTCGCCAATTTTTAATTCTTCTCTTTCTATAATACTCTGATACTGTCTCTGATACTTTCTCTGATACTAAAATTATCGACTTACTGACTAAGTTCTTCTGAAGAGAGCACGGCTCGAAGAGAAAAATAAAAAGTTTCTCTTGCTGTAATTTACTTCTAAAAAATGTACAGGTAGTGCTCTGAATTTACAGGGGTAGAGGTTCGACCTCTTTCGACCATGGCTCAGGCCGGAATCTAAAAATTAAGAAGGCAAGGGGCCTCTGCCCCCTCCCCGCAGCGAGGCTGCTAACAAAGGAGTCCTAATGAAGTGCTATAATGAATTGACTTGATGAAGAAGTGCCTTAATTTTACAAGTACAAGTATAATATAAACCTAAATGTTTGGGGGAGGACAGTTGAAGGTTAAATTTCCCCCCTTTTAAACACATGATCAGATGGTTTGAAAAATTTCAACTAAAAACAATAAAAAAAATAAAAAATAAAAACTAATCGTATATTTTTGCCGAATCTTCATTTCTGAAGGCGATATCATTTCGTAATGGTACA
>JAJOZX010006583.1:87500-97500 GCA_023014485.1 Bathynomus jamesi
CGAAATTCTCACCAAGAAGGTCTTTTTGGAATTCAAACGAGTTATTTATAGTGTAAGCATTTTTCGCAAAGGGTGACAGGAGACGAACAACAATTTTGCCAATGAAAGTGGGTAAGTTATACGAAGCTAAAATAGGACGGAGAGGTGTTCCAACTTTATGGATTTTAGGCAAACAGTATAATTGAGCAAGATTAGCACCAGATGCGAACAACTGAGAGTAAATATCGTTTTTTATTATCTTTAAAGACTTTAGCCGTGACCTGTATCTGAAACTATTGCCATTATTTTAGATAGGGTTTTTAGCTCGGTTGATATTTTTCATGGTTTTTCATTGTCTCATTTTAAGGAACTTTTAGAATTGGTCTTCAAACAATGCTATTTTACTTTCAACAATAAGGTTTACCAACAAATTGATGGTGTAGGGATGGGATCACCTGTCGGACCGTTAGCAGCTGATTTTTTTATGACTCATTTAGAAAGTGTAATTTTTAGACAATCTCCCACTCATCTCAAGCCAATTTTCTATCGACGCTTGTTTGATGATTCGATAGCTGTCTTTGATAATGCGGTACAAGCGCAACAATTCTTTAACTTCCTAAATTCTTTGCACCCCAATATAACGTATACAATGGAAACTGAGAAAAATGGCTCCCTCCCCTTTTTAGATCTTTTAATTTCGAAAAACGGTGATTCTATTACTACATCAGTTTACAGGAAACCCACTTTCACTGGTTTGGGCATGAATTTTTTTAGTTTTACTGATTTCAACTATAAGATGTCTTGTATTAAAACTCTCCTGTTCAGAGGATATAATTTGACCTCTAGTTTTACCTTACTTAATGATAAATTTAATAATCTAAGATCATACTTTACCAATAATAGTTTTCCTGTTCAATATGTAGATAAAACTAATTAGATCCTTCTTAAATAATGTTTATAGCCCTCAACTTCCTTGTATTACAGTGCCGAAGGATATAAAATATTTCTTGGTACCTGAAATGGGTCCTTTGAATAAGGAATTTAAGCTTAAATTTACAAAGTTGTTAAGGAAATTTTTTTATCATACTGATTTCCGCATCATATTTATTAATAAAACGTCTTTAGGTAGCTTTTTCTCAGCGAAGGATCGAACCCTGACTCGTTGCGTAGCGGTGTTGTATATTTATTTACCTGCCCTAGGTGTCTCCTTGGGAATTACATTGGCAGCACTGTTCGCTCTCTCAGGGCTAGATTTTATTCGCATATGGGAATAAGTGGCCGAACAGGTAAAATTTTAAAAACTAAAGAAGTTTCTAGTATTCGGGAACACAGTATAAAATGTAAAACTGATGTCACTTTAGACAATTTTAAAATTCTTGGTTGTAATACTTGTCCCAACTCACTTAGAATTTTGGAATCACTTTACATTAAAACATTGACCCCTACGCTAAATGTTGACTCATCAGCTGTCCCTTTAAATTTCTTATAATCCCTCCTCCTTCCCCAATTCCTTATAATCCCCCTTCCCCAATCGCCCTCACCATCTTATGTTTTTCGTTTTTGCCTCTGCTTAAATTAGTCTAGCCTCGGAAATTGCAGTGAAAAGGTTAGTTAGTTTCATTATTCCAGTGTACTATTGTTAATTTTTCCAGTGTATTAATTTCACATTTACTATATGTATTTAAAAATAGCTTCTTAATTTTATATGTAAATCTGTATAACTTAGAATTTAACCCTCTTTTTTCAGTCTTTTAAAATTTGCCTTTATGAATAGGTTATAGAATTTTCTTTGTCTTGTTTTTCATTCAATTATTGATTTTAATTTCACATTGTTATTATACATCCTGAAGATGAGCGTATTGCTCGAAACGTTGCGCATTAAAGAAGACTTTTCATGGCATTTACATTTCTCCTTGTCATTGGATTTCTCCTAAATATTAATTGAAGCTCTGTAGAAGCAACCCGCATGATGATATATACTCAAGGTATGGACAAGATGGCCTTAGGGCTTATCGCCATGTTTGGAAGACTTCACGAAAGTTTCTCAAGTCAAAACTCGACTGTTATTTTCTTGAATGTGTCGGACCTGCAGGGTTTTCCCGAAATTTGTTTACTTCAAACTCTACCGTGACAATCTATATGACTCTGAATTTTATCAATCGTCCCTGGAATATTTATTAAATAATGAAATTAATTATAAAATCAAAATTTCAGACTCGCATAATAAGTCTCTTGGGCATTATATAATACTCTTAAAAATACCTTTTCGTTGTTGGACTATTTATTAATAATTTCTCTTGTACAACGTGAACTGAAAAATTCCACTCTACCATCTTGGAAACACATGAAAGTAAGTTAAAGGCTTGGGAATGAATTCACCAAATTTTTTCAATTCAGATAAGGTAATTTCGAATCTTTCTAGTTACACACTCTCCCCTCGGGAAAAGTTTTTACTGTCACTTGGTTTGCAATTTAAGCTTCCGTTGTTTCAATATATAAGCCTTCGTTTTTCTTTACTTTGAAAATTTTTTTAATGGCTTGAAAAATGTTCCCCATGTGGGTGAATTCAATAATTTCAAATGTCAGTTCGCAAATTTAACTCAAGAATTTTTTCATAAACTTAAAATCTTAAATTTCAATCTTTCATATTTAGGAAGAGTGATTTGCAGTGTATTAAGAATTGGCAAAGAACCAGGAGATTGTCGTGACTAGACCGGACAAGGGTAACGGAGTGGTTATTTTGAATAAATCGGACTACATAAACAAAACTAATGAAATCCTAGTGATCTTACTAAATTCAAACAAATTCTTGAACCTGTCAATAAAGTCATTTTAAGGTTAGAAGACCAGGTTAATAGATTTCTGTCACGGCTAAAGTCTTTAAAGATAATAAAAAACGATATTTACTCTCAGTTGTTCGCATCTGGTGCTAATCTTGCTCAATTATACTGTTTGCCTAAAATCCATAAAGTTGGAACACCTCTCCGTCCTATTTTAGCTTCGTATAACTTACCCACCTTTCAATTGGCAAATTTGTTTTCGTCTCCTGTCACCCTTTGCGAAAATGCTTACACTATAAATAACTCGTTTGAATTCCAAAAAGACCTTCTTGGTGAGAATTTCGATTCAAAAAAGTTTTTTGTCAGTTTTGATGTAAAGTCGCTTTTCACAAATGTACCTGTATCTGAAACTATTGCCATTATTATTTTAGATAGGGTTTTTAGCTCGGTTGATATTTTTCATGGTTTTTCATTGTCTCATTTTAAGGAACTTTTAGAATTGGTCTTCAAACAATGCTATTTTACTTTCAACAATAAGGTTTACCAACAATTGATGGTGTAGGGATGGGATTACCTGTCGGACCGTTAGCAGCTGATTTTTTTATGACTCATTTAGAAAGTGTAATTTTTAGACAATCTCCCACTCATCTCAAGCCAATTTTCTATCGACGCTTCGTTGATGATTCGATAGCTGTCTTTGATAATGCGGTACAAGCGCAACAATTCTTTAACTTCCTAAATTCTTTGCACCCCAATATAACGTATACAATGGAAACTGAGAAAAATGGCTCCCTCCCCTTTTTAGATCTTTTAATTTCGAAAAACGGTGATTCTATTACTACATCAGTTTACAGGAAACCCACTTTCACTGGTTTGGGCATGAATTTTTTTAGTTTTACTGATTTCAACTATAATGTCTTGTATTAAAACTCTCCTGTTCAGAGGATATAATTTGACCTCTAGTTTTACCTTACTTAATGATGAATTTAATAATCTAAGATCATACTTTACCAATAATAGTTTTCCTGTTCAATATGTAGATAAGCTAATTAGATCCTTCTTAAATAATGTTTATAGCCCTCAACTTCCTTGTATTACAGTGCCGAAGGATATAAAATATTTCTTGGTACCTGAAATGGGTCCTTTGAATAAGGAATTTAAGCTTAAATTTACAAAGTTGTTAAGGAAATTTTTTATCATACTGATTTCCGCATCATATTTATTAAAAAACGTCTTTAGGTAGCTTTTTCTCAGCGAAGGATCGAACCCCTGACTCGTTGCGTAGCGGTGTTGTATATTTATTTACCTGCCCTAGGTGTCTCCTTGGGAATTACATTGGCAGCACTGTTCGCTCTCTCAGGGCTAGATTTTATTCGCATATGGGAATAAGTGGCCGAACAGGTAAAATTTTAAAAACTAAAGAAGTTTCTAGTATTCGGGAACACAGTATAAAATGTAAAACTGATGTCACTTTAGACAATTTTAAAATTCTTGGTTGTAATACTTGTCCCAACTCACTTAGAATTTTGGAATCGCTTTACATTAAAACATTGACCCCTACGCTAAATGTTGACTCATCAGCTGTCCCTTTAAATTTCTTATAATCCCTCCTCCTTCCCCAATTCCTTATAATCCCCCCTTCCCCAATCGCCCTCACCATCTTATGTTTTCTCGTTTTGCCTCTGCTTAAATTAGTCTAGCCTCGGAAATTGCAGTGAAAGGTTAGTTAGTTTTCATTATTCCAGTGTACTATTGTTAATTTTTCCAGTGTATTAATTTCACATTTACTATATGTATTTAAAAATAGCTTCTTAATTTTATATGTAAATCTGTATAACTTAGAATTTAACCCTCTTTTTTCAGTCTTTTAAAATTTGCCTTTATGAATAGGTTATAGAAATTTTCTTTGTCTTGTTTTTCATTCAATTATTGATTTTAATTTCACATTGTTATTATACAGCCTGAAGATGAGCGTATTGCTCGAAACGTTGCGCATTAAAGAAGACTTTTCATGGCATTTACATTTCTCCTTGTCATTGGATTTCTCCTAAATATTATATATATTATATATATATATATATATATATATATGTATGTATAATTTAGGGTTATGACTTTTTAATTTTTTGTCATAAATATTGTTTCCTGTATCATCAGTCGATGAACTTTTGCTTGAAAACAATAAAAAAGTGCCTAATTCCTCAGAATTAAAAAACAATGTCACCCCGAAAGCAAATATAGTAAAGGGTGTCAGGAAATGATTGTCCCCCCTGTAGAGCAAAAACTAGAAGAGATAGATAAAAACCGGCGAGACCACTTGAAAGAGCGTTAAAATCTGAATAAAAACCATTATATTCTATTCCTGTGATTTTAATTCTTACCATTTTTTTCCCCACAGAAACAATGGCATCATCTATTTTGAACGATTCAGAGAAACTTTGAGACACTTCTGGGATCATACCCCCGTCGATTAATGGCCGTCAGAGCTGCAAATGGGGGCAACACCCGATATTAAAACAAGTGTTTTTTTATTCAAAATTAAACGCTCTTTCGCGTGGTTTGTCTGTTTTTTTCTATTCCTTTCAGTTTCTTCTGTACAGGGGGGGGCAATCATTTCCTGACACCCTTTACTATATTTGCTTTCGGGGTGACATTTTTTTTTAATTCTGAGGAATTAGGCCCTTTTTTATTGTTTTCAAGCAAAAGTTCATCGATTGATGATACAGGAAACAATATTTATGACAAAAAATTAAAAAGTCATAACCCTAAATTATATATATATATATATATATATATATATATATATATATATATATATATATATATATATATATATATATATATATATATATATATATATATATATATATATATATATATATATATATATATATATATATATATATATATATATATATATATATATATGCTTGTACCCTGTGGTGAATGGACGTGTTGTTTTGCTCTCTCTATTTAACACCCAAATTAGAAGGGAATAATCTACTCGGCGGTTTATTCTGTTTGCACCCGAAAGTGTATAAAGTATCAGTGAATCCGTGCATATAAATTATAAAGTGAATTTCATTAAAATAAAGAAAGTGCAATATAGTTTACATAATTTATCACCAATTTTAACGTATATATTCAAAACGAAATACGGTTGGCATTCGAGAAAGTTTGAAACAAAGCAGGAAAAAGGTCATAAAAACAAAGGTCAGAAAACCCTCGAAATACCCTCGACCATCGAAAGGAAAGAAACAGAAATAAAAAAAAAAAAATAAAGAATTTGTGTGGGTATTTCTTCTTAAGCTAATTAAGGAATATCATGGATATGGGTCCAAATTCTCACTTAATCTGTAATTTGTGCAATTTAGTAACAACGGAAAGCCTAGCGATTAGGTGTGATTTCTGCCAACGATTAAACGACTTTAACTGCATGAATTGGAATGATCGGGAAATAACTCTTGTCTCGAACGCGAAACAAGTCGTGGGGATCAAATTTCTATGTGGCGCATGTACACAGACTGTAAATTCTTTCGCGGTCTTTAAAGAAATGGAGATAGCAGACTCGAAAGTTACAAAAAAGAATGAAATAATGGGGACGCATGTGTCCGAAATGGTCCCAACGAAAAACAGGGTGGATGAGAGAGAAGACGAAATAACGATTAACAGCATAATAACGAACAACAATTTAATAACAAATAACGATATAAACAACGTAATACGGAAGGAAGACATAGATGAAAGGAAAGAAATAAGTAAAAGTGGCGAAGTAGACAAACGGTCCAACGAGCGAAATGATAAAAAGATAATAACTAAAAACGTAGAAAATAAACAGCCAAAGAAAAATAATGATAATGCCAAAACTAAGAACTTGGTAAATAATAAGAAAGAAAGCAGAAGCGTAGAAAATATCGTATGCAAATACTACGCGAAAGGAAACTGCAGATATCGGGATGGGCAATGCATATATGCACATCCCACATTATGCAAAATGCATTACACAAGTGGATATTGCAAGTTTGATAAGAAATGCATGTTCCACCATCTTACGGTCTGCAACACTTATGAAAGATATGGGAGTTGCAAATACGAAAAAAAATGCCGATACCACCACCCTCAAAGGAACGCACCGAGGGAACAGAAAAAACGAACATCAAAGAAGAGTGGAAATTTTTTAGACGCAGCCAACACATTTCAGCTGCTAAATACTCTCCAGCAATTACAAAACCAGCTGACAAATATAAATATAGAAATCCGAGAGCCGGACAGAAGGTACGAACAAAGACACTTCATGCGTTATCGGGACAACAGGTACCGACAAAGATAAAAAGAGGTAAATTCTCGGAGGACCACAAGGCAACGAAACCGGCACCCCCATCGGAAAACAAAGCGGAACCACCTGTATGCGAAAAAGAAAGAGAAAAAATAAAAATAATCCTAGCCAACATACAGGGCCTTAAATCAAACCAGTCCACGAACAAAGTTGCATACCTGAAAGGACTCATGCAAGAAGCCGGAGCAGACTTTGCATGCCTCACGGAAACTCATCTAAAGGACTGCCAGGCGAACTGTGAAAATTGTGAGTCCTGTATTGACAAAAAAGAAATACAAATTGACAACTATAACATCCTCCGAGCCGACAGAACAGTGAGACGTAAAGGAGGATGTGCTATTTACACACGCGAAAGGCACATAGCAGAAATGGTTATAAGTACCTCAAACAACTACGTAGAATGTGTAGCAGCAAAAATTGAAAAATTAAATATGGTACTAATTGTAATGTACAGACCCCCAAACACGCCAACCTCAAAATTTTCAGATTCCATTACAGAGGTAAGAAACTTAGTAAAAGATCTACACTCTCCAACCCCAAATATTTTTCTCTGTGGTGATTTTAATTTCCCATTCATGAAATATAAAAGGATAGGAAAAAATATATGTATCCACCAGGACAAGGGGGGCACACGAGAAGACCAGGAGCAGGTAAAAATGCTACTAGCTTTAGCTGATGAATTTATGTTAACGCAAGAAATAACAGAAAACACAAGAAAAAACAACTGCCTAGATTTGGTATTCACAAACAACAGTAATCTAATTGATAATGTAGAAATCTCCCCAACTATGATATCAGACCACAATATCATTGAAATAACAACTAATATAAAGGCAACAGGAAAGGAAAGAACACGCACAACAGAACGAAGCAAATTCGAAATTTTTAATTTTCACTCCAAAGCTATAAACTGGGAAGATGTGACATCCAGCATGGAAGTAATAGATTGGAAAACCATTTTCGAGGCCAAGACAACGGAAGAGATGCTAATGACGTTAGAGGAGAAGACGTTAGAAATTGTGGAAAAACATGTCCCAAAGATACAACAAAGAGGAAAGAGAAGCAGGTTCGAAAGACAAAAGAGGGCATTGTTCCGAAAGAGAAAAAGAGTGACTGCAAAATTAAGTAATTGTAAAGATAACAACATCAGAAAAATATTAAATGATAAACTACAAAGTATCGATGTCGTCATACAGGAACAAATCGAGAAGCATACAGAAAAAGAAGATGACGCTATAGAAGCGATAAAGGTTAACTCAAAGTACTTCTATAATTTCGCAAAAAGAAAGTCGAAAAACCAAGCGACTATCGGACCTTTAAAAAATGAGAACAGTGATTTATCTGATGATCTAACAGAAGTATCTGAAATATTAAAAGCTCAGTATGAATCATCTTTCAGTATCCCAAAAACTGACAAATTGATTTGCGATAGAAACGCGTTCTTTGAAGAAGAACCACAAGGGGAAAGTATAACGGATTTCGACTTTACGACGGATGATATTACACAAGCCATAGGGAAACTAAAAACACACTCAGCGGCAGGACCGGATAAATGGAATGCCACACTGATCAAAAACTGCAAGAATGCAATCGCTGAGCCCCTATACTGGATATGGAGACGATCATTAGACACGGGAGAAATACCGGGCATCCTGAAGAGCGCGAACATAGTCCCAATATATAAAGGAGGAGATCGATCCCAGGCCAAAAACTATAGGCCAGTGTCGCTTACATCTCATCTCACTAAAATATTTGAAAGAATAGTTAGACAGAAAATCTATGACTTTTTGGAAACTCAGAAAAAATTCAATGATAACCAACACGGGTTTCGATCAGGCAGATCATGCCTATCACAACTAATGGAACACTACAACAACATTATTGATTCACTTGAAAGTAATGAAAACTATGATGTACTATACACAGACTTTGCTAAAGCGTTCGACAAGTGTGACCACGGAATCATAATACATAAACTGAAATATATGGGAATAACAGGAAAAGTAGGGAAATGGATATATAATTTCCTTAGTGAGCGGAGGCAAGTCGTTACAGTACAAGGAGTATCTTCATCAGAATCAGAGGTCCTCAGCTCAGTACCACAAGGAACAGTATTAGCTCCACTACTCTTCATAATCATGCTAACTGACATAGATGAGGACGTTACCAGAGACAGCACAGTAACATCCTTTGCGGATGACACAAAGATCAGTAGAAAAATAAGAAACCCAGAAGACATAGGATCTCTACAAACCGACATAAACAAAATCTACAAGTGGACTGAAGACAACAATATGAAGTTTAACACCGAGAAATTTCAGCTATTACGGTACGGAAAAAGAGAAGACCTAAAGTGCATGGAATATTATACCCCAAATGGACAGGAAATTCAGAGAAATTCCAGAGCAAAAGATTTAGGGGTTGTAATGACAGATGATGCGAAATTTGAAACACAAAATAAGATAGCAGTAAACAGAGCAAAGAGAATAACGGGTCAGATATTGAGAACCTTTAAACGAAGGGATAGGAATGTAATGATTCCTCTACTGAAAACCCTGATATACCCAAATTAGAATACTGCTCGGTCCTAACTCCCCATATAAAAAAGAAGACATTAGACAGCTGGAGGGGATCCAAAGAAGCTTCACAGCCAAGATCAATGGGTGCAAAGAACTAAATTACTGGGAAAGGTTACGAGAACTAGACCTATATTCACTGGAAAGGAGAAGAGAGAGATACACCATTATTTACACTTGGAAAATAATGGAGAAACTAGTCCCTAATCTTACTCTGAATCCCATAACTCCCCAAACAACGATGGAAAGTAGAAGCGGTAGACTGTGTCGTATTCCCAAATTGAAGGCGAGACAGGGAACATCCTTAACCCTGAAAGAAAATAGTTTTG
>JAJOZX010006583.1:105000-260722 GCA_023014485.1 Bathynomus jamesi
TAATTTCAGCGTATTTCTGAGTGCTAAATCTTGCAGTAATGAGCTTATGTTTAAGATAAGCTTTGAATACATCCTCACAAGTTGGTAGTTGGTTGCCAGAAAGCTCTGCTGGCGTTCCGAAAACAGAATGCTTCACTTTTTTTTCTTGTTATACGAGAAGAGGCCATTGCAAGCTATGCTATTAATCTGAAACAAAATAAAATAAAATGCTGAATCAGGAAACACATGATGGGTCAAACAAATGATAGGTCACAAATACACCTGATAGGTCAAGTACATATGGGTCCTACATTTTAAAATAAGCAAAAACAATGTTTATTAATGGTTTTTCATAGACATTGGCATTAATTGAGTTTATTGTTGAGATCCTCATACCTGTGAGGCGAAAAATTGATTTAAGGAAACATGCTAAGAAGGATCTTTTGTGGCCTTTGTTTGCAATTTATTTTTTCATGGTTGCCAGCACCGAAATTAATATTTCTGAAAGATATGACTTATTCCTTAATCAGTGACTACTCAGGCATCTTTTTCAGCATGTTTCATTAAATTAAATTTTTCAACCCATCTACTACACAGGTATTCATGGAGATTAGAGTATAATGAGTGGGGCTGGTATGGAGCTTAGAAAATGACAGACCAAACATTCTCAGTTACAACAGTTTGAGTCAGTCCTGTGTAGGACCTGACGAGGCAGAGAATGTTAAAAATTCTGATACCAGGGAACTGTGGGCAATAGAGACAAAGGTGCTTGGCATTGTTTGGCAGCAAGAGGAGGATTTGATAGAGCTGGCTGAGAATGAGACAAAGTGGACAAAGCGTTGAGCTCTTAGTTTGTCTTCAAAAGTGTTTGATCCTTTAGGATTTCTGGCTCCATTTATGATAAAAAAAATTTGGTTTTAGGGTTTCTGGGAAGTTGGACTTGGTTGGGACCCAAGAGTTACCCAATAATATGGTAGTAAAGTGGAAAGACTGGTTCAAAGTATTGGCACATCTTAGAGACGTTGTGATGCAAGTGAGAAAGTCTATGCAACTTGCACATATTTAAGAGGTACATTTGAAGAGAGAGTAAGTTTTTTTTTATGCAGGAAGGAGGGACCAAGGGCAAATGCCCGCAAAAGCGCCCCTCCCATAGAAGAAGAGAACCAAAATGAAGGTCCGGGGTTTTCGAGATGCTAAGACACACTGCGTTTGAAAGATAGGAGGAAAGATGGAGTGAGGAAGATTGTTCCAAAATTGACTGGTTGAGTAGATGAAAGACTGAAAATATCGATTAACCCTTGTATTAGATAGTTGGACAGAAAAGGAATGAGAACGTTTAGAAAGTCTGGTACTGCGTGCTCTCCTTAAAGGAGGGGGCATGCAGTTAGAGAGTACAGAAGAGCAATGTCCGTTATGATAGCGATAGTAAAGAGAGAGAGATTGAAGGCAATCAGTGAGAGGCGGGGAATTGATGAGACGAAAAGCCTTTGATTCCACCTGGTCAAGTACGGCTGTGTGGGTTGAGCCACCCGACACATGAGAAGCATACTCCATACAGGGGCGAACGAGACCCCTGTACAGAGACAGCAACTGAGTTGGGGTGAAGAAACTGCGGAGGCGGTACAGCACACCTGACCTCTTAGAAGCTGTTTTAGAAAGAGAGTATATGTGATCTTTCGACGAAAGATCACGAGAAAAGGAAACGCCAAGAATGTTAAGAGAAGAGGAAGGATTGAGTTGTGTATTGTTGAAGATAAGGGGGTAGTCGTGGGGAAGATTGAGACGAATAGATAAATGGAGGAACTGAGTTTTTGAGCCATTGAAAGCCACAAGGTTTTCTCTGCCCCAACCAGAGATAGCAGAAAGATGAGAGGTCAGGTGTCCTCTAACCTTACTACGCGAATCATGGAGTGACTGTTGAGAGGGACGCTTTGGGAAGCAGGTGGAGAAGTGAAGAGTGGAATCATTGGCATAGGAGTGAATAGAACAAGAAGTGCGAATTAAAAGAGCATTAATAAATAAAAGGAAAAGAGTGGGTGACAGGACAAAACCCTGAGGAACACCATTGTTAATAGCTTTAGGAGAAGAACAGTGGCCATCTACAACTGCAGCTATAGATGGGCCAGAAAGGAAATTAGAGATGAAGGAACAGATAGAAGGATAGAAACCGAAGGAGGGCAGTTTGGAAATTAAAAATTTGTGCCAGACTCTATCAAAAACTTTCGATATGTCTAGCGCAATGGCAAAAGTTTCAACGAAATCCCGAAAGGAGGATGACCAAAAGTCAGAGATACGCAAGAAGATCGCCAGTAGAACGTTCCTTGCGGAATCCACACTGACCATCTGAAAGAAGATTGTGAAAAGAAAGGTGTTTAAGAATCGTCCTATTAAGGATAGATTTAAAAACTTTTGGAAAGGCAAGAAATCAAAGCAATTGGACGATAGTTGGGGGGTTGAGAGCGGTCACCCTTCTTTGGGACAGGCTGAATGAAAGCGAACTTCCAGCAGGAAGGAAAAGTACCAGATGAGAGACAAAGATGAAAGTTTGCCAGGTAGGGTGTCAGCACAGAAGTACAGTTCTTAAGAACAACAGGAGGAACACCATCAGGACCGTACGCCTTCCTAGAGTTGAGCCCAGATAGGGCAGAAAAAATATTTTTAGAAAAGATTCTAATTTCAGACATAATAAAGTCAGAGGGGGGAGGAGATGGAGGAACAGCACCGGAATGGTCCAGGGTTGAATTGTAAGCGAAAGTTTGAGCGAAGAGTTCAGCTTTGGCAGAAGAAACAGCAACTGTGCCGTCGGAATGGAAAAGAGGATGGAAAGAAGAGGAAGTAAAGTTGTTGAAGAGGTTCTTAGCTAGATGCCAGAAAGAGCGAGAAGAATTATAATTGGATAGATTTTCACATTTTTGTCGGATGAAGGAATATTTGGCGAGTCAAAGAACAGATTTTGTACAATTCCTGGCAGAAGTATAAGCTGAGTGAGAGTCAGGAGTTGGATGGCGACGGTACCTTCTGAAAGCTTCCTCTCTGTTGCGGATAGCATTAGAACAAGTAAAGTTAAACCAAGGGTTTTTTGCATTAGTAGTAGAAATAGAATATGGAATGTACGCCCCCATGCCCAAGAGAATCACCTGTGATGCGCTCAGCACATGCAGAAGTGCCCCGGCCGCGGAAGCAGTAATCATTATATGGGAAATCACAGAAGTACTGCCTAAGGCTTCTCAATCAGCGGCGCCGAATTGCCAAAGGCGCCTCCTCTTGGGAGGATCCAAAGGTCGAATTGAAGCGATAGGACAGGAAACAGATATAAGATTGTGATCGGAGGAGCCCAACGGAGAGAAAAGTTTCAGAGTAAGAAGAAGGATAAGAGGTAAGAAACAAATCAAGAATGTTGTTTCTTATCTCCAAGGCGATCGGGGATACGCGTTGGGTGCTGTACAATCTACTGTAGGTCATTTAGGATAGAAAAGTTCAGATCTACAGATCTACAGAAGCTAAGGCTAACAAAGACCCTAAGATCCACTCTAAAAGATCCTAAGATCCACTCTAAGGTGAGCCCGAGAGAAAGGAAAGAGGAGAATAAGGGGTTAAATAAGCTGCAAAACCTCTCAGTCGTGGGTTAAAATTCATTCAGAAAAAGAGAAAGAAAGAATCCCCATCATCATCCGCCGGCCACTGCCGACAAGTCGGAAAAATAGTCGAAGAGAATAGGAAAGGGGTGAAAGATGAAAATAAATAAAATAAGAACGCTTACAAACCATGCAAACAGTCTTAACTCACTCTCATACCATGCAAATTACAGACATGCAAGTAAGGAGAGGATAAGGGAGAAAAAAAAAGTAGGTAAAATATAACAAAAAGTGGGTTAGTTTACGCTACGAGCTACAACTACGTTCGTGATGGTCTTTTTTTTTTAATAATAATTTTATTGCTGGCAACACACGCTGGCATGTCACAAGCTGGCATTAATCGTCAACAGACTCATCTTCGACCACCACCCCAGAGCCCCTGTTGCCAATTGTTTTTTATTTTAAACAACGTTAATATTTTTAAAATGCCTATCTAAATGGTTCTTAACCATATTAACGTTGGTAGAGTTCACGACTGACGCGGGAAGATTATTCCATTTATCAATTACTTTAAACGTAAAGAAGTTTATAGCGATATTAGTAATTAAACGTCTGCCACGCAACTTTAATCCGTTGTTACGAGTATTGCTGTTATCGAAAGTGAACATTTTGTCAAAATTTACGTTATCGATTTTATTAACGATTTTGAAAACTTCAATAAGCTCCCCCTTAACCTACTACTTTCGAGTGAATACAGGTCTAACTCTTTAATCCTATCTTCATAAGGCTTGTTGCGCAATGACGGAGTTAGTTTCGTGGCACGACTCTGAACCCTTTCTAACCTATCAATATCTTCTTGCAAATACGGGCACCAAAACTGAACGGCATATTCTAAATGAGGCCTGACTAGGGACTCGTAAAGGGGCAATATAATATCCTTCGATTTAAATTCGAAATTACGCGCTATGAAGCCTAACATCCTATTAGCTTTTGCGTAAGACTCCAGGCACTGGTTCCTAACTTTTAAATCCTTAGATACGCGTACGCCTAAATCTACTTCCTCGTCAACGCTCGCTAACTCTCTATCATCCATCGTGTACGTGTTTCCTACCTCGCAAAGGCTTGTTATTTACTTTCGCACGCTTAATTTTGTACGGTACACATTCCTCATATATAGTCCTAAATACTGTTTCAAACGATTCCCAATTTAGTTTTGCGTTGGAGTTCCCCATTACGTTTTCCCAATTGACGTGTGACAATTTATTTCGAAATTTACAAAAGTCTGCGTGCTGGAAGTTGGGAATTTTAGTCGAGTTAGCTGGTTTCGAGTGACTTACTGAGAGGACAAACTCTATACCATATTGTGATCGCTATTGCTTAACGGTTCTATTACTTGAAGATCAGTAATTAGCCTATCATCCGTAGTTATTACTAAATCTAAAATACTGTTCAACCTCGTAGGCTCCCCAACCTTTTGAATAAGAAAGCTATCGAGAAAATTAACGAAACGATTACCTTCCGTGTCTCCCTGCATTGTATCGTAATTCATGTTGGCGCAATTAAAGTCACCTATAACTAAAGCCTGCTCACTACCTATTTATTCTCTTTAGTTCACGATATAACGCTTCGTCCGTATCAGCTGTTTGATTAGGGGGCCTATATATAACCGCAACAAGAAGTTTGAAATCGTTCAATTTAAGTTCTGCTATAGTCGAATCTATTGGTTCTGGAATTGTGTGCTTTACTTCTATAACGTTGGCAATATTATCTTTGATATCCGACATAACACCGCCTCCTCGCCTACCTATTCTGTTTTTAACAAAAAGTCTATAACCTCTAATTTGATACTCCCCTACAAAGTCACGTGTTTCAGTGCTAAGCCACGATTCATTTATCGCAATTAAATCATAGTCTTTACAAGCAATTAAAGAAAAAAATTCGTTTATTTTATTTCGTAAGCTACGAGCATTTAAGGATAGAACCTTCAAATTGTTTGTAATTGCGACACCTTCGCGAGCACAGGAGAAATTTGTGGAATTTACGCTGGGACCGTTCGAGTTACGGCAGCCTGAAAAGAAGACAGTATTATGAAATAGTCTTCCTAAACGCGCAGCTCCAACGTCATTAAGATGAAGTCCATCTCCGAGGAACAAGTCCCTCCTGCCATAGAAACTGTTCCAAAAATTCGCAAAATGCACTCCTTCCCTTCCTGGTGGCAGGGACTTTAGGTTATTGTTAATATAGGTCGCCTTGTTGTAGAAATCGTTACGTTGGATAATTCGAGGAAGTATACCTGTTAAAACAATCTTATTATTTTTTTCCTTTAATCGCTCTAGTAAGTCCCTGTACCTAGCCAGCAGTTCTTCCGATTTAGAATTTAAAACGTTATTAGTACCGACATGAATAACATACGTTGTGTCCTCGGCGGTACCATCTGTAAAATGGTCAACACTATTAGTTATATCCTCCACCCTTGCACCAGGGTAGCAGTAACGGCGCCTACGACGAGGGTTTCTCCCACAGAATTCCTCGAGCTGCCCTCGAACAATGGAATCGCCAACGAGTCGTATTGTCGTATTTCCGGTTCATCAGCATCTTCGAAACCTAAAACGGAAAACTTATTGTTTGTTATTACTGGTAGACAAGTCTTAGGTTTTCTCAATGGGGCTCCATTACGCACTCGAACGAAGGGTTTGGAACTTGGGGAAGAGAGAGGGCTATTAGTACTATTTATATTATTAGTAGAAACTGAGGCAGGAGGGGTCGTAACTGCAGTCTCGAGGGATTCTAATTTTGCCGTCAGGAGCATCACGCTTTCTTGAAGCCTAACTCTGGCCTCCCTCTCACGTTCTAACTCGTTCCTCAGCACTTCCATGCTTGAGCACCACCTGCAAACTAACTGTTCATTATTATTAGCCATTGTAAACGCGTAAGCGGAAAATTTCCCTTCACAGCGACTGCAAGTACTTGACGGGGGTGCCATGCTCTTAATTAGTTAAAAAACAAAAAACAACGAGAGCTTGGAAATTGATAAATTACAACGTAGGTCTACCGCGTGGTTATTGCGTTGTCACCTGAGCAAACCCGCAAAAATGTTCTTGAAACGCAGAAACAGATTCTTGTAACATAAATTTATACTAAATGAATATATAATTAAGCTACCGACGAAAGATCTGTAAAAGAAAGTATTAATAGTACTTATCTGTCCGCGATTCGACCGACTTTTTTCCTTTTTTCCCACGGTGTGTGACCACACTCTACCTGACCTCCCGAAAGAAGAAAAAATGAACCTTATGACTCCTCGTTTTCTGATAGATTTGAAAAACAAACAAGGCAAGCCACGTGCACTATCCTTTGTTTAATCAAATAATATAGTACTGAATAAAGTCAATAGATGAAATATATTCGTTAATGAATGATTAGTAACACGAAGTAATTTAGTTAAGAATGCACCAAACACTTCTTTTTTTTTTTTAAAGACACCTCAACGAAAACCACTTATTCAATTGATAACACTGGACACTCGATAAAACACGTCTGTTCACAAAGAAAGACTGATCACATATGTGGGATATAGGGAGGCAGCATCTTGGGTTAGGGGATACTCTCTGTCCTTACAGACCCCATTTAAAGAGATTCCTCTGCCGAGTGGTGCCCCCTATAGTTCTGTGAGGTATTGAAAAACTCATGATCTTCACTTGCCCCACAAACACCTTTAAATGGGAGACCCATATTGGGTGCACACACATTTCTACATTACTGTACAGTCTTTACAGCCGCACCTACACTTTTCCTCCTAAGTATATATATTGTAATGTATATGGTTGTAAATTGTGACTTGGTCCGCAATTGATATGGACCGTGACTTATTTTTGGTTGGCAAGGTACTGGTATTGATGGATACCGTAATGAAATTGACTGGATTCTTTGGATATGATATATTTGCATGTCGGTTATAAATAGATATAGAGTGTAACATATTTGTGGATAGTAGTCTATTATGACTTGACTTCATCCTCTGGATCCAGAGATTCTATCTTTAGTTTTAAATTGATAATTAATTAGTTTTAAATTGATAATTATTTAGTTTTGTAAAAATTGGTTGTTGCCAATGTACAGGCGTTTTTTGCGTCGTGGAGCCGCCTCGATGGGCCGGTGTCCCCTAGTGTGCCCACTATAAAAATTTCATATGTTCTTATGTTCTTTGTGGTTCGGAACCGACGTAAAATTGTAGGTCCCCTCCGCCACCACGGAGGACATGCACACTACACAATTACGAACACAGTTAGGTAGACCAGCCATGAGTGGATCCTAGGGTCTTTGTTGGTCTGAAACATTATAACATTATAACAATAACATATATATATATATAATATTATATATATATATATATACACACACCATATATATATATATATATATATATATATATATATATATATATATATATATATATATACACACAAATTCAGAATGGTTCCCTGAGACAATTATATGTTAAACACAGACCGTGCATGGAACAAGGAACTCTTCTGGGAAAATTAAATCCACTATAGTCCGAATAAGTAATGGTAAATGACAAATACCATAGTTTTTCTTTTCATGATTTTAGCCCGACGTGGGCAACGGGTCTCTCGCAAAGTGGGATATATTTATGGGATCTCTTTGCGAGAGACCCGTTGCCCACGTCGGGCTAAAATCATGAAAAAGAAAAACTATGGTATTTGTCATTTACCATTACTTATTCGGACTATAGTGGATTTAATTTTCCCAGAAGAGTTCCTTGTTCCATGCACGGTCTGTGTTTAACATATATATATATATATATAACATTATATAACATTATATATATATGTAACTGAAAGAAATTAATGTTCATTTTTACTCCTTGGGCAAACTGACTGTCCGACTCGTAGTCATGAAATTGAAAATAAATGCGGCTTATCAGCAGTGTTGCGAACTACATATAATAAAAATACGTTAACGGTTATTATGGCCTTCAGTGCCCACTATTTTAAGTGTACCTGAGGTAATTTATATAATTCTTTTTAGCCAGACTCCAAAAAGGAGGACAAATTAACGTCCGGCGGATGGAGGACAGAGTGCTCAAAAAGCGGACTGTCCGGCCTAAAGCCGGACGTCTGGCCACCCTATTTCTAGCACGCTTGGGCCTACGAGGAAGAAACTCCTTTTCGATATTCATAAAACTTTCAGTACTTGTAGGTTATCTCCCCCCCACCAATTTCGACAGAATATTTTCGTTAAAACTAACGAAAATATCACGACTTAACCTAACCAATTATCAAGGGCGTACAGTTGATCTATTAGTAAATAGTAAATACTATTCCAGAAACAAACAATGTTATAATTAATAATTGATCAACTGTACGCCCTTGATAATTGGTTAGGTTAAGTCGTGATATTTTCGTTAGTTTTAACGAAAATATTCTGTCAAAATTGGTGGGGGGGGGGGGGAGATAACCTACAAGTACCAAACTTTCGTTAAACGCCTCCCAATGCAAATTTGTGTCATTACCCATAAATAAGTTATACCAGTCCACTTCTCTCATCCTATCCGCAAAACTATCAAAATTGGCCCTACGAAAATCAGGGACTTCTATTACGTTACTATCCTTAGTGTTTTCTATCAATAGCTTCAACCTAAGAATTTGATGATCACTACATCCTAAACTCTTACCTACTTCTAAACCTTCGACTATATTTTCGCCGTTCGTCATCACCACGTCCAGTGGCGGCTCGTGACTTAAAACAGTTGTGTGCTACAACAAAATTTTTTTGATAGGTATATATATATATATATATATATATATATATATATATATATATATATATATATAATATTATATATACACACACACACACACATATATATATATATATATATATATAAAACAACTGATAAATTATAAAATAGAACTAATTCATCGTGAATTATAGTTGATGTTCTGCGCAACTAACGGTAGATTGATAGATATAGTACTTACTTATTTACGAAAAATGAAATTCATGCGACGCTCTTTCTTACTGCAAAACTTGTCAATCACCTTGGTGTTAAAAGCCTCAATGTTTGAAATAAACTTTTTTTCTATGGAGAGCATTGCTAGAGCATCAAGTCGATCCTGGGACATAGTATTTCTTAGGAAAGTTTTTATTCTTTTTAGAGAGGAGAAACATCTTTCGGGTTCTGCTGTTGTCATTGGCGTGGTGATGACAATTTTAAGAAGTTTTGTTACTTCAGAGAATGTACTCTGTAAATTGTTTTTGAATATAAGTTTCGAAAGAGGAACTCCGCCATCAATTTTTCTGAAATCAGTTCTTTCATATAAAACGCTAAGCTCTGTTTTCAGTCTCCTTTTCTCCAGCATTCTATAACTTTGAACTGCAATTTCAAGTTTATTTTCCGGAAAATGTTTTGCAAATTCTTGAAAGTTAACAGAATTCAACAACTTTGCTGCCTCTAGATGATCCAAGGATTGAAAACGATGATGAGCCTCCTGTACAATTCGATCACATACTTCTTTGGCATCGGCAATTCGGCACGACTGTTTGGGTCGTTTATTGCCAGATGACACGCATGTAGTCGCAATTTCACTGTCAATGATGTCTATTGAATCTCTCACTTCATTGATTGCCAAAATAAAGTGGGATACGGCACTTTTTATTTTTACAGCATCATCCAATCTTGCTTGTAATTGGTTATACAAAATGTCTACATGTGGCATTATTCTGTGAAAAAATGAAAGCCAGAAAAGGAATTGTGCATCTTCCAAATAATGACGGAGTCCACGAGCTTCTTGAACTGTCCTGGTGGATAATGACGTCTGCAAATCCAACAAACACTCAACCAAACTGTCCTTGTGTTCATACACCACACTGACGGTTCTCGATTTAAAGTTCCACCTGGTTGCAGAACCACTGGGAATCCTTCGTGCCACAACTGCATCTAGTGCAGACAACCGTTGTGGTGACCTTGAAAAGAAAGCAGGAAAAGCTGACAGGCAACAGAAGAATACCCTAGCTGCATGATTTTGCGAAGCAGCTTTTTCCATTACCAAATTTAATTGATGGGCATAACAGTGGATGTATTGTACAGTGGGAAAAGTAGCCTTTATTTTTGCTTGAACTCCACCTCTTTCGCCACTCATTACAGCCGCACCGTCGTAAGTCTGAGCAATTATTTTGTTAGGTTGATCTTTAAAAATCTCATTTATTGTATTCAAAATACAAATAGAAATTGCGTCTGCACTTTGACCTTCCGGGTTGAAAAATCCCCAAAATCTTTCAGTAGGCACGCCATTCATTACATAACGAAATGCTATTACCAACTGTGAATGTTCAGAAATGTCTGTAGTTTCATCTGCCATTAAAGCGACAAAATCAGCCTCTTTCATTTCTTCGATTATCTTTTCACGGCAAACTTCCGACATACAATCTAGCAGTTCATTCTGGATGGTTTTAGAAGTTCCCTTGAAAACATGATTCGATTCTGTGTGTTCTTTTACCGCACTATCTAAACTACTAACAAAATCAACGAGTCCCAAGAAAATACCCGGATATTCAGATGTTTCACTCTCATCATGTCCTCTTAAAGCAAGTTCAAAGGCACCGCAAAACTTAATGCAGTCAATTACCTTTGATAATATATATCTGTTCTTTTCTACTTCTTGATTGTGTTTTTTGATGGCGTCATGGTAGGCCCGACAACTGTGTTGCAATATTCACACTACCGAGAACACTAAGATCCAACACATTGTTTATATGTTTATTGTTTTCATTATGCTTTCTAATCAGTGCTTTAAGATGGCCAAGATCTTTCACTCCCGTATTACTGAATGAATCACTGTTACCAAAAAGAAGGCATGGAAAGCAGAAAAGAGCATCCCGAACATCACAACCACAAATCCAACTATAATCATCATAAATCTTTCTGTGAAATTGTCTTAAATATTCTCGATTGTTGCTTCCCTTGGCTTTCTGACTTAAATTTAAATCGGGAGTTGGCCTACCTAACTGTTTTATTTGAGCTTTTTCATTTAATGTTCTAGATGAAAAAGATACTTTTAATAAATTGTCCACCGAATTCATATTTGTATAAAAATTAATAATTTATATACAACACTTCAGTAAACAAAAACACATACACACGCATAAAAAGTTTAAAAATCAAACGCAATCGATCGAGCGTCCATCACATTGACAAGTGCTGCAGCGACTGGTAGCACATTCACGCCTTATCCGAAACTGGACCGAAAGACACGTCTGCGCATGCGTTTTGTCTGATTTCACTCGATTTGGGTGTTATACTGATGACAGCACATAAGTGTGAAAATAGAAATGCAGGGAATGCGCAGTTAATTCGTTTTTTCGTAAATCGGAAAACAAATTAGATCAAATTGGAAATTACAGAAGATATAAGTAATTTTATTGATTTATTATTTAGCTATTTACGTATTTTAAAAACTGATGTGCTGCAGCACGTAAGCATAGAATGAGCGGCCGCCTCTGACCACGTCTAAAATATTGTCACCGCGCGTTGGTTTACTGTAGTAACCATCTGTCGTAAAAAATTATCTTCCATGAACTCAACCAATCTCAAACCCTCCTCATTACCAGTAAAAGTCTCGTAATTAACATTAGGGCAGTTAAAGTCTCCGACAATTATACTATTCCGATTGTCAATAAAGTTACCAAGAAGTGAGTAAAATCTAGTATCGGTATCGAGGGGTTGAACGGAAGGTCTGTAAACAAAAAAATTAAAACTAATACTACGCGCCCTAACTTCAACGCATATCGCATTAATTGCTGCCGGAAAATCTATCTTAACCTCGATAGCCCTAAGGGAATTACGAATATACAGCAAAACGCCGCCACCAATCCTATGTAACCTATCATTAGTAAAGAGTTTAAAACCCAGTATTTCAAGTTCTCCCAACAAGTCCCGAGTCACGGTATTTAACCACGTTTCAGTGATAGCAACTATATCGTAGTTGCCGGAATAAATTATCGCTTTAAATCCGTTTAATTTATTTCTAATACTACGCGTGTTACAATAAAAGACATTTAAGTTATTTTTTTACCACAGGTCAGCGTTTTAAACTATTTTTCACGTTGGACCCGCGTTTCCCGGACCCACAACGTTTAAAGAAGGCTTCGACCTAAACAGCTTTCGAACGTTTTCGCCAATTAACCTACCTAGCCTAGCATTACCTATTTCATTAAAATGCACCCCCATCTTTTATAAAAAGGCTAGGATCACTGAATTCGGACCACAGCTTTACGAAGGGTACATTTTCCTCAGCACAAATCTCTTCTAATTTATTATTCAAAAATATTGTTTTAGACGTAATCCTAAGACCCAAACCGTGCCTAGGGGTAATACCTAGAACTAAAGACCTATCTGACCTCGCCTTCAGGGACCTAATTAACCCCCTATATCTCTCACCAAAAGGTCAGGCACTCTCGTATCGGGCCTATACGACTCGTTGCCCCTTACCATCGTCACCAACATCGAGTGACTGGAGGCAACATCAATCCCATCCACTTCGTCTCTAATTCTGTCAACCCTGGCCCCTGAGAGACAGACCCTCCTCCTCTTGATTGGATTCCGTCCAACGAACTCTGTCCATATGGCGCACTAAAGAGTCCCCAATTAAAATAGTTTCCCCCCTCGTTCACGTCCCTATCCAAATGAGCGAAAGGGTTCGAAACCTCGATAGGGGGGGGGGGATTCCTATCACCTAACGTACGCGGCCTAGCTCTACCCTTAACTTCTCTAAGTCCCTCCCCTTCCACTAATCTCGGACCAACCTTAACTCCTTCCTCAACTCTATCCAACTTTCCCGATAAGCTACCTAAACTAGAAACTAGGTTACGCACAATGTGCGTAACCTAGTCGCACATCACCTACCCATGCCCTCATCAAGCGTTGCAAGTCTTTTCGTTACCTCACGTACACTACGTTTTATGTCAACTATTTCCTCCCTTAAATCGCAAAAAAAAAAAACGATCTCTCGGTAATCGCCATAGGACCGCCGTTATAATCCTTAAAATCCATATACCACCGATTTACCCAACACTTAACACACGACGCTTTCTGCGACGGCATCTCGCAAGTTAAATTAGTTTATAACTGTCACAAGTTTAAGTTAAATTAAGCTGACACGCTTTGAAAACTTCTAAATCGCTAAAAACCACTTATATTCAATTATTGTTAGAAAATCTAGAAGAGGAAGAGCCATTGTTGTCCCAAGGCGATATGATGACTAAGCTGATTGATGCAGCATTGCTTGTATATATTAAGTTAAGGTGTATATATATCCATCTCATAATTGTAAGGTTAGTGAAAAATTCCACTTAATTTAGAGCTAGCATTTTTGGGCTCTTGTGGCATCATTGTTTGGGCACTCTTGTGGCATCATTTTTTGGGGGCACTGCGCGTCCTGGCTACTCGTTTGTTGAATGCGGCACTTACAGGGCGTGGTCTTATAGAGAGCTCTCTTGCAATTCAGTTTGGTTGATTAGATACAAGATTGTTGCATCGTGCAATGGTGCAGGTTGTGTTGTTGTTGCAAGGTTTAGAAAGACCATAAATAGTGCCTCTTTTGTTTTTCTCTTAATTTTATGCAACCGAGGTCTAAGATAGGCCCACATCGAGTCAGCAACCCTGAGGTAGGACCTAATAGGACCTCCAAGTCCGTAAGTTTTTAGTGTAGCTTAACTTGGGCTGAAGGTTAAACTGGCCTTTCAGAGCATGGCCGTTCAGGGCTTAGCTGGGATTCTGAACCCAATAAAATATGAAAATAACATGGTCCTTCGAACCGGATTCTAGCCCAAGACTGAGTCAGTAACTGTTTTTCGGCAAAGTTCTGATTGTGCAAATTGTAGCCCAAGTTAGGCCTGGATGGGTTGAGCATAATTGAGTTAAGGTCCCAGGGTAGGAAGTTTTGTTGCCCAATTGCGAAACTTGGCCACTAGTCTGTCGTTGTTTTGGGCCTACATTTTACCGGTTTGGTTAATTTTGGTTTACTGTTCGTAAGCGAAGGTTGCAGACTTCAGTGCGCCAGTTACTTGGGTGGAAAATTTGGTATTCCATATTGGTGGTTTGTCAGTACCCCACCCAGCAATTCAGTTTATTTGATAAAAGCAAAATTTGAGTTTGATCAGTTTGTTTAAGTATTTTTGCCAATTCAGCTTATTTGGTATTGAGCCCAATTGTTGTTTGCATTGAAGATAAGTGCAGCTGAATTAAACAAGTTTAAAAAAAAGGAGAAGCGCCTACAAAGGTCTAATTACAAAGGTCATTGCCACTATAGATTCTGCCATAGAGCAAGAGGATTTAAACTTAGTGACTGCGTGTTATTTTTTATTTTATTGGGTTCAGAATCCCAGCTGAGCCGAGAACGGCCAAGCTATGAAGGGCCAGTTTAACCTACAGCCCAAGTTAAGCTAGACTAAAAACTTAGAGACTTGGAGGTCCTATTACGTCCTACCTCAGGGTTGCTGACTCGATGTGGGCCTACCTTAGGCCTCAGTTGCATAAAATTAAGATAAAAAACAAAAGGGACACTATTTATGGTGGTCTTTCTAAACCTTGCAACAACACAACCTGTACCATTGCACGATGCAACAATCTTGTATCTAAACAACCAAACTGAATTGCAAGAGAGCTCTCTATAAGACCACACCCTGTAAGTGCCGCATTCAACAAACGAGTAGGAAAGACGTGCAGCGCCCCTCCCCCCAAAAATGCCACAAGAGTGCCCAAACAATGATGCCATAAGAGTCCAAAACTGCTAGCTCTAAATTAAGTGAATTTTTCACTAACCTTACAATTATGAGATGGTGGCCCCACAATGGTGGCCCGTGTGGGGATCGAACCCAAGACCTCCGCGTTATCAGCACGGCATTGTGTAAAACTGCACTGTTGGAGATTGACCTCAATTAAACCTACCTCAATTTCCCAACCCCTAACGCAGGTTAAAATTAATCCAACCTATTAAATTAGGACTCGAGAATCCAGAAATGGTCCGGAGCAAATACGATGATTAAAGTCACAGATACAATTCCCACAAATAAAACCATATAAAATTTACTACGGTTCATGTAATAAATTAGGGATATTTGTTAACTGTTAACCGAAAGGTAAAATGAAAGAATTGACTCACCTCAGTTGGTCAATGGGATGATGTAGCGTCTTGTAGAGTTAATCTTAATATCGTAGTCTTCAGTTAAGCTAATTCAAGTAGGCCTATTCTGGGTACACTAGCCTGTATTGGTTTTTAACCTCAACTTTTGTTTCAGTCACTATTTCTGTAGAGTAGTTCGCAAGCCAACTGCGTAATTGTTCCTCTCTTCATGCGATCAAAAGGAAGAACGAACTGAAGCCAAGGTTCTGGTGTTTGACTTCAGTTTTGTTGGCTGTTTGTTGTCGGTGGGAGATAATCTCACCGAGCACACCCTTCACCACATAGTAATAAATTACTAATGTGGATATGACCCAGTATGATGAACAATTATTCACATACCTATGTTAACCATAAATTATTGTACATTAAAGAGACTACCAAATCTATTTCCTCTGAGGACCACTTCTGCTCTCTCTCAACCATCCTCCCAATATCCTAAATTTCATAACTGTAGTCTACCTCCTACTCTCAGTAAAGCCTGATCCAAAAACACATCCAAACCCTTGAGAGCAGAATGTGTTGGTAGAACCTGTAATGGACGGCTGGTGAGCAATTCCCTCTCTTCACCAAATTTTTCCTTCTGCACATATACCACCCAGTATTGCCTGGCTTGCTGAATGTCCTTATAGTCCAGGCAATCTAGAGCAAAAATAGCTTCAACCTGGGCAAAATTGCTTCAGAAGCTTTCTAAACTGTTTCCAGCTCAGGAACCATTGCAGAATAACATATCCAAAATCCGACAAAATTGGACCCCGGGAACACCCCCAAAAATGGAATTCAAAATGGCGGACTGGCAGTTTCCTACGAAATACAATAAATTTTAATTTCGCTTTGTAGAGAGAGTTATGACGTTTTTCTTGATCAGTGAAATGTTTTAAAACACATTTTCGTTTCTAAATTAACCTATATGACACTAAAAATTGTATTAGGCGGCTAGTATTAAACTATGACGTCACGTAATGTAAATAAAATATACTGTATGGAGTGTATGTGAGAATGGACATTGCTACATCTTTATAAACTTATATTATATACAACTCTTTAATTCCTACTACCCACTATCAAATCTGCGTATTTGTGCTTGTCATTTTCTTTAAAACTGTTATTATGTACTCCTTTTAAATACTGCAACACAGTTTATTAATTTGTGTTTTCTGTTTCAGACTGACTCGGTGTACGGCTGACTCGGTGTGCGTCCGCCTTCAAGAATGCAGACCCCTGAAGAATTGTGCGTGATTTGTAAGGAGAAATTGGACAGCGGACAGGAAGTGGTTCACATCTCGCAAAAAGGAGCAGATGGTATAAATGCATCCAGCCGCAGCCGTGGAAGCGATGTTGTTGCAACAGCTGGAATAAGTGTTCACGTTGTATGTAGGAAAAGGTTTACGGATAAAAAGACCATTGAAATAAAGAAGCGACAGACCGCAGCCGAGGCAATACCAAGGAAAAGTGCTCGTTTTCATGAATACGCATTTTCCAGTGCTACTCACTGTTTGTTTTGTGATACCTTTGTGGACTTTTTTTCCAAACACAAACCAAAATCAGAGCATGTCAAAATAAGAACTACAGAGTTCTCCGAAACCATAAAAAGGTGCTGTGAAAGCCGCTGCGATGAATGGTCGTTTAATGTAAAAGGCCGTCTGGAGTATTATCTTCGTGATCTTCCTGCTGCAGATTGTGTCTACCATCACACCTGCAGCGTAAATTTTCGAAGTGGAAAAAACATTCCTCGCGCATACTCCTCCGACGATCATGATTCGAAGAAAGGGAGACCAACTAATGAAGAGCAACACCAAGCATTCCTTCAGACCTGTGCTTACCTGGAAGAGAATGATGATGAACAACTGTTGATTGGAGACCTAATTTCCAAAATGGAGGAATATCTTCAAGGAAGTCAGAGCTCTGTCTACGAACGCAGGCACATGAAGAGAAAGCTTTTAGAACGTTACGGAGACAAGATCATAATATCAGGTGAAAGTGGGAAGGCAGATGTAGTAACACTACGAGAGACAGCTAATGAAATTCTTATAGATTATCACAAAAAGTCGAAAGAATGTGATATAGATATAGAGCTACAGAAGATTTACCTAGTAGAAGCTGCTGCAAAAATAATCAGAAGTGATATCAAGTCTGTCGACTCGCCTAGAAAAGATGTGTATCCATCTCCAAATGACATCACTGCAGAAAGTGCTCTTGATTACATTCCCAACAGTCTGAAATTGCTATTATCAAAAGCATTTGCGGGACAGGATGCTTCAAGAAAAATAGGTGCAATTGGGCAGAGCATTATGCAAGCAACCCGTCCTAGAGGATTACTATGTCCACTACAGATCGGTTTGTCGGTTCAGCTACACCACAACTTTAGGTCAAGGTACCTTATTGACGTTCTCCATCAGCTGGGTTACTGTTCGTCGTATGCAGAAGTAACAAGATTCGAAAGAAACGCGGCGCTGGCAAGTGGGTCTGGCTCTTTTACTGTTGATGAAAACACTGCAGTCCTTCTAGCAGCAGATAACGTCGATCATGATGTCTGCACTTTGGATGGGAAGAATACCTTTCATGGAATGGGTATGATTGCCGCAATAACTCCGAAGATCAAGATCCACCCTTCTATTCACAGGCGTAATGTTGGTGACAATGACATTAAGAAGATTGCAACCGTTGACATTAGGGAATATAGACACGCGAGAAGCATGTTGAGGGACATCTCATTCCGCGAACTTCCAGTACCCACTGCCACCATAAGTCGACTTAGTCTTCTCTGGCAGATATCTTCAGCAGAAAGATCAGGTCCAAGTTGGTCCGGAACAATGCAGGCAATTCACGGTGGATCAAGTGTCTCACATCCAGGTGTGGCGTCGATCACGTTCCTTCCCATCATAGATATGTCGCCAACTGACATGACCTGCATATTTTCGACATTACTATATTTGAGCAAGATAGCACGCGATCAAAAAGTCCCATGCATTATTACCTTTGATCAGCCTTTGTTCTGGAAAGCTTCCCAAATCATCAATGAACAGAGAGACCTGCAGGACATTGTTTTAATGCTGGGATCATTTCACACTCTGATGAATCTTTTGGGAGCAGTCGGTACTCTTATGAATGGTTCAGGATTGTCTGAAGTACTTCAAGAAATATACGGACCAAATGCCGTGCAACACATGATGTCTGGAAAAGCTGTTTCAAGAGCGATACGTGGTCATATGATAGTAGATGCAGCTCTTAGTACCTTACTAGTCGCAGACGTTTTCCCTCGTAATGAAGATGGAACTCCTCATGACCTCCATAAGGAAGCTTGTGACCTGCTCGACGATGTTATGACCGCCAAACAATCAGTTGAGGATGTGGAATCTTCGAATGCATTGTCTCAGATTGCTACCACTTTGGATGCGAAGAAAACTGACCTACAATCTACTTCGCAAACAAGTCAACTCTGGTTGGAATATCAGCGAATGATCAACATTGCACGTTCCTTGATAACAGCAGACAGAACCGGCTCGTGGGATTTGCACTTGCAAGCTATGCTGGAGACCATCCCCATAATTGCAGCAGCCGGACATCACAATTACCTGAAATCGATATACCTGTACCTGCAGAAAATGTTAAGTTTGCCTTCTGAAAATCCAGCCGTTAACAAAATGTTCCAGGAAGGTAAGTTTGTGGTAAGAAGAAGCGACAGATTATGGGCCGGACTCGGCACAGACCTGGTGATAGAACAAGTACTAATGCGTTCCCTGAAAAGCAGAGGCGGACTGACACGCGGAAGTGGATTTACAGACATCCAAAGGACAACGTGGCTCTTTTCTATGCCTCTGTGTTCCACTTATAACTTAGCAATGCAGGAATACACCAGAGTTTTGTTGGAAAGTAGTGAACAGCACAAGGAAATGAGGGGAAGTAGACAAATCAGGGACAGTAATGACATGAAGAAAGTACTTGAACGTCTGGAATCCTTATCCCCATTCCATTCTACCTCGGGTCTCTGCAACATTGTAACAGGGCTAACTGCTGATCCTGGAGTTAACGTTCATCAATTGCATTCAATCGGTACGAACATTGTCGTAAAAATGATTGGGAAACAAGCCTTTACATATTCTGCCAAAAGATCTGACAAAAAAACACTAGGATCTGCTTCTGCCGTTGTGATCACTGATGCTTCAGATATAGAAGTAGATCCTGCACTACTGTTTCAGAGAATGATGACTGTTGCCACTGGCGGAGACATGAATCTTGAAGATGTCATGTGTTACGAACTGTGTGCATATCCTCCTGCATTGTTCGAATCACGAAGTATCTTGAGGAAACCCGATAAGTCTCAGCTAGCTCATGCAATAATCAAATACACTGACACTTTACGCATGGAAGAAGTTCAAGAAATTCAGTGCACAGACCAGTACGTATTGGATGGTGGATCTCTACTACATCGTGTTTCCTGGCGTCAAGATGAAACATATGACAGCATCGCCAACTCATATGCCGATTTCACTCTGAAAACATATGGAAAAGCAATCATTGTTTTTGATGGCTACAGCAGCTCTCCTACGATCAAGGACATGACCCACAGAAGACGCAGCACCAAGACAAGCAGAAATGTGAATCTCAGTCCAAGCATGAAGTTTGTTGGCCAGAAGGAACACTTCTTGGCTAATGAAAACAACAAGCAAGCATTTATTTCCCTCGTAGGTGAGATGTTGAAGAAGCACGGGTGTACTGTTCACAACGCAGATGGGGATGCTGATGTGGACATCGTTCGTGCAGCAGTTTCCTCATCAGAAAATGCAACTACAACAGTAATAGGGGAAGACACCGACTTGCTGATTCTCCTTCTGTACCATGCCAAGGACAGTGGTTTCAAGTTGTACTATCGCAGCGATATAAGACGGGGACCATCTCCTAATCCTGTGTATGATATTCTCAGCATTCAATCATTGTTAGGCAATGACATCTGCAAGTATCTCCTGTTTGTGCATGCTTTCACGGGCTGTGATAGCACATCCAGAATTTTTTCGATCGGTAAAGCCAAAGCATTCGACACACTGATGAAGGTGGCTGAACTCCGTTCAGTTGCAAATACATTCTGTTCTGATTGTTGCCAACACTCTGACATTGAAGCCGCTGGAAGAAAGGCAATGCTTCTGTTGTATGGCTGCAAAACACTTGAATCCACTAACGCACTACGTCATCGAATGTTAGTTGAAAAGGTAGCTACAGCTAAATCTTTTGTTACACCCGAACGTTTGCCACCTACCGATGCGTCCACAAAGTACCACAGCTTTCGCACATACTTTCAAATACTAATCTGGAAGTCTACAGAAGAGAAGATCGATGCAGAACAGTGGGGTTGGTATGTAAAGAATAATTCCTACTACCCTACAGCCTGCGACAAGCCACCAGCTCCAAATTATCTACTCAACATGATCCGCTGCTCCTGCAAGACGAAATGTGCTACTTCAAGATGTGGATGCAAGCGTAATGGAATGCCCTGTTCAGCCGCTTGTGGCGAGTGCCAAATCAGTGGTTGCGATAACAACCCAAGTACCGGTAATCTATCCGATGATAGTGATGAAGAGGATTAATTTCTGTATGTTTGTGACCAGGTATCACTTCTTCTGTAATGAACATAACTTGAAACTGGGAAAAAAATAATTGTTGTATTATTGATTATAAAAATCTGTAAAAAGCTATATAACATTATATTTGCGTAATAACTGGTTGTGTTGTATATTGTTGAATTATTTAAAACATTACAACTGAAAGAAAAAGCATCAAATGTATCTCTATAAATAAAAGCGTAAATTATATATATTTTTTTTTCGTAGGAAACATCCAGTCCGCCATTTTGAATTTCATTTTTGGGGGTGTTCCCGGGGTCCAATTTTGTCGGATTTTGGATATGTTATTCGGCAATGGTTCCTGAGCTGGAAACAGTTTAGAAAGCTTCTGAAGCAATTTTGCCCAGGTCTAACTACAAATTGCCTGGACTATTACTGTTCAAAATTCCTTTCATTTTTGTTTATCCCTTAATATTGTTTGTGAATCTATATACCCATGCTGTCACTCTTAATAACCTTTTCAGACTGCTAATGTCATCAAGCCTCAATATGGGGTCCTGCAGCATAACTTGACAACTGTTCACAGTGCATTTTCTCACCTCACTCACCCATGCTTTTTCAGCCTGGCATTCTCCTACAATAGGCTGATTAGAAGGCCAGTTTTCACTTCCAAGTTTTAGCCACTCTGGCCCATTCCACCACAAACTTGATTGTGCAAGATCTTAAACTGAAATTCCTCGTGTTGGTAAATCAGTTGGGTTTTGGGCGCCTGGACAATGCTTCCATTGCATGGGATCTGTGTGTGCTTGAATTTCCTCCACCCTATTGGCAACAAATGGTTTCCATTTCCTTGCCTGGCTTCTTAACCAGTGCCAAACTATAGTGGAGTCTGTCCAATAATAGCTTGGAATTTAATAAAGGGCCAAATACTTTTGCACTGTAACTGCAAGCCGACTAGCAATAACTGCACCCATCAATTCCAACCTTGGAATAGAAAGCCTTTTCAGAGGTGCTACTCTGCTCTTTGCAGCAACCAACCTGCAACTTACTTCCTCTTTGAATGTGCCTCTTATATAAATACAAGTTACATAGGCTTCCTCACTTGCATCACAAAAGATGTGCAGCTCCAAATTGTCTGGACTATTGTTCAACTCTCCAAAGTACCATCTTGGGATTTCAATGTCTCCAAGATGTGCCAATTCTTTGCACCAATATTTCCACCTTACCACCATATGATCAGGTCCCAACCAAGTCCAATTTCCCAGAGCCTCTGAAACCAAATTTTTTACTTTATCACAAATGGAGGCAGGAATTCAAGAGGATCAAAGACCTTTGAAGCCAAACTAAGAGCTGTACGTTTTGTCCACCTTGTCTCATTCTCAGCCAGCTCTACTAAAGATTTCCCATTGAAGGTAAACATATCCTCCACTTGCTGCCAAACAATCCCTAGCACCTTTGTGTCTATTGCCCACAACTCCTTAATACCAGAATCCTCAATACTTTCTGCTGCATCAGGTCCTCCACAGGACTGACTCATAAACTCTTGTAATTGAGAATGATTGGTCTGCCATTTTCTAAGCTCCAAGCCAGCCTCCATCATTAATTATAGCTCTAGCCTCCATGAATATCTGTTTAGCCATTTCTGTATTATCCACAGAACACAGCAAATCATCAACAAAAATTTTTCCTTATGTGTTCAATCGTGTTAGGATAGACCAGAATATTTTTTAAAATGGTACTGCATAGTAGCTGCCAAAACAAATGGACTAGAGCTGAGGCCAAACAACACTGACTTTATTTTATATGCTTGAACCGTAGGTTCATTTTCCAACAAGTCTTTCGTATCCACCCACAGATACCTTACTGTATCTCTGTCCTCTGGTTTTAACTTTATCCGCAAAAAGGCTTGCTTCACATCTGCAGTCAATGCTACTCTACCAAACCTGAATCTCAGTAACAAGGAAAATAAATCTGCATTTAAATTTGGCCCAGCATCCAAACAGTCGTTCAAGGACACACCACCTTTGTCGTTGGCTGAGCCATCAAAAACTACCCTCAGTTTGGTGGTAGTTTTGTCTCTCCGTACCACTGGATGGTGTGGCAGATAATGTGCCTCCTGGCTCACCAGCTCACCTTGCACCCTTTCAGCATAGCCCTCCCTTTCATTGCTTAGGATGGCCTCATTGTATTCAATTAACAACTCATCTTTTCTTAGCCTGTACAATGAAGTCTCCAACCTCCTATTTGCTAGCTGAAGGTTTGAACTGGGTTTGCAAGAATCCTTCCAAGGGAGGCCAACTTCAGAGCAACCATCTCTAAACCCAATCCCTTTTTCAAATTGCTCTAAAACATCACTGTTCACTGTACTTGCCTGCTTCTCCTGTTTGTCCTTTATGCCAATGGATTCAAGTTTCCAAAAGGCTTTCAAATGCCTTTCCAAACCATGGCTATTCTCCTCAGTCTTAACAAAAAGTGCTTTAACTTCGATTTCATTGCAATAGCTACCACGTAGCATCCAGCCTAGCTTATTTTCAATAGCTACCGGACCTCGAGATGTGCGGACAATATTACCAGTGATGAAGTCCCAATAATAGTCAGCTCCAATCAAAAGACTAATATCTTCTGTTCCTTCAAACTTATTATTGCCCAAATTAATTCCTTTAACTTGCAATTCTTGGATACATGCCATATCTAAACAAGTAGTGACTGGAGCACAAAGTTCCTCAATCTCTACAGCTTGGACCTTGATAGTGGGACTTTGTGGTAACAACCCCTTAACCAGAACTTCTACCTTCTTAACTTTGGTTCGGTTTTGAACGGAACCCCCGAACCCAGAAATTCTTAAATTTTCCCTCTTAAGTTCTTTAAACTTCAATTTTCTGGAAATTCTGGTCTTAATAAAGCTACACTGGCTACCACTATCAAACAACACTCTTACAGTCGCTTCTCCATCATACCCAATTAATAATGCTGCAGCTGTTTGCAATAATCCCCCTTTATTTTTACTTCCTTTCATAGCAGTGGCATGTGCTACTGATGTCTCTATTCTTGTGTAGGCCTACTAGGAGTGTTTTCACACAATAATGGCTGATGCCGGCCATGGCATTTTTGCACAAAATTTTAAACTTACAAAACCTTGCTCTGTGACATTTCAAAAAACATTTAAAACATGCTGTGGACTTAGTTACCCTGTCCTTTCTCTCCTCAACAGGTAAAGCCTCAGCCACCTCACATTTATATGACTTGTGGTTGCCTTCGCAAAATATGCATTCCTTGATTCCCTTTAATTTATTCTCAAAGGATGCATGTAGAGCTGACACTGTACCTGGGCTATTCCTTTTTGTAGAAACTTTGGTGCTGTGCCTGCCTTTGTCCCCTTAACATCCCACTGTGCAAACTCAATTCCCTCTCGTCTTGCTGATTTTGTGCTTAACCCTTTCATACCTGATATTCGTTTACTTTTCATGCCACAAAAAAACACTTGTGTTATATCTCCAGAATAACTAAAATCTCATAAAATTTGATGGTCTCATTTGCTCCCATACGGCATGAAAGTGTTAAAAGACTTAACATCTGATGAAGCGGGATGTACACATATTCTGTAGAGTGTCCCCTACTTAATTCAAGCAAAATTGAGCTAGGCAATTTAGACTCCAGTATAGTGACCAACATTATACCATACCTTTCTATTCCTACACCCAAGTTGTCCAGGGACCTAGTTCTAACTTACTTCAAATTCATCATATAACTGCCGTAACTCCTTGACACTATTAGGATTATTAACAGGAGGTATAGCTAAAAGTTCTCGGAGGTGGCTTTTAATTAAGATCTCTGGTTTACCAAACCGTTTCTTTAATATATCCCAAGCTACATTATAATTAGCCTCTGTTAATGCTAATCCTGCTATTGTCTTTGCTGCCTCCCCTCCAAGAGGAACTGCAAATAATTAAACTTCTCCACCGCACTTAACACTTGACTAGAATGAACTGCTGATTGAAAACTGTCTGCCCATCCTTGCCATTCCTGAATACTCTCAGAAAATGTTTTGAGTACAGGCCTCGGTAATTAAACTGCAGATCTGTTAACCTGAACTTCACAAACACCATTTGTTGAGGGTTGTGTTTCATTATTAGACCTGGTCTCTAACTGTACTGAGCTGCTAAACTCTTTTGCTCTGTGGCATACTTTAATTATATCATCAATAATCTCTTCAAAGTAAATTGTTATTTTCTATTTCACCCTCTTCTATAAGAACCTCAATTTTAACATTTACTTCGCTTAGAGCAACCTTTTTAGTTTCTAATATGGAAAACTGCGCAGTCACTAAGCTTAAATCCTCTTGCTCTATGGCAAAATCTATAGTGGCAATGACCTTTGTAATTAGACCTTTGTAGGTGCTTCTCCTTTTTTTAAACTTGTTCAATTCAACTGCACTCATCTTCAATGCAAACAACAATTGGGCTCAATACCAAATAAGCTGAATTGGCAAAAATACTTAAACAAACTGATCAAACTCAAATTTTGCTCTTTTTTTCAAATAAACTGAATTGCTGGGTGGGGTACTGACCAACCACTAATATGGAATACCAAATTTTCCACCCAAGTAACTGGCGCACTGAAGTCTGCAACCTTCGCCTACGAACAATAAACCAAAATTAACCAAACCGGTAAAATGTAGGCCCAAAACAACGACAGACTAGTGGCCAAGTTTCGCAATTGGGCAACCAAACTTTCTACCCTGAGACCTTAACTCAAGTATGCTCAACCCGTCCAGGCCTAACTTGGGCTACAATTTGCACAATCAGAACTTTGCCGAAAAATAGTCACTGACTCAGTCTTGGGCTAGAATCCGGTTCCGAAGGACCATGTTATTTTCATATTTTATTGGGTTCAGAATCCCAGTTGAGCCGTGAACGGCCAAGCTATGAAGGGCCAGTTTAACCTACAGCCCAAGTTAAGCTAGACTAAAAACTTACGGACTTAGAGGTCCTATTAGTTCCTACCTCAGGGTTGCTGACTCGATGTGGGCCTACCTTAGACCTCAGTTGCATAAAATTAAGATAAAAGACAAACGGGGCACTATTTATGGTCTTCTTTCTAAACCTTGCAACAACACACAACCTGTACCATTGCACGATGCAACAATCTTGTATGTAAACAACCAAACTGAATTGTAAGAGAACTCTCTATAAGACCACACTCTGTAAGTGCCGCATTCAAAAACGAGTAGGAAAGACGCGCAGTGCCCCAAAAAATAATGTCACAAGAGTGCCCAAACAATGATGCCACAAGAGCCCAAAAATGCTAGCTCTAAATTAAGTGAATTTTTCACTAACCTTACAATTATGAGATGGATATATATATACACCTTAACTTAATATATACAAGCAATGCTGCATCAATCAGCTTAGTCATCATATCGCCTTGGGACAACAACGGTTCTTTCTCTTCTAGATTTTCTAACACTGCGCAGCTTTCCATATTAGAAACTAAAAAGGGTGCTCTAAGCGAAGTGAATGTTAAAATTGAGGCTCTTATAGAAGAGGATGAAATAGAAAATAACATAATTTACTTTGAAGAGATTATTGATGACATAATTAAAGTATGCCACAGAGCAAAAGAGTTTAGCAGCTCAGTACAGTTAGAGACCAGGTCTAATAATGAAACACAACCCTTAACAAATGGTGTTTGTGAAGTTAAGGTTAACATATCTGCAGTTCAATTACCGAGGCTTGTACTCAAAACATTTTCTGGGAGTTTTCAGGAATGGCAAGGATGGGCAGACAGTTTTCAATCAGCAGTTCATTCTAGTCAAGTGTTAAGTGCGGTGGAGAAGTTTAATTATTTGCAGTTCCTCTTGGAAGGGGAGGCAGCAAAGACAATAGCAGGATTAGCATTAACAGAGGCTAATTATAATGTAGCTTGGGATATATTAAAGAAACGGTTTGGTAAACCAGAGACCTTAATTAAAAGCCACATCCGCAAACTTTCAGCTATACCTCCTGTTAATAATCCCAATAGTGTCAAGGAGTTACGGCAGTTATATGATGAATTTGAAGTTAGAACTAGATCCCTGGACAACTTGGGTGTAGGAATGGAAAGGTATGGTATAATGTTGGTCACTATACTGGAGTCTAAATTGCCTTGCTCAATTTTGCTTGAATTAAGTAGGGGACACTCTACAGAACATGTGTACATCCCTCCTTCAGCAGATGTTAAGTCTTTTAGGCACAGAATTAGCAAGACGAGAGGGAATTGAGTTTGCACAGTAGGATGTTAAACAAGGGGACAAAGGCAGGCACAGCACCAAAGTTTCTACAAAAAGGAATAGCCCAGGTACAGTGTCAGCTCTACATGCATCCTCTGAGAATAAATTAAAGGGAATCAAGGAATGCATATTTTGCGAAGGCAACCACAAGTCATATAAATGTGAGGTGACTGAGGCTTTACCTGTTGAGGAGAGAAAGGACAGGGTAACTAAGTCCCCAGCATGTTTTAAATGTTTTTTGAAAGGTCACAGAGCAAGGTTTTGTAAGTTTAAAATTTTGTGCAAAAATGCCATGGCCGGCTTTAGCCATTATTGTGCGAAAACACTCCTAGTAGGCCTACACGAGAATAGAGACATCAGTGGCACATGCCACTGCTATGAAAGGGAGTAAAAGTAAAGGGGGATTATTGCAAACAGCTGCAGCATTATTAATTGGGTATGATGGAGAAGCTACTGTAAGAGTGTTGTTTGATAGTGGTAGCCAGTGTAGCTTTATTAAGACCAGAATTTCCAGAAAATTGAAGTTTAAAGAACTTAAGAGGGAAAATTTAAGAATTTCTGGGTTTGGGGGTTCCGTTCAAAACCGAACCAAAGTTAAGAAGGTAGAAGTTCTGGTTAAGGGGTTGTTACCACAAAGTCCCACTATCAAGGTCCAAGCTGTAGAGATTGAGGAACTTTGTGCTCCAGTCACTACTTGTTTAGAGATGGCATGTGTCCAAGAATTGCAAGTTAAAGGAATTAATTTGGGCAATAATAAGTTTGAAGGAACAGAAGATATTAGTCTTTTGATTGGAGCTGACTATTATTGGGACTTCATCACTGGTAATATTGTCCGCACATCTCGAGGTCCGGTAGATATTGAAAGTAAGCTAGGCTGGATGCTACATGGGACCTATTGCAATGGAATTGAGGTTAAAGCTCTTTTTGTTAAGATTGAGGAGAACAGCCAAGGTTTGGAAAGGCATTTGAAAGCCTTTTAGAAACTTGAATCCATTGGCATAAAGGACAAACAGGAGAAGCAGGCAAGTCCAATGAACAGTGATGTTTTAGAGCAATTTGAAAAAGGGATTGGGTTTAGAGATGGTTGCTCTGAAGTTGGCCTCCCTTGGAAGGATTCTTGCAAACCCAGTTCATGCCTTCAGCTAGCTAGTAGGAGGTTGGAGACTTCATTGTACAGGCTAAGAAAAAATGAGGAGTTGTTAATTGAATACAATGAGGCCATCCTAAGCTATGTAATGGAGGGCTATGTTGAAAGGGTGCAAGGTGAGCTGGTGAGCCAGGAGGCACATTATCTGCCACACCATCCTGTGGTACGGCGAGACAAAACTACCACCAAACTGAGGTTAGTTTTTGATGGCTCAGCCAAGGACAAAGGTGGTGTGTCCTTGAACTACTCTTTGGATGCTGGGCCAAATTTAAATGCAGATTTATTTTCCTTGTTACTGAGATTCAGGTTTGGTAGAGTAGCATTGACTGCAGATGTGAGGCAAGCCTTTTTGCGGATAAAGTTAAAATCAGAGGACAGAGATACAGTAAGGTATCTGTGGGTGGATACGAAAGACTTGTTGGAAAATGAACCTAAGGTTCAAGCATATAGAATGAAGTCAGGGTTGTTTGGTTTCAGCTCGAGTCCATTTCTGTTGGCAGCTACTATGCAGTACCATTTCCTTATGTGTTCACTAGTGAACACATAAGGAAAAATTTTTATGTTGATGATTTGCTGTGTTCCGTGGATAATACAGAAATGTCTAAACAGATATTCATGGAGGCTAGAGCTATAATGAGGGAGGCTGGCATGGAGCTTAGAAAATGGCAGACCAATCATTCTCAATTACAAGAGTTTATGAGTCAGTCCTGTGTAGGACCTGATGCAGCAGAAAGTATTGAGGATTCTGGTATTAAGGAGTTGTGAGCAATAGACACAAAGGTGCTAGGGATTGTTTGGCAGCAAGGAGAGGATTTGTTTACCTTCAATGGGAAATCTTTAGTAGAGCTGACTGAGAATGAGACAAGGTGGACAAAACGTACAGCTCTTAGTTTGGCTTCGAAGGTCTTTGATTCTCTTGGATTCCTTGCTCCATTTGTGATAAAGTAAAAAATATGGTTTCAGAGCCTCTAGGAAATTGGTCTTGGTTGGGACCAAGAGTTATCTGATCATATGGTGGTAAGGTGGAAATATTGGTGCAAAGAATTGGCACATCTTGGAGACATTGAAATCCCAAGATGGTACTTTGGAGAGTTGAACAATAGTCCAGACAATTTGGAGCTGCACATCTTTTGTGATGCAAGTGAGGAAGCCTATGCAACTTGTATTTATATAAGAGGCACATTCAAAGAGGAAGTAAGTTGCAGGTTGGTTGCTGCAAAGAGCAGAGTAGCACCTTTGAAAAGGCTTTCTATTCCAAGGTTGGAATTGATGGGTGCAGTTATTGCTAGTCGGCTTGCAGTTACAGTGCAAAAGAAGACCATTTGTTGCCAAGAGGGTGAAGGAAATTCAAGCGCACACAGATCCCAAGCAATGGAAGCATTGTCCAGGCACCCAAAACCCAACTGATTTACGAACACGAGGAATTTCAGTGAAAGATTTTGCAGTCAAGTTTGTGGTGGAATAGGCCAGAGTGGCTAAAACTTGGAAGTGAAAACTGGCCTTCTAATCAGCCTATTGTAGGAGAATGCCAGGCTGAAAAAGCATGGGTGAGTGAGGTGAGAAAATGCACTTTGAACAGTTATCCAGCAGGATCCCATATTGAGGCTTGAGGACATTAGCAGTCTGAAAAGGTTGTTAAGAGTGACATCATGGGTATATAGATTCACAAACAACATTAAGGGGGAAACAACTGAAGGGAAGGAATTCTGAACAGTTAGGAGATTCAGCAAGCCAGGCAATAATGGGTGGTATATGTTCAGAAGGAAAATTTTGGTGAAGAGAGGGAATTGTTCACCAGCCGTCCATTACAGGTTCTACCAACACATTCTGCTCTCAAGGGTTTGCATGTGTTTTTGGATCAGGATTTATTGAGAGTAGGATGTAGACTACAGTTTTCTGGGCTTCCAGAGGAGAAAAGACATCCAATTTTGCTACCTTCTGGGGGGCACTTTGTGGAACTTTTGATCCTGGATACTCATCATAAGTTGTTACATGCTGGAGTTAGAGAAGTGATAATAGAGATCAGACAACAGTTTTGGATTCCCAAATTTAGACAAGTAATAAAAAAGGTCTTGCATAAATGTGTGGTTTGCAAGCGTTGGAGTGCAAAGCCTTATTTTGAAAAGGTGGCTCCAGTGGTGTAGTGATAAATAAAGAAGTGAGGGAACGCATTTCGAAAGTGTTACTCAGATGCGGGGGGGAGAATGGCGAGGCCGGCGAGCCCATACAGCTGGGGGTCCGGGGGCACTGTAAGCCCCCCGGGAAATCTTTTGAAATCTGACCAATTTCAGGGATATTTTGAGGTCATATGCACTGGATATTAGGATATATTCCAAGGTTGAAGATGCAGTATTTCCAGTGTCATTAGATATACCGTACGACATCCAGTACGATCAATAAAAATAGCTAACAACTGGAATGATTAACTAAAAAAAAGTTAACAACTGGTACGCCGTGGTGACTGTTTCACCAGATCTTTATAGGCTAGCATTGCCTCAGTCGAAGCTAAAAGAAATGAAGCAGTTAATGATTCTTTCTCATATTTCTTCTAGGGGTGGGAATTAAAATTTCATGACGTTAGAGATTTGTAAGTTCGGATTTATTTGAAATAGTGAGGGAACGCCGTTCCGTCTACCAAAAAAAGTAAGGGAACGCCGTTCCCACGCGTTCCCACAGCACTACACCACTGGGTGGCTCCACTTCCAAGAGAACGGTGTGTCTATGCTGCTCCATTTGATGTAGTGGGAGTAGACTTCGCAGGTCCAGTCTATGTGTATGAGCAGTGATGGGCATTATCTAGATACATGTATCGCCGATACGTATCGATCGATACTTTTGTATCGGTATCGGTATCGCTTTAGCTACTTGACAAAAGTATCGATTTATCGGTATCGCTAAGGTCAATTTTCTTAAATGTATCGATACATTAATAAGAATTTTTAAATATTTAAATAGACGTTATAATATGACACTACTGAGTTATATTTATGAATATATGTAAAAAATGAACAATGAACAATCCATATTCATTTTTTACATAAGAACCAAAATCGCTTAACGCGAGTTTGGATAATAATTTTACTTGTAGCTTCCTATTTTTGTTCGTGTCACAACCCTACGATCTACCCTATCTATGGTTTAGTCGTATCCATTTTCCATTTGTTATAGAAGTTATTATAATTAATTATGAATTGTCTTGCATCTCACCCTCGACCCTAGATTATGCATACACATTGCATGTAACAGGATTGGAACCCGTAGTTGTACTTCTTAGTCATTACTACCCACTCTTTGTCTCTAATTCGTTCTTGTAAATCTTCCTAATAATGATTTGTACTATACGTAAAAATTCAATAACTATGACGTCACATTTTCCCTTCATCATATATCTAGTATTCAATGTATGAAAATTCTTTAACATCATACTAAGGACGAAACACTCTATAGAAGTCATTATTTATATGTTATGTAGTATAAATATAACTTATTCGACCATATCTCCCGCCCCCATACGTCCATATCTTATCTTGATCATTATCCTATATAAATTTTATTAAATATTCATTTTTTCTCATTCGTTCGAAAACGCAAAAATACGTTCTCGTATTATTTTTTTCATTTTTATTTTTAAGTGCGTTCACCCCTAAAGATATTCATAAATGCTTAGTAAGTTATTATCAAATTCCGCTCACGACGACAGATTCGAGCGCCTCAAAGATAAAATATCTCGGTTCGCTCTGATTCCAAATTTATAACATATTATAATATAATGTAACACGTTATGTTTTATATAAATCTATATCATGTGTGCCATGTACGTTGTATTATATTTCTAAACATCTTAATTGTCTATTAATATGAAACACTAAAAACAAAACAAAGTTATAGTAACTGTTTAATTGTAATTAACTGTAATACTTTAATTTAATATAACGTAATGTACTTTAATGAAACTAATTAATAATAACTTGTAATGTACTTCAATGAAACTGTAATTAAATGTAATGATTTAATTTATAATGTAAGAATGTACTTTAATAGAACTGTAATGGACAATCATAAGCGAATGTGAAGTAATCCATAATTATAATCGTAATTGTAATGAACCAAAATTAATACGTACTCAGTCGTGTACTTAATTTGTACTTATGTGTACTATTACGAAATGATATCGCCTTCAGAAATGAAGATTCGGCAAAAATATACGATTAGTTTTTATTTTTATTTTTTTTTATTATTTTTAGTTGAAATCTTTCAAAACATCTGATCATGTGTTTAAAAAGGGGGGAACTTAACCTTCGACTGTCTTCCCCCAAACATTTAAGTTTATATTATACATGTATTTGTAAAAATTAAGGCACTTCTTGATTAAGTCACTTCATTATAGCACTTCATTAGGACTCCTTTGTTAGCAGCCTTGCTGCGAGGAGGGGGCAGAGGCCCCTTGCCTCCTTAATATTTTTAGATTCCGGCCTGAGCCATGGTCGAAAGAGGTCGAACCTCTACCCTTGTAAATTCAGAGCACTAACTATAAATTTTTAAGAAGTAAATTACAGCAAGAGAAACTTTTTATTTTCCCCTTCGAGCCTTGTTCTCTTCAAAAGAACTTAGTCAGTTAAGTCGACAAGTTATAAAAGAAAAGTCGATAATTTTAGTATCAGAGAAAGTATCAGAGAAAGTATCAGAGTATTATAGAAAGAGAAGAATTAAAAATTGGCGACCCTTTGCCCAAATTAAGAGACAACCCAAGCACCATAGAAGATATCTGCATAACAGTCTGACGAGTCTGTAGCCAAGAGTTTAACAAGAGGCGACCGAAAAGAATTAGAATGTTATAGAAGAAATATCTGTAACTGCCTCACAACAAGAACCCCCCGTCGATAGAACAACCCAAGGGACACAGAAGAAGGAAGATAACATTGTGGCGACCCTTTACCAGGATCTTAACAGATTTTAAGAAGAAGATTTTAAGAAGAAGATTTTAACAAGAAGATTTTAACAAGAAGATTTTAAGAAGAGGCCACTCTTTGGCCAAGATAGAAATTACCCTGCATCAGGATAAAACCAGTTGACCGGCGTGTCACGACTTCTTGTTCGTAACATCCACCCTTGAACCGGTGTGTCACGACTCCAAGTTCCCCACGCCTAGTTTTCATCCAAGAAGAAGTAGCCAGCAAGACGTCTTCAGGACACGTCTCAAGAAAATTTTGTTAAGTACAGTTTGTTTTTTTAAGAAATTTATAAACACTTGAAAAGTCAGCATTATTAACAGTTAATATTTAGTATGGAGCCAGAATTAACACAAAACACAGTGAACACTTCAGACACCAGTGAAACATTTTTCTTAGTGAAACTAATTTTCACAAAGTTAATTGTAACAGAGAGTTAATTGTAACAGAGAGTTAATTGTAACAGAGAGTTAATTGTAACAGAGAGTTAATTTCAAAGAGAGTTAATTTCAAGAGAGTTAATTTCAAGAGAGTTAATTTCAGTTATTTTCACTGTTATATTCAGTATAGAATAATTTTATTTTATGTACCTTCCCGTACATTCGAGTGAAATGTTGTTTACATTTTATATTTTTGTTTGCAAATTTTTTTCAAATTATTGAATTGAATTGACTTGCAAATTAAGAGAGAGAGAGTTTACAGAGAGTTTATAGATTTAGAGAGATACTTGAAGTAATTTTGAAGTCATTTTTTGAAGTCATTTTTGAAGTCAGTTTTTGAAGTCAGAAGGTTGCACCAAGAGGGTCAACCAAAACAGAGATTAATCGTCTCCACTTGAATAGAGATCAAGTGCAGTCATTTTCCATTTTCAGTTAATTTCAAGTTAGACAGTTTAAGTTATAGAGATACTTGATTGCATTTCAAGTAAGTCGGTTGCACCAAGAGGGTCAACCAAAACAGAGGTTAATCGTCTCCACTTATAGAGATCAAGTGCAGTCATTTTCCATTTTCAGTTAATTTCAAGTTAGGTTCAGAATACTTGACAGAGTTCAAGTCAGAGTTTTATTTGAAGCCAGAGAGTTTTATTCCAAGTCAGTTTCCGAGTCCCAAGTATTCCAAGTCCCAAGTCAGTTTTCAATGCAGTCAATTGAATTCAACTTTTTCTTTGTAAGTTAAGAGAATTTAATTTAAGAAAATGTAATCTAAGAATTTAATTCAACCTTTTTTTGTGTTGTAAAAGAGAATTAAATTCAACCAGAATTGACCGGTTTGCGTCTTTAGTTAACCTTTTTTTTTGTTTGTGAGAAGGAAATTGACCGATTTGTCTTTTCTTTTTCATGCATTGTTACGTATATAAATATACTGGTCAAAAAAAGAAACGCAATTTTTGAGATTTATTAATAAACATGAGGACTCAGTATATAGTAAATGATTCTTTAACATAACAAACAGTCAATAACGCGTATGGCCACCCCTAGCCACAATGCAGGCTTGGAGTCTGGCCCTCATCGACCTCAACAGTCTCTGCAGGAAAGCAACAGGGATGGCCCTCCACTCTTCAATAATTGCATTGGTCAGTTCCCTGATGTTCTGCGGCTGATGCTGACGTCTGCGAACTCGCCGTTCAAGTTCATCCCATGCGTGCTCTATCGGTGACATGTCTGGGCTGAAGGCTGGCCATGGTAAGGTCTGCACCTGTTGTCCCTGCAGGTACGCCTGCACTATCCTGGCTGCATGAGGTCTGGCATTGTCCTGTTGCAGGAGCACCAATTCTGGATGTTGCCTCATGAATGGAAGAACATGTGGGTGAAGAATCTCATCCCTGTAGCGCTGGGCAGTCAGAGCTGATAGGCCCACGATAGGTCACGGTGCTGATAGGCCCATTGCAGGCGTCGTTGCCTTCTTGCATCAGTGAGAAAAGGACCTCTGTAAGGCCTGCGGGATCGGAGTCCTGCATTACGGAGTCGGTTTCTGACGGTCTGGTCACTAATTCTGTTGTTGTGCATACCAGGTGTCTCTCTGGCTGTCTGACGAGCATTCCGCTGCCGATGACGCAGGTGCTGCAGTACAATGTGGCGATCCTGGCGTTGGGTCGTCACACGAGGTCGCCCACGTCTTGGCAGGTCCTGAACACTTCCTGTGGCATTGTACCGTCTAACAAGCCTAGAGATTGTGCTGGGATGCACATGCATTCGTTGTGCAACTTGGACAGCAGACATGCCTGCATCCAACATGCCCAAGGCACGACCTCTGTTGACCTCTGAGAGTCGTGGCATGCCTCAATCGCGGGAAAAAGTTTGGTTTTCTCAACGGGCAGTGTGTATTCTGTGAAGTCAAAGAAAAAATGCATGCCTTCATAAAGAATACATTCAATTTAATCTCTGTTTATTGTTTGTAACAAAATGGCGTCTTAGCCGGGATTAGTCAGGTTTAAAAACATGCACTAAGTGGCTTTAAAAGATTTGAACAAACATTTAACCATAATCTTGAAACTGTGATAATACCACTAACAACTTAAATTTTACACCATATGCAAGCTAATTGCGTTTCTTTTTTTGACCAGTATATATAGTCATGTAATTTATTATTTGTAACAAAACCGTTTTTACAATTGTTTGTAATGACTTTGATAATCATTGTAATGTATACGTGATAATAATAGTTGTGTAATAATTAATTAATCGATCTTGTCCCAATGACTCCTTTTAAATTACTATGCTGAGGAACATGCCGTTCCCCCGTTTTGTTTCAATCTTTTAATTTTTAAGTAGTGTGACAAGCAATTTTTTTAAAAAAAGAGCAAAGTGCTCACGAAAGACGTATTGTCAATTTCAAACTTATACCCCCTGCTTAGTCACTCAATTCCCCCGTATGATCGCACATACCCTAAACTTCAGTTGTTTGTTCTTTTTTGTCATTTAATTTTAATAAAACTTCTACACAATAAAACATGTATTTATCATATGCAAACAAGTTTTCAGACCAAAATATCAAATAATTCAAATTCTATCAACATTTAACGAAAAAGTATGATTTTTCTACTTAACATGCAAAAATTATTAAAACTTAATATTTTTTTTTTATTATATAAAAATAATTTTTAATGTAAAATTTACCTGAGATTATTAAAAGAAAAGATTGTTCGAAATGCTTCCTTCCATTTCAATAACTTTTTTATTCTTGGCCGAAACTCATCTGTGGCTCGATTTACTTTTATTTTTTTAGAATATTATAAAATTGTATTTAGCTCGTTGAAATGCATAATTGATTTATATTTTTAATTTGTATTCTTAATTTTCTTAATTCAATTATCGTAGGGATGCTTCTGGTTAATGTTAATGGTTATATAATTCATATATAGCTAGGAATGTTACTAGTCGAATTTAATTCCATCTTCAAAATTTAATTTTTAATACCGCTAGATTTACTTTTTCATTAATTGTAAGTTCCTCTAAGTTCGTTTTTTTTAATTACCTTATACGTGTAACTGATTAATTATGTAAAATCTATAATCCTAATTGAATTTTATTACTTTTGACACATATTCCCTCGTCACTTTTGCATTAAAACTCGTATGCAAACATCATCATTATAATACATCATAATTATTGCTTACTATATATAAATTCTCGCTCATGCATTTATACAGTTAATTTAACAATCCTCTCAGCTAATCTGTCTCGAAATTATAAAATACACACTTTGTACCCAATAAACATAAATACACATTTGACCACAGGTCTATACATCATCCACTACGTAATTCGATTTGTACCTACAACAGTCAATAAAAATGCATGTATGCACACTATATATACTATATACATACAAACCTTATGCTAAAATCATTGAATATTCAGTTACTTGAACAATCCTATCAGCTAATCTGTCCCTCGAAATTGTAAAATACACACTTTGCACCTAATACACCCAAATACACACTAGACCACAGGTCTATACATCATCCATTACGTAATTCTATTTTTACCTACAATAGTCAATAAAAATTAGCTTATAGGTTGTAGGATTTACATTTTCCCTTTTATCTACTCTATTCATTATGTACATAGTTTATCCCACAGAAAAAAATAAAATTTGGTAAATTTTTTTTAACCATATCATTGTTTGTCTAACTTAATTGTTTGTCTAAATTAAAGTATTAACCTTTGATTTTTTTTATATTATATAATAACTCACTTGTTCTGTATAAAAATTTGTAATGTAAAGAAAAATTCGTCATCTAACTTGAAGTAGTTAGGATGTTATTTTCTCATTGTATTGTATTAATGGTACCCTGTTAGGATGTTATTTTCTCATTTGTATTGTATTAATGGTACCCTACTAGATTATTGTATAAATATCATTTTAGAGGGGGAACAATGTAAAAAATGAACAATGAATAATCCATATTCATTTTTTACATAAGAACCAAAATCGCTTAACGCGAGTTTGGATAATAATTTTACTTGTAGCTTCCTATTTTTGTTCGTGTCACAACCCTACGATCTACCCTATCTATGGTTTAGTCGTATCCATTTTCCATTTGTTATAGAAGTTATTATAATTAATTATGAATTGTCTTGCATCTCACCCTCGACCCTAGATTATGCATACACATTGCATGTAACAGGATTGGAACCCGTAGTTGTACTTCTTAGTCATTACTACCCACTCTTTGTCTCTAATTCGTCTTGTAAATCTTCCTAATAATGATTTGTACTATACGTAAAAATTCAATAACTATGACGTCACATTTTCCCTTCATCATATATCTAGTATTCAATGTATGAAAATTCTTTAACATCATACTAAGGACGAAACACTCTATAGAAGTCATTATTTATATGTTATGTAGTATAAATATAACTATTATTCGACCATATCTCCCGCCCCATACGTCCATATCTTATCTTGATCATTATCCTATATAAATTTTATTAAATATTCATTTTTTCTCATTCGTTCGAAAACGCAAAATACGTTCTCGTATTATTTTTTTCATTTTTATTTTTAAGTGCGTTCACCCTAAAGATATTCATAAATGCTTAGTAAGTTATTATCAAATTCCGCTCACGACGACAGATTCGAGCGCCTCAAAGATAAAATATCTCGGTTCGCTCTGATTCCAAATTTATAACATATTATAATATAATGTAACACGTTATGTTTTATATAAATCTATATCATGTGTGCCATGTACGTTGTATTATATTTCTAAACATCTTAATTGTCTATTAATATGAAACACTAAAAACAAAACAAAGTTATAGTAACTGTTTAATTGTAATTAACTGTAATACTTTAATTTAATATAACGTAATGTACTTTAATGAAACTAATTAATAATAACTTGTAATGTACTTCAATGAAACTGTAATTAAATGTAATGATTTAATTTATAATGTAAGAATGTACTTTAATAGAACTGTAATGGACAATCATAAGCGAATGTGAAGTAATCCATAATTATAATCGTAATTGTAATGAACCAAAATTAATACGTACTCAGTCGTGTACTTAATTTGTACTTATGTGTACTATTACGAAATGATATCGCCTTCAGAAATGAAGATTCGGCAAAATATACGATTAGTTTTATTTTATTTTTTTTTTATTATTTTTAGTTGAAATCTTTCAAAACATCTGATCATGTGTTTAAAAAGGGGGAACTTAACCTTCGACTGTCTTCCCCCAAACATTTAAGTTTATATTATACATGTATTTGTAAAAATTAAGGCACTTCTTGATTAAGTCACTTCATTATAGCACTTCATTAGGACTCCTTTGTTAGCAGCCTTGCTGCGAGGAGGGGGCAGAGGCCCCTTGCCTCCTTAATATTTTTAGATTCCGGCCTGAGCCATGGTCGAAAGAGGTCGAACCTCTACCCTTGTAAATTCAGAGCACTAACTATAAATTTTTAAGAAGTAAATTACAGCAAGAGAAACTTTTTATTTTCCCCTTCGAGCCTTGTTCTCTTCAAAAGAACTTAGTCAGTTAAGTCGACAAGTTATAAAAGAAAAGTCGATAATTTTAGTATCAGAGAAAGTATCAGAGAAAGTATCAGAGTATTATAGAAAGAGAAGAATTAAAAATTGGCGACCCTTTGCCCAAATTAAGAGACAACCCAAGCACCATAGAAGATATCTGCATAACAGTCTGACGAGTCTGTAGCCAAGAGTTTAACAAGAGGCGACCGAAAAGAATTAGAATGTTATAGAAGAAATATCTGTAACTGCCTCACAACAAGAACCCCCCGTCGATAGAACAACCCAAGGGACACAGAAGAAGGAAGATAACATTGTGGCGACCCTTTACCAGGATCTTAACAGATTTTAAGAAGAAGATTTTAAGAAGAAGATTTTAACAAGAAGATTTTAACAAGAAGATTTTAAGAAGAGGCCACTCTTTGGCCAAGATAGAAATTACCCTGCATCAGGATAAAACCAGTTGACCGGCGTGTCACGACTTCTTGTTCGTAACATCCACCCTTGAACCGGTGTGTCACGACTCCAAGTTCCCCACGCCTAGTTTTCATCCAAGAAGAAGTAGCCAGCAAGACGTCTTCAGGACACGTCTCAAGAAAATTTTGTTAAGTACAGTTTGTTTTTTAAGAAATTTATAAACACTTGAAAAGTCAGCATTATTAACAGTTAATATTTAGTATGGAGCCAGAATTAACACAAAACACAGTGAACACTTCAGACACCAGTGAAACATTTTTCTTAGTGAAACTAATTTTCACAAAGTTAATTGTAACAGAGAGTTAATTGTAACAGAGAGTTAATTGTAACAGAGAGTTATTGTAACAGAGAGTTAATTTCAAAGAGAGTTAATTTCAAGAGAGTTAATTTCAAGAGAGTTAATTTCAGTTATTTTCACTGTTATATTCAGTATAGAATAATTTTATTTTATGTACCTTCCCGTACATTCGAGTGAAATGTTGTTTACATTTTATATTTTTGTTTGCAAATTTTTTTCAAATTATTGAATTGAATTGACTTGCAAATTAAGAGAGAGAGAGTTACAGAGAGTTTATAGATTTAGAGAGATACTTGAAGTAATTTTGAAGTCATTTTTTGAAGTCATTTTTGAAGTCAGTTTTTGAAGTCAGAAGGTTGCACAAGAGGGTCAACCAAAACAGAGATTAATCGTCTCCACTTGATAGAGATCAAGTGCAGTCATTTTCCATTTTCAGTTAATTTCAAGTTAGACAGTTTAGTTATAGAGATACTTGATTGCATTTCAAGTAAGTCGGTTGCACCAAGAGGGTCAACCAAAACAGAGGTTAATCGTCTCCACTTTTATAGAGATCAAGTGCAGTCATTTTCCATTTTCAGTTAATTTCAAGTTAGGTTCAGAATACTTGACAGAGTTCAAGTCAGAGTTTTATTGAAGCCAGAGAGTTTTATTCCAAGTCAGTTTCCGAGTCCCAAGTATTCCAAGTCCCAAGTCAGTTTTCAATGCAGTCAATTGAATTCAACTTTTTCTTTGTAAGTTAAGAGAATTTAATTTAAGAAAATGTAATCTAAGAATTTAATTCAACCTTTTTTTGTGTTGTAAAAGAGAATTAAATTCAACCAGAATTGACCGGTTTGCGTCTTTAGTTAACCTTTTTTTTGTTTGTGAGAAGGAAATTGACCGATTTGTCTTTTCTTTTTCATGCATTGTTACGTATATAAATATACTGGTCAAAAAAAGAAACGCAATTTTTGAGATTTATTAATAAACATGAGGACTCAGTATATAGTAAATGATTCTTTAACATAACAAACAGTCAATAACGCGTATGGCCACCCTAGCCACAATGCAGGCTTGGAGTCTGGCCCTCATCGACCTCAACAGTCTCTGCAGGAAAGCAACAGGGATGGCCCTCCACTCTTCAATAATTGCATTGGTCAGTTCCCTGATGTTCTGCGGCTGATGCTGACGTCCTGCGAACTCGCCGTTCAAGTTCATCCCATGCGTGCTCTATCGGTGACATGTCTGGGCTGAAGGCTGGCCATGGTAAGGTCTGCACCTGTTGTCCCTGCAGGTACGCCTGCACTATCCTGGCTGCATGAGGTCTGGCATTGTCCTGTTGCAGGAGCACCAATTCTGGATGTTGCCTCATGAATGGAAGAACATGTGGGTGAAGAATCTCATCCCTGTAGCGCTGGGCAGTCAGAGCTGATAGGCCCACGATAGGTCACGGTGCTGATAGGCCCATTGCAGGCGTCGTTGCCTTCTTGCATCAGTGAGAAAAGGACCTCTGTAAGGCCTGCGGGATCGGAGTCCTGCATTACGGAGTCGGTTTCTGACGGTCTGGTCACTAATTCTGTTGTTGTGCATACCAGGTGTCTCTCTGGCTGTCTGACGAGCATTCCGCTGCCGATGACGCAGGTGCTGCAGTACAATGTGGCGATCCTGGCGTTGGGTCGTCACACGAGGTCGCCCACGTCTTGGCAGGTCCTGAACACTTCCTGTGGCATTGTACCGTCTAACAAGCCTAGAGATTGTGCTGGGATGCACATGCATTCGTTGTGCAACTTGGACAGCAGACATGCCTGCATCCAACATGCCCAAGGCACGACCTCTGTTGACCTCTGAGAGTCGTGGCATGCCTCAATCGCGGGAAAACGTTGGTTTTCTCAACGGGCAGTGTGTATTCTGTGAAGTCAAAGAAAAAATGCATGCCTTCATAAAGAATACATTCAATTTAATCTCTGTTTATTGTTTGTAACAAAATGGCGTCTTAGCCGGGATTAGTCAGGTTTAAAAACATGCACTAAGTGGCTTTAAAAGATTTGAACAAACATTTAACCATAATCTTGAAACTGTGATAATACCACTAACAACTTAAATTTTACACCATATGCAAGCTAATTGCGTTTCTTTTTTTGACCAGTATATATAGTCATGTAATTTATTATTTGTAACAAAACCGTTTTTACAATTGTTTGTAATGACTTTGATAATCATTGTAATGTATACGTGATAATAATAGTTGTGTAATAATTAATTAATCGATCTTGTCCCAATGACTCCTTTTAAATTACTATGCTGAGGAACATGCCGTTCCCCCGTTTTGTTTCAATCTTTTAATTTTTAAGTAGTGTGACAAGCAATCTTTTTTTTAAAAAAAGAGCAAAGTGCTCACGAAAGACGTATTGTCAATTTCAAACTTATACCCCCTGCTTAGTCACTCAATTCCCCCGTATGATCGCACATACCCTAAACTTCAGTTGTTTGTTCTTTTTTGTCATTTAATTTTAATAAAACTTCTACACAATAAAACATATGTATTTATCATATGCAAACAAGTTTTCAGACCAAAATATCAAATAATTCAAATTCTATCAACATTTAACGAAAAAGTATGATTTTTCTACTTAACATGCAAAAATTATTAAAACTTAATATTTTTTTTTTATTATATAAAAATAATTTTTAATGTAAAATTTACCTGAGATTATTAAAAGAAAAGATTGTTCGAAATGCTTCCTTCCATTTCAATAACTTTTTTATTCTTGGCCGAAACTCATCTGTGGCTCGATTTACTTTTATTTTTTTAGAATATTATAAAATTGTATTTAGCTCGTTGAAATGCATAATTGATTTATATTTTTAATTTGTATTCTTAATTTCTTAATTCAATTATCGTAGGGATGCTTCTGGTTAATGTTAATGGTTATATAATTCATATATAGCTAGGAATGTTACTAGTCGAATTTAATTCCATCTTCAAAATTTAATTTTTAATACCGCTAGATTTACTTTTTCATTAATTGTAAGTTCCTCTAAGTTCGTTTTTTTTTAATTACCTTATACGTGTAACTGATTAATTATGTAAAATCTATAATCCTAATTGAATTTTATTACTTTTGACACATATTCCCTCGTCACTTTTGCATTAAAACTCGTATGCAAACATCATCATTATAATACATCATAATTATTGCTTACTATATATAAATTCTCGCTCATGCATTTATACAGTTAATTTAACAATCCTCTCAGCTAATCTGTCTCGAAATTATAAAATACACACTTTGTACCCAATAAACATAAATACACATTTGACCACAGGTCTATACATCATCCACTACGTAATTCGATTTGTACCTACAACAGTCAATAAAAATGCATGTATGCACACTATATATACTATATACATACAAACCTTATGCTAAAATCATTGAATATTCAGTTACTTGAACAATCCTATCAGCTAATCTGTCCCTCGAAATTGTAAAATACACACTTTGCACCTAATACACCCAAATACACACTAGACCACAGGTCTATACATCATCCATTACGTAATTCTATTTTTACCTACAATAGTCAATAAAAATTAGCTTATAGGTTGTAGGATTTACATTTTCCCTTTTATCTACTCTATTCATTATGTACATAGTTTATCCCACAGAAAAAAATAAAATTTGGTAAATTTTTTTTAACCATATCATTGTTTGTCTAACTTAATTGTTTGTCTAAATTAAAGTATTAACCTTTGATTTTTTTTATATTATATAATAACTCACTTGTTCTGTATAAAAATTTGTAATGTAAAGAAAAATTCGTCATCTAACTTGAAGTAGTTAGGATGTTATTTTCTCATTGTATTGTATTAATGGTACCCTGTTAGGATGTTATTTTCTCATTTGTATTGTATTAATGGTACCCTACTAGATTATTGTATAAATATCATTTTAGAGGGGGAACAATGTAAAAAATGAACAATGAATAATCCATATTCATTTTTTACATAAGAACCAAAATCGCTTAACGCGAGTTTGGATAATAATTTTACTTGTAGCTTCCTATTTTTGTTCGTGTCACAACCCTACGATCTACCCTATCTATGGTTTAGTCGTATCCATTTTCCATTTGTTATAGAAGTTATTATAATTAATTATGAATTGTCTTGCATCTCACCCTCGACCCTAGATTATGCATACACATTGCATGTAACAGGATTGGAACCCGTAGTTGTACTTCTTAGTCATTACTACCCACTCTTTGTCTCTAATTCGTTCTTGTAAATCTTCCTAATAATGATTTGTACTATACGTAAAAATTCAATAACTATGACGTCACATTTTCCCTTCATCATATATCTAGTATTCAATGTATGAAAATTCTTTAACATCATACTAAGGACGAAACACTCTATAGAAGTCATTATTTATATGTTATGTAGTATAAATATAACTATTATTCGACCATATCTCCCGCCCCCATACGTCCATATCTTATCTTGATCATTATCCTATATAAATTTATTAAATATTCATTTTTTCTCATTCGTTCGAAAACGCAAAAATACGTTCTCGTATTATTTTTTTCATTTTTATTTTTAAGTGCGTTCACCCCTAAAGATATTCATAAATGCTTAGTAAGTTATTATCAAATTCCGCTCACGACGACAGATTCGAGCGCCTCAAAGATAAAATATCTCGGTTCGCTCTGATTCCAAATTTATAACATATTATAATATAATGTAACACGTTATGTTTTATATAAATCTATATCATGTGTGCCATGTACGTTGTATTATATTTCTAAACATCTTAATTGTCTATTAATATGAAACACTGTAAAAACAAAACAAAGTTATAGTAACTGTTTAATTGTAATTAACTGTAATACTTTAATTTAATATAACGTAATGTACTTTAATGAAACTGTAATTAATAATAACTTGTAATGTACTTCAATGAAACTGTAATTAAATGTAATGATTTAATTTATAATGTAAGAATGTACTTTAATAGAACTGTAATGGACAATCATAAGCGAATGTGAAGTAATCCATAATTATAATCGTAATTGTAATGAACCAAAATTAATACGTACTCAGTCGTGTACTTAATTTGTACTTATGTGTACTATTACGAAATGATATCGCCTTCAGAAATGAAGATTCGGCAAAAATATACGATTAGTTTTTATTTTTATTTTTTAAAATTATTTTTAGTTGAAATCTTTCAAAACATCTGATCATGTGTTTAAAAAGGGGGGAACTTAACCTTCGACTGTCTTCCCCCAAACATTTAAGTTTATATTATACATGTATTTGTAAAAATTAAGGCACTTCTTGATTAAGTCACTTCATTATAGCACTTCATTAGGACTCCTTTGTTAGCAGCCTTGCTGCGAGGAGGGGGCAGAGGCCCCTTGCCTCCTTAATATTTTTAGATTCCGGCCTGAGCCATGGTCGAAAGAGGTCGAACCTCTACCCTTGTAAATTCAGAGCACTAACTGTAAATTTTTAAGAAGTAAATTACAGCAAGAGAAACTTTTTATTTTCCCCTTCGAGCCTTGTTCTCTTCAAAAGAACTTAGTCAGTTAAGTCGACAAGTTATAAAAGAAAAGTCGATAATTTTAGTATCAGAGAAAGTATCAGAGTATTATAGAAAGAGAAAATTAAAAATTGGCGACCCTTTGCCCAAATTAAGAGACAACCCAAGCACCATAGAAGATATTGGCATAACAGTCTGGCGAGTCTGTAGCCAAGAGTTTAACAAGGGGCGACCGAAAAGAATTAGAATGTTATAGAAGAAATATCCGTTGCTTGCCTCCTAACTAGAACCCCCGTCGATCCGAACCACCCCAGGGCCATAGACGGAGGGGTTAACATATACATAAATAATAATATTAAATATTTATTTAATGACAGTACTACTCTACTGGTCACGTCACACAGTATGGCGCAACGTTTAAACACGTTTGTACTTGTGTTATTGAGATTAATTAACCATAATATAGAAACGCTCATAATATAGAAACGCTCATATAATATAGAAACGCTCATTTGTGTTGCAACACTATTGGCCACGCCCACTCGGTGTTGAGTTTAAACAGGTTCATACTTGTAACGCAGCGATTCCTCTTGGTCCCCTGATGCATTTCTTATCAATCAGTCACTCATTAAGTAGACGTCACGCCGAGTAGTTGTACGATAATGAGTGAAGATATTAATAGTAATAATAACGCGTCAGGGAGTGAGCCACAAAAGGAACAATCTGGTGAAAATGACGCGACAGAAAATCATTTCCATAAAATTAAAGATACCAACTGGTCAAAATCAGTCCTAATAACTTGCGGTAAATATTTTAAGATTGCGAATTGTGATGAGCGACTTAAATTATCTTGCTTGTGTCTCTTGTGCCCTTCAAAACCTGGTGTATTCATTAGTGCTGACCCGTCTTCGTGTTGCAATTTGAAGACTCATGTTTCGGTAAGTGCATATAAACAAGTCTTTAAATAGTAATGGACTGCATGGGCAGCACGTAAAAGTATTGAAATACATTTGTAATTAATTAAAATTACATATTAAAAGTGTATTTTTAATGCGTCAACTTTCAAGAACTTTAAATATATATAAATAAATGTTGTTTAAATAAATATTAAATGCATTCAAATGTTATGTATTTTTGAGTTTATAGCAATGTATTTGATAATTAGGTAAATGTATTTGGTATTATATACAAATAATACAATTCAGAAGCGTATTTAGTATTTTTGATATTTTAGTGGCGCATTAAGTATTTAAATACATACGTGTAAAGCGTCAGTAGTATGCCCGCAAAAAGGGAGACAGAAAATGGATCAATTTGAGAATTTCCTCCTCAAGTTCCTCACCGTCCCTCATGACGGTCCCTCCTTTATGAGGTGTCTTTCATGGTTCTTAAAAATTAAAAATAAAAAGAAAAAACGAAAAAAGAAAGAAAAGAAAAAAGAAAAAGGAAAAAGAAAAGAAAAAAAAAAGAAAAAAGAAAAGAAAAAGAAAAAGAAAAAAGAAAAGAAAAAAGAAAAAAAAATTCACCATCGCATTCCTCCTTGAAAAAAGAAAAAGAAAAAAGAAAAAAAATCACCATCGCATTCCTCCTTGGGGGGGGGGGGGAAAGGAAGAGGAAAAAAAGAAAAAAAGAAAAGGATTCGTCTTCACCTTCCTTCAAAAAAATTCAAGAAAGGATTCATCCTCTCCTTTCTCCTTGAAAAAAGTCCTTTCATGAGACAAACAAGAACAAACATGCAAAAGCATGCAAAAACATACATACATTCGAGTACTTCCTGTGCAGGCAAGTTCGCCAGACAGTAGAAATGAAAACTTAAAATGAGTATCTGAAAGGTTTTAATAGGCCTAACGAGAGCATGCATCGACATCAACACATCCAACTTTCGTCTGTTAACAATTTGTGAACAATACATAAATCAAAATCAGACTGAACATATTTTAAATCAAAAACAAGTTCTTTGTTTAATATCTGTATTATGAAAAGTAAAATGAATATTTATTATTTTAATTTAATTAAATTAATTTCTCTCTTTTTTAAGGGAACTGGCTTATTTTCAAACGAGATGACCTTCAAATACAATATATACTTATATCACACGCACAAATGTTTATTTACCTTTAAATATGTAGTTTTCTGTTATTTACATCGATATATACCATCACATTCACTTTCACATGCCATCTTCTGGTATATGAATTAATAATTTTACCGTTCATCAAATTTCGTTATAAAATTGCATGTGTTAAGAGAAAATCAAGTTGCGTAACGCTGCTTTCAAACTAAAATATCAAAGTTGTTTTCCTCCTCTAAACATCCACTTAAATATTATTACTAATATTGATTTATTGTTATTATTACATATATATGTACACGTGTTAAGAGTATTTAAATTAAATACATTGATTTCAATTCCATTCGTAATAAAAGCATCTGACAACTCTACCCCAATCTTGCTATATTTTTCTCACAGTAACTGTTTTGAGAGTAGTAGTTAAGTTTAACTTTCTTTTAACGACTATTAGCTGCTACTAATCTTATTATTATTATCATATATATATATATATATATTATATATATATATATATATATATATATAACATCCAAATAAGTATGTTCGGGTAAAAACTTTCTTATTAGATGCAATTAAAGAAAACGGGATGTAGAGTTTGTGTGGATTGTCATTTTTAATTAGATTCAGTGGGAAATAGGTACTGAAAGTTGAGAGATTTTTCATCAAGAACCTTTCTAGTAGTTGCTGTCATTGTTATTGCCTATTCACATTACTTTAATTATCATTTCTCTAATTTATCGGCTGTTCACAATTCCTCATAATTCTCATAATAAACGTATTTGTTTTCACTTTTCTTTCACGCCAGACAGTCTCAGTATTTACATCAATCACACAGAATGTACATGCTTATTGTTTTTGTCACCAGTTGTACTAAACATGGTTTTACAAACTGAAGCGTACCGTTACACAACGTTTAAAATGTTATAATTTAATGCTTTATGATATCAGATCTCGTATAAAAAACCATTTTATGTACAAATGGCCACAAAAATACTTTCAATCCTAATATATTTACATATAGAACGCAGCATACGCTTTTTCACCTGTATTATAAACGTAAAACTGAAAGTTGTACCAACATGCGATCTTAGATTCTGCGAAGACGTAGTGAACCCTAACATTTAATTTAAAATTATTTAACAGATCATTCGAGGGAACTGTACATCGATCTCATTATAACTTCTGACTCATAATAACCCGCCATACATATTTACATGAGCCGAATTTAAATATATATATAAATATATAAAGAGTTTGTATGTGGCATTCCAACAGGAGACAGGAAGTGTCTGAACTCTGTTTCTCCCATCACTGTCCTCCTCACCTGGCCTTTTTACCTGTCTCGTCTAATCTGTGAGCAGTACAGCATACTCTCAAACACCCGCTTCTCACTATATCCTTACTATACACAGCATGCATCTTCCACACTACACAGTCTTTTCAAAAAAGGTGTAATTTCAGTAGTCTCGGAGATTCACGATTGGCCCCTCCTTCCTGTCTGCATCGTATATATTACCAAGCAAGTGTCTCTACAGTTTACAGGTTTCCTCATTGTCTAAAATTTATAAAGTTCTCTCTTATTGCCTTCCTTATTATAATGGACATCACAACCGATTTTTCAATATTATTTAAGTATTATGTTGAGCAACATAAACCCGCCACAGCCTAGTTTCTTAGCATAATCATGAAACATGAAACAAGATTATATTATATATATATATAATATTATATATATATATATATATATATATATATATATATATATATACGACAAAAATAGTTTTGAAGATTTAATCCATCTCACGACTGACTATAATTATACACTTTAGAGGAGTTTGCAAATTGCATATATTTAGACAAAAAGTATTAGGCCTTACGCTGATTTCATGTCAATATCAGCATGCTTCACTGCCCTTTCAGTCATTGTGTCGTTAGATCGTACCAGAACTATGGTCTTGACAAAGCACAATGTGTTAAATTTAAATATTGATTTATTGTTATTATTACATATATATGTACACGTGATAAGAGTATTTAGATTAATTATATTGATTTCAATTCCCTTCGTAATAAAAGCATCTGGGAACTCTACCCCAGTAGTACCCCAATCTTGCTGTACATTTTTCTCAGTTATTGTTTTCAGACTAGCAGCTAAGTTTAAGATTCTTTTAATGACTATTAGTTGCTACTATCTTGTTGTTATTATTATTATTATTATCATTGTTATATATATATATATATATATATATATATAACTTCCAAATAAGAAGGTTCGGGTAAAAACTTTCTTATTAGATGCAATTAAAGAAAACGGGGTGTCGAATTTGTGGGGGTTGGCATTTTTAATTAGATTCAGTGGGAATTAGGTTCTGAAAGTTGAGAGATTTTTCATCAAGAACCTTTCTTGTTGCTGTCATTGTTATTGCCTATTCACATTACTTTAATTATCATTTCTCGAATTTATCGACTGTTCACAATTCCTCATAATTCTCATAATAAACGTATTTGTTTTCACTTTTCTTTTACGCCAGACAGTCTCAGTATTTACATCAATCACAGAATGTACGTGCTTATTGTTTTTGTCATCAGTTGTACTAAACAGTTTTACAAACTGAAGCGTACCGTTACACAACGTTTAAAATGTTATAATTTAATGCTTTATGATATCAGATCTCGTATAAAAAACATCATTTTGTACAAATGGCCACAAAAATACTTTCAATCCTATATGTACGTATAGTATGCAACATACGCTTTTCCAACTGTATTGAAAACGTAAAACTGAAAGTTGTATCATCATGCGATCTTAGATTCTGCAATGACGTAAGTGAGCCTTAACATTTAATTTAAAATTATTTAACAGATCTTTCGAGGGAACTGTACATCGATCTCATTATATATATATATATATATATATATATATATATATATATGGTGTTTGTATGTGGCATTCCAACAGAAGGCAGGAAGTGTCTGAACCCTGTTTCTCACATCACTGTCATCCTCACCTGACCTTTTTACATGTCTCGTCTACCCTGTGAGCAGTCCAGCATACTCTCAAACACGCGCTTTTCACTATATTCCTTACTACACACGCATGCATCTTACACACTACACAGTCTTTCAAAAAAGGTGTAATTTCAGTAGTCCCGGAGATTCGCGATTGGCCCCTCCTTCCTGCATGCATCGTATATATTACGAAACAAGTCTCTCTACAGTTTACAGGATTCCTCATTGTCTAAATTTTAAAAGTTCTCTCTTATTGCTTTCCTTATTGTAATGGGTATCACAACCGATTTTCAATATTATTTAAGTATTATGTTGAGCAATCACCCCGCCACAGCCTAGTTTCTTAGCATAATCATGAAACATGAAACAAGATTATATTAATATATATATATATATATATATATATATATATATATATATATATATCAAAAGTAGTTTGAAGACTTATTCCATCTCACGACTGACTATAATTATACACTTTAGAGGAGTTTGCAAATTGCATATATTTAGACAAAAAGTATTAGGTCACGCTGATTTCATGTCAATATCAGCATGCTTCACTGCCCTTTCAGTCATTGTGACCTTAGATCGTACCAGAACTATGGTCTTGACAAAGCACAATGTGTTAAATTTACCAAACAAGGATTACCTATGTTCAGGACTCTGGACATTTCCATACTCAACATCAACTATACCCATTTGATCGTACCTTTCTTTATGTACATGCAATAGCATCAATTGGTTTAAGCTTTCTCTGAGTCGTGTTTGAACTCAGATAAGATTTAATACGCACGATATTACTAAACGAGCGTTCACTACACGTAATGGAGGCAGGCATCACTATAATTAACTTTGTTTACGTAATCACAGAGGAGATAAGAAATTACTGGTCAGGTGTCAGTGATTGCACGTGTGTAACTACATTACGTAGGATTAACTGCTCAAGGGATTCGTGAACACAAAGTTCATACAGAGGTTGTTAGATGTGTATGTAGTCTTGCAGGAAGGAAGTCTGAGCCCTAGAATGAAGTTACACTCACTAATTATGCTGTGGACGTCTATCCTTTGCATCCTCGAGAAGCAAATCTTTACACTGGACATACATTTTGTACTCTACTTCGTTAAAACTCTCAGTTATGGGTATTATAATGAGATACAGAGCTTCATAATGTGCCTTTCTGTAATGATCTTCAGATGCGTAGCTACCTTCCGGTGGAACACAATCCTCTTCTAGCCTAGCTGGAACTCTTCTAAATCGAGGCTGTGAGGGTACATCTACCTGACAGGAACCTAGTGACTGTACTTTCTTTCAGAAAAGACTAGCCCCTTCATCATTGCGCATATTTCAAAGAGTTTTATCAGTCATACCACCAATAGCTTATTTATATATATATATATATATATATATATATATATATATATATATATAGAGAGAGAGAGAGAGAGAGAGAGAGAGAGAGAGAGGTTGCAAGACTGATGATGCGTAATTTGAATCACAAAATAAGATAGCAGTAAACAGAGTAAAGAGAATAACGGGGCAGATATTGATAGCCTTTAAACGAAGGGATAGAAATAATGATCCTATACTGAAAACCCTGATCATACCCAAATTGGAATACTGCTCGGTTCTAACATCCCCATATAAAAAAGAGGACATTAGGCAGCTGTAAGGGATTCAGAGAAGCTTCACAGCCAAGATCGAGGGGGTGCAAAGAACTAAATTACTGGGAAAGATTATGAAAGCTATTCCTATTTTCACTGGAAAGGAGAAGAGAGAGAAACACCATTATTTACACTCGGAAAATAATGAAGAAACTTATCCCTAATCTTACTCTGAATCTTGTAACTTCCTAAACAACGGTGGAAAGTAGAAAAGGAAGACTGTGTCGTGTTCCCAAATTAAAGGCGAGACAGAGAACATCCTTAACCCTGAAAAAAATTAGTTTTGTGGTGAGAGGATCAAAACTGTCTAAACAAAAGCCCAAAGACCTAAGGAACATGAAGGGAGTTGCTGTGGACCTCTTCAAAAGATGATTAGACGCCTGGCTCAGAACAATCCCCGATGAACGGGTCGTACATGGCTATGTGAGGTGGAGAGTACAAGAAAGCACTCGCCCCTCGACCAAGACAGACCTAGAGGAGACACCAGCCTGACCTTCGTGTGAACAGAGAACGACGCACGGAACCGCAACGTTGCGTATACACACACATTTTATTCGTGCAGTTATCCGTGATTCACTGTCATCAATTGAATTAACATAACCTACTAATTGTTACCATTGTACACTTAACCGTGATCGTGACATGGTGCTAGCCGTGATTTGAGGGTGTTTACATTTGTGGGTCTCCTCCCGCCATCCCACACAATGCGTCTCAGTCAATGTCTCTCAGCGCAGCCAAAGACAATATTACGGACGATACAAAGATCAGCAGTAAAATCAATGAGTGGTACAAAACTTCAAACTAAATCCAATTACCTTCCAAACAACACAGGACAATAGGAAATTCAGAATGTGTAGTGTCCCCAAACTAAAGGCCTGACAAGAGACATCAACACTGAAGGAAAATAGCTTGGTTGTCAGTGGGCCAAGACATTTTAACCAGCTTCACCTTCATGTGAAGAGAGACCGACGCAGGGGAGGGGGGCACTACCATCGAGTATAGCAATTTAACTTGAAGTAGTAGCATTATTAAATAATTAAATTAAATAGATGATTCTTTCACAATAAAAATTAGGTGGTAACCTACATCTTAATACATAGCTATCATATCTACAGCTAATTACGCAAAAGTACATCTCTTTCATACACATATATATGAAAGACAAATGTACTTTTGCGTAATTAGCTGTAGATATGATAGCTATGTGTTAAGATGTAGGTTACCACCTAATTTTTATTGCGAAAGAATCATCTATTTAATTTAATTATTTAATAATGCTACTACTTCAAGTTAAATTGCTATACTCGATGGTAGTGCCCCCCCCCCTGCGTCGGTCTCTCTTCACATGAAGGTGAAGCTGGTTAAAATGTCTTGGCCCACTAACAACCAAGCTATTTTCCTTCAGTGTTGAGGAGGTCTTTTGTCAGGCCTTTAGTTTGGGGACACTACACATTCTGACTTTCCTATTGTCCTGTGTTGTTTGGAAGGTAATTGGATTTAGTTTGAAGTTTTGTACCACTCGTTGATTTTTCTGCTGATCTTTGTATCGTCCGTAATATTGTCTTTGGCTGCGCTGAGAGACATTGACTGAGACGCATTGTGTGGGATGGCGGGAGGAGACCCACAAATGTAAACACCCTCAAATCACGGCTAGCACCATGTCACGATCACGGTTAAGTGTACAATGGTAACAATTAGTAGGTTATGTTACTTCAATTGATGACAGTGAATCACGGATAACTGCACGAATAAAATGTGTGTGTATACGCAACGTTGCGGTTCCGTGCGTCGTTCTCTCTTCACACGAAGGTCAGGCTGGTGTCCCCTCTAGGTCTGTCTTGGTCGAGGGGCGAGTGCTTTCTTGTACTCTCCACCTCACATAGCCATGTACGACCCGTTCATCGGGGATTGTTCTGAGCCAGGCGTCTAATCATCTTTTGAAGATGTCCACAGCAACTCCCTTCATGTTCCTTAGGTCTTTGGGCTTTTGTTTAGACAGTTTTGGTCCTCTCACCACAAAACTAATTTTTTTCAGGGTTAAGGATGTTCCCTGTCTCGCCTTTAATTTGGGAACACGACACAGTCTTCCTTTTCTACTTTCCACCGTTGTTTAGGAAGTTACAGGGTTCAGAGTAAGATTAGGGATAAGTTTCTTCATTATTTTCCGAGTGTAAATAATGGTGTTTCTCTCTCTTCTCCTTTCCAGTGAAAATAGGAATAGCTTTCATAATCTTTCCCAGTAATTTAGTTCTTTGCACCCCCTCGATCTTGGCTGTGAAGCTTCTCTGAATCCCTTACAGCTGCCTAATGTCCTCTTTTTTATGGGGATGTTAGAACCGAGCAGTATTCCAATTTGTGTATGATCAGGGTTTTCAGTATAGGAATCATTATATTCCTATCCCTTCGTTTAAAGGCTATCAATATCTGCCACGTTATTCTCTTTACTCTGTTTACTGCTATCTTATTTTGTGATTCAAATTTCGCATCATCAGTCCTTGCAATCTCTCTCTCTCTCTCTCTCTCTCCTCTCTCTCTCTCTCTCTCTCTCTCTCTCTCTCTCTCTCTCTCTCTCTCGAGAGAGAGAGAGAGAGAGAGAGAGAGAGAGAGAGAGAGAGAGAGAGAGAGAGAGAGAGAGAGGCAGTAAGCTCGATCTCTGGCGGGCGAACTTTGTTAGCCTCAGGGATAGCGTAGGAGAGATGGGGTTAGAGGTTGGCGGCGATGTTGAGGGAGTGTGGAGTGCATTCCGAGACGAGTTTATGGTGCTGCAGTCTGCTGCCATACCCTCAAAACCGGTCACCCCTGCTTCAACGCAGCCTAAGTGGTTCAATTGTGACATCGCTTCGGCTATCCGAAATAGGAAAGTAGCGTATAGGAGGGCGAAGGCCAAATGTTCCCACGAGAACACTGAAGCGTATGTCCGACTGTGTAGGGAAGTGAAGGCGAAGGTTAGGCTAGCGAAACGTAACGAGGCTGTGAGGGTACATCTACCTGACAGGAACCTAGTGACTGTACTTTCTTTCAGAAAAGACTAGCCCCTTCATCATTGCGCATATTTCAAAGAGCTTTATCAGTCATACCACCAATAGCTTATTATATATATATATATATATATATATATATATATATATATATATATAGAGAGAGAGAGAGAGAGAGAGAGAGAGAGAGAGAGAGAGGTTGCAAGGACTGATGATGCGAAATTTGAATCACAAAATAAGATAGCAGTAAACAGAGTAAAAAGAATAACGGGGTAGATATTGATAGCCTTTAAAAGAAGGGATAGGAATATAATGATTCCTATACTGAAAACCCTGATCATACCCAAATTGGAATACTACTCGGTTCTAACATCCCCATATAAAAAAGAGGACATTAGGCAGCTGTAAGGGATTCAGAGAAGCTTCACAGCCAAGATCGAGGGGGTGCAAAGAACTAAATTACTGGGAAAGATTATGAAAGCACGAAGGTGCTGGCCTGGATAGTGTTAGATGTACCGCGACAGTCGTTGCCGATAGAATAGACAAACTGAGCGCGTTTAAGGCTCCTGGGCCAGACCAGTTTCTCCCCAGAGTGTTGCGAGAAGTGCGCGACCAGGTGGCTCCCCACCTGGCTACAGTCTTCAACAAATCGTTGGATATGGGCCAGGTGCCTGGTGACTGGAGGGAAGCCAACGTGACCCCTATCTTTAAGAAAGGGGATCACGAAAGTCCAGGGAACTCTCGTCCCATTAGTCTCACTTCAGTTGCAGGTAAATTATTAGAAGGGATAATAGCTGATAAGATCGTTAACCATTTGGATTCCTACAAGCTGCTTGGGGACTCCCAACATGGGTTTAGACGGCATAGGTCGTGTCTCACCAACTTGCTCGAGTTTTTCCACGTCATGTTGAGTGAGTACGATAAGAGTAGGGCGATTGATATACTTTATCTCGACTTTCAGAAAGCCTTTGATAAGGTACCTCACCGCCGGCTAATGGCGAAAGTGCGCGCGCTGGGTATCGGTGGGGAAATAGGTAGGTGGATTGAAAACTGGCTGAGGAATAGGCGGCAGAGGGTGGTAATCATAAATGATATCGACGGTGGCATCGTCAGTCGGATCGCCAAATTCGCTGATGACACCAAGCTTGGGGCCAATGTTGGGACGCCGGAAGCGATCGAGGAACTGCGTGCGGACCTACGTAGGATAGGAGAGTGGTCCGGAAAATGGCAAATGCCGTTTAACTTGGGTAAATGCAAAGTGATGCACATTGGCTACGCCAATCCCAAGTCGGACTACTCGATATTGGGTAGTAATATCGAGGTGACAGATTTAGAAAAGCACTTGGGTGTACTAATTAGCAGCGATCTTAAGTTTACGAAACAGTGTGTAGAGGTGGAAAAGAAAGCCCAGAAACTATTGGGTTATATCAGGAGGCAATTTCAGTTTCGGAACAAGGAGATTGTGCTCTCACCGTACAATTCCCTTGTTCGGCCGCACCTGGAGTATGCTGTGCAGTTCTGGTCGCCCACCCTCAGGAAAGATATTGAGAGGCTGGAGCGAGTGCAGGCGAGGGCCACAAAGTTAATCCCTTCCGTTAGGCATATGGGCTACAATCGACGGTTACGCGCCCTGAACTTGTTTTCGCTTGAAACTCGGAGGCTGCGCGGTCAACTGATCGAGGTTTTCAAGCTCTTACGCGGGTTCAACGATGTCGATTTTAGAAGTATGTTTAGTTTAAATGATAACCCAACTCGCAACAATGGTTGGAAGTTGGATTTGAAACGGTTTAGGACTAGTGTATGTGGGAATTACTTTACGTATAAGATTTGTGACACATGGAACAGGTTACCTTCGGAAGTTGTGAACAGTTCCTCTGTGGATCAGTTCAAGAAAAGGGTAGACCAAATCTTGCACACTATTTGAGTGTGTACAAAATTTTCCCTGGCACCAACTTCCCTCAGAGGTTGTTTCCAGTCAAAGTGTAAATGTGTTTAAAAATAGGCTAGACAAAGTACTGAACACACTCATAGTTTAAGATTAAAACCTCAGAAAACTCTGCAGGAGTTCGCTTGCACGGTGTCTCTGTGAGCAAGCTAAATATAGAGCTATTTATATATTTTCCACTTTCCTGTAAAATTTCCTTGGCTACTTTTGCAGGGTCAAGGTATTTTCTTCAACCTTTTTCCGTACCTGCCTCTGGCAGGGAGGGAGCGGAGGGTGGGGAGAGAGCCTTCTACTTTTCTATCCAGTTTTCTACTACTATTAGGATAGTTGAAACAAAAATAAACTTTTAATAAGAGGAACCTCCCAGAGTGGACCGAAAGGTCTTTGAGGCTTCCTCTTGTCCTTGTCCTTGTAACTCTTTCGGGTTACCTTCGGAAGTTGTGAACAGTTCCTCTGTGGATCAGTTCAAGAAAAGGTTAGACCAAATGTTGCATACTATTTGAGTGTGTACAAAATTTTCCCTGGCACCCGTTGCCATCGGTACCTCCTCGGTATGGCCGCAAGGCTTTTTGAGGTACTTCTTTTCCTTGTAACTCCTTGTAACTCTCTCTCTCTCTCTCTCTCTCTCTCTCTCTCTCTCTCTCCGCAGGGGGTATAAAGGTTATGACATTTCTTCTGGATGTTGTAAACTTTATACTTGGGGTGTGACAGCCTTCCGGTCCCGAGTCGTGGGATTCTAGAGAAATTGGCTGCTAGTTCCTTTAGGTTCTCTCTCTCTTTCGGGAGGGCGGGTAAAGTATGTTGTACAGTCCTGTCCCGTGGGTTACTCGGACGTCATCCCATCCCTACTCTGTCCTTTTAGCTTACATTAAGGATGTTCTCTGAAAAAAACAAAAAAAAAAACCGTTTTCTTTTAGTATAAAGTATTTTTCTCTTCTTTTACTATTAGGACCCTACTGCTACCTCATGCGTGGGAAGAGAGGCTTTGGAACCTCTATAAATAGGTTGTGAGAGACTGGGATGGAGGGGTCCCAGGCGTAGGGGCGCGATGAATGGAGTGTGGCTAGTGCCCCGTTAAGCCCATTCCTAACGCGTAATGGCCTGACCAGCCCCCTGCGACCGTTCTTTGGTGACCAATTGATGGTGCTTGGCTGTACTGCTCTGAGGTGAGAGAGATTTACTGCCCAGCTGGCTGCCAGGCCAGCGTAAAGTCTAGGGCGTAGACTCTGGGTCTGGTGGGATATCCCTTGAACACTGGATTCTAAGAGTCTGGCCGCTTGTGAGTGACTAGTAAGGGGCTGCATCTTGCTGTCGCTCCTGGCGGGAAATCCGTGATGCTTGCGTCGCGAGTGTTTGTCAGTTGGTAGCTGCGACACGTTTGGGATTGTCCGGCCCTGGGGAGACCTTTGGTCGGTGCGGCAGCAGCGAGAGGTGTAGTCTTCTGGAAGGGATGAACGTCATTTGCAAGTAGGTGGATGCGTCTACGCGCGGGATGAATTCCCCCCCCCCCTTTTTATATACTGGTCAACGTTTTTGATAGTTTTCATTGCTAGAACGCTTTATCTTATTCAGAGTATTCAAAAAAAAAAAGAGAGAAAATATGGCAGGGCCAGCTAAATTGAAAGCAGAATGCTTTAAATGTAAAGTTAATCATTGGTGCGTTGACTTCCCTGAAGGTAGTATCAGCGATATCACATCCCTTAGTGTATGTTTGTTTTGTAAACTTAGAGATAACCACGAAAAGGAAGTTAAAGAGCTAAAGGAATTAGTAAAAAAGCTTGAAGCTAGGGTCGTCGCACTGGAAATCCAACCCAGTGGACAAGATCAAACTAAAACACACCAGCAGATTTAAACTGTAAGATTAAGGATCTAGAACAAAGCGTGGCACGCTTGGAAAACACGGTGACTATTCCGGAAAATAGAACGGAGGAACAAGAATTCAAATTGGTCAAAAATAAAAGACCCTCCAAACCAAAACCAAAACATAAGGATTTGGAACCCATTACCATCAAAAATAAGTTTCACTTACTTGCTGATGAGGAGGATGAATCCTTTTTAATTGGGGATTCTATGGTAAGGAATCAAGGGGACTTTTTCGGAGCAAGACGGGCGACCAAGAGAAAACTCCGATGTTTTCCGGGTGCCACAAGCCAGATAATTAATAGGGAATTAGGCAAAATTAATATAAAGAATAAGAGTTGCCCTATCATTGTCCATATTGGTGGCAATGACGTTTTTCTGGGAGGGACAGGAGGGCAGACAGAGCCCATTATAAATGAATTCAAGAACCTAACTGACAAGGTTAGGGATAGGACAGACATGGGTATGGTCGTAGGAATTCTCCCTCGAATGCGTGCTAGTGATTATACTCTAAGTAAAGCCATTAGCATAAATAAAAGAGTTAAATGCATGTGTGATGAAAAAGGCCTAAAGTTTGTCGATTTTTGGCCTACATTCTACGGAAATGGGGAATACTTTGGTTCGGACGGGATACATTTTAACCAGAAGGGAAAAAAGAAGTATGGTGATTTACTGAACATTAATTTGTATAATCTTTTTAAACTAGGACCCCCCAAACCAGCAATTGATCCTGCTCCCCAAACAGTTAAACCTACTCCCCCAGCAGTTAGTCCCCCTCCCCCAGCAGTTAGTCCCCCTCCCCCAGCAGGTAGTCCCCCTCCAACAGCAGGTAGTCCCCCTCCAACAGCAGGTAGTCCCCCTCCAACAGCAGGTAGTGACTCTCCTTCCACGTTGGAGGGGGCTCAGGCTCCTGCGGAGATTGTCCCCTCGTTAGTGAGGGGCTCTTCAACTCCCGACAGTCCTGGCTGTTCGGGAAACGGGTCGTGCTAGGGGGCGGTCAGAATAGGGGAGGCTCCCTCCGTGCAATGCTTTTTAATGCTAGGTCGATCAGGAACAAGTATGGCGAGCTACGGGCGCTCTTAGCATCAGAATACCAGGATATCGTTGCTATCACCGAGTCCTGGATTCATACTGATCGTAGGGACTACGTTGGGGAGTTCGAAATTCCCGGGTATAGAATGTTTCGCAAAGACCGCACCCGTGGGGAGGGGGGTGGGGTACTAATATACGTCAGAGACACGTTGAGTCCGGTTGACTGCCAGTTCCGGTCGGAACGAGAGCTGCTTGGCGTCGATCTGAACGTGGGAGGGACGAACTATAGGTTAATCTTGGTGTACAGACCTCCGCATCTCCTCCTCGAGGAGGATACAGCCCTGTACACCGAACTCAGTAGCCTGCTAGGGGATAGGGTGTGTGTAGTTTTAGGAGACTTCAACTGTCGCGGCATAAAGTGGGAAAACAGGACTGCCGATGCTGAAGGGAGGAGGCTAGTTGACTTTGCTGATGAGAACTTCCTCACTCAGTGGGTCAACGAGTCTACACGAGGCGAAAGCGTTCTAGACTTAGTATTCACGACCGAAGACAACCTCGTCACTGGCCTCACCGTTGACGAATCATCGAGCCGGAGTGATCACGGTCTTATTAGGTTCCGTGTGTGCGTCCTTCGAGTGAAGCGTAGTAATTCGAGAGGCAGTAAGCTCGATCTCCTGCGGGCGAACTTTGTTAGCCTCAGGGATAGCGTAGGAGAGATGGGGTTAGAGGTTGGCGGCGATGTTGAGGGAGTGTGGAGTGCATTCCGGGACGAGTTTATGTTGCTGCAGTCTGCTGCCATACCCTCAAAACCGGTCACCCCTGCTTCAACGCAGCCTAAGTGGTTCAATCGTGACATCGCTTCGGCTATCCGAAATAGGAAAGTAGCGTATAGGAGGCCGAAGGCCAATCGTTCCCACGACAACACTGAAGCGTATGTCCGCCTGTGTAGGGAAGTGAAGGCGAAGGTTAGGCTAGCGAAACGTAACGAAGAACTACGGGTGGCAAGCCTCTACAAGGGGAACCCTAAGGAGTTCTTCAGTTATGTTAATAGTAGAAAGCCCATTAGAAGGGAGGGAGGATACCCGCGTCATCCCCGAGCCAGGCGTGAGGCACAAAGGTGCTGGCCTGGATAGTGTTAGATGTACCGCGACTGTCGTTGCCGATAGAATAGACAAACTGAGCGCGTTTAAGGCTCCTGGGCCAGACCAGTTTCTCCCCAGAGTGTTACGAGAAGTGCGCGACCAGGTGGCTCCCCACCTGGCTACAGTCTTCAACAAATCGTTGGAGATGGGCCAGGTGCCTGGTGACTGGAGGGAAGCCAACGTGACCCCTATCTTTAAGAAAGGGGATCACGAAAGTCCAGGGAACTATCGTCCCATTAGTCTCACTTCAGTTGTAGGTAAATTATTAGAAGGGATAATAGCTGATAGGATCGTTGACCATTTGGATTCCTACAAGCTGCTTGGGGACTCCCAACATGGGTTTAGACGGCATAGGTCGTGTCTCACCAACTTGCTCGAGTTTTTCCACGTCATGTTGAGTGAGTACGATAAGAGTAGGGCGATTGATATACTTTATCTCGACTTTCAGAAAGCCTTTGATAAGGTACCTCACCACCGGCTAATGGCGAAAGTGCGCGCGATGGGTATCGGTGGGGAAATAGGTTGGTGGATTGAAAACTGGCTGAAGAATAGGCGGCAGAGGGTGGTAATTAAAGGGGCTAGTTCGGGTTGGGCCTTGGTCACTAGTGGGGTTCCTCACGGTTCCGTTTTGGGGCCACTGTTGTTTATCATTTACATAAATGATATCGACGGTGGCATCGTCAGTCGGATCGCCAAATTCGCTGATGACACCAAGCTTGGGGCCAATGTTGGGACGCCGGAAGCGATCGAGGAACTGCGTGCGGACCTAGGTAGGATAGGAGAGTGGTCCGAAAAATGGCAAATGCCGTTTAACTTGGGTAAATGCAAAGTGATTCGATTTTGGGTAGTAATATCGAGGTTACTGATTTGGAAAAGGACTTGGGTGTGCTAATTAGCAGCGACCTTAAGTTTACGAAACAGTGTGTAGAGGTGGAAAAGAAAGCCCAGAAACTATTGGGTTATATCAGGAGGCAATTTCAGTTTCGGAACAAGGAGATTGTGCTCTCACTGTACAATTCCCTTGTTCGGCCGCACCTGGAGTATGCTGTGCAGTTCTGGTCGCCCACCCTCAGGAAAGATATTGAGAGGCTGGAGCGAGTGCAGGCGAGGGCCACAAAGTTAATCCCTTCCGTTAGGCATATGGGCTACAATCGACGGTTACGCGCCCTGAACTTGTTTTCGCTTGAAACTCGGAGGCTGTGCGGTCAACTGATCGAGGTTTTCAAGCTCTTACGCGGGTTCAACGATGTCGATTTTAGAAGTATGTTTAGTTTAAATGATAACCCAATTCGCAACAATGGTTGGAAGTTGGATTTGAAACGGTTTAGGACTAGTGTGTGTTGGAATTACTTTACGTATAAGATCTGTGACACATGGAACAGGTTACCTTCGGAAGTTGTGAACAGTTCCTCTGTGGATCAGTTCAAGAAAAGGTTAGACCAAATCTTGCACACTATTTGAGTATGTACAAAATTTTCCCTGGCACCCGTTGCCATTGGTACTTCCTCGGTATGGGCCGCAAGGCCTTTTGAGGTACTTCTTTTCCTTGTAACTCCTTGTAACTCTCTCTCTCTCTCTCTCTCTCTCTCTCTCTCTCTCTCTCTCTCTCTCTCTCTCCGCAGGGGGTATAAAGGTTATGCACGTTCCTTCTGGGTGTTGTAAACTTTATACTTGGGGTGTGACAGCCCTCCGGTCCCGAGTCGTGGGATTCTAGAGAAATTGGCAGCTAATTCCTTTAGGTTCTCTCTCTTTCGGGAATGCGGGTGAAGTCTGTTGTACAAACCTGTCCCCGTGGGTTACTAGGACCCCTTCCCATCCCTACTCTGTCCTTTTAGCTTAGGTTAAGGATGCTCTCCTCTGACTAAATACTAATTTTTTTTTTTCCCCTACTCTTACTATTAGGACCCTACTGCTACCTCATGCGTGGGAAGAGAGGCTTTGGAACCTCTATAAACACCACCATTTCACTTCAGTTGTAGGTAAATAATTAGAGGGGATAATAACGGGTAGGATTGTTGACCATTTGGATTCCTACAAGCTACTTGGGGACTCCAACATGGGTTTAGATGGCATAGGTCATGTCTCACTAACTTGCTCGAGTTTTTCCACGTCATGTTGAGTATATATGATAAGAGTAGGGCAATTGATGAGAAAGCCTTTCATAAGGTACCTCACCACCGGCTAATGGCCAAAGTGTGCGCGCTGGGTATGGTGGGGAAGTAGGTAGGTTGATGGAAAACCGGCTGAAGAATGCCACAAAGTTAATCCCTTCCGTTAGGCATATGGGCTACAATCGACACTTACGTGACGCGGGTTCAAAGATGTCGATTTTAGAAGCATGTTTAGTTTAAATGATAACCCAACTCGTAACAATGGTTGGAAGTTGGATTTGAAACGGTCTAGGACTAGTGTGTGTGGGAATTACTTTACCTATAAGATCTGTGACACGTGGAACAGGTTACCTTCAGAAGTTGTGAACAGTTCCTCTGTGGTGGATCATTTCAAGAAAAGGTTAGACCAAATCCTGCACACTATTTAAGTGTGTAGAAAATTTTCCCCTTGTTTTCATTGGTACCACCTCGGTATGGGCCGCAAGGCCTTTTGAGGTACTTCTTTTCCTTGTAACTCCTTGTAACTCTCTCTCTCTCTCTCTCTCTATATATATATATATATATAAATAAGCTATTGGTGGTAGGATTGATAAAGCTCTTTGAAATATGCGCAATGATGAAGGGGCTAGTCTTTTCTGAAAGAAAGTACAGTCACTAGGTTCCTGTCAGGTAGATGTACCCTCACAGCCTCGATTTAGAAGAGTTCCAGCTAGGCTAGAAGAGGATTGTGTTCCACCGGAAGGTAGCTACGCATCTGAAGATCATTACAGAAAGACACATTATGAAGCTCTGTATCTCATTATAATACCCATAACTGAGAGTTTTAACGAAGTAGAGTGCAAAATGTATGTCCATTGTAAAGATTTGCTTCTCGAGAATGCAAAGGATAGACGTCCACAGCATAATTAGTGAGTGTAACTTCATTCTAGGGCTCAGACTTCCTTCCTGGAAGACTACATACACATCTAACAACCTCTGTATGAACTTTGTGTTCACGAATCCCTTGAGCAGTTAATCCTACGTAATGTAGTTACACACGTGAAATCACTGACACCTGACCAGTAATTTCTTATCTCCTCTGTGATTACGTAAACAAAGTTAATATAGTGATGCCTGCCTCCATTACGTGATGTAGTGAACGATCGTTTAGTAATATCGTGCGTATTAAATCTTATCTGAGTTCAAACACGACTGAGAGAAAGCTTAACCAATTGATGCTATTGCATGTACATAAAGAAAGGTACGAGCAAATAGGCATAGTTGGTGTTGAGTATGGAAATGTCCAGAGTCCTGAACATAGGTAATCCTTGTTTGGTAAATTTAACACATTGTGATTTGTCAAGACCATAGTTCTGGTACGATCTAAGGTCACAATGACTGAAAGGGCAGTGAAACATGCTGATATTGACATGAAATCAGCGTGACCTAATACTTTTTGTCTAAATATATGCAATTTGCAAACTCCTCTAAAGTGTATAATTATAGTCAGTTGTGAGATGGAATAAGTCTTCAAACTACTTTTATATATATATATATATATATATATATATATATATATAGTGGTTAGCGTCGCTGACTACGAATCCATCGGCCCCGGGTTCGAGACCCGACGGCAGCCGGCGCGCAGTAAAACCCAGCTGTTCATCCTTCCACACAATAAAGAAAGTGGTTGGTAGATAAATGGGTGCCCTAGGTGGCCAAGTGATTAAGACGCTCGGCTGCTGATGGGGCGTGGTTCGGATTCTACGTTAAACTGTAGGTCTAAGGTAGAGTGAAAAACTTGACCTTCGTCAGAATGAACAATTCGGGCGGAAGCTAACCAAAGGTTACCAAAGGTTAAGGTTATATATATATATGATACACACATGAAAGCAATATATATATATATATATATATATATATATATATGTATAGAAACGACGTAAATATAGAGGAGCGTTCTGCACACGAGGAAGAGAAATAACGAACAAATGAAAAATGAGGTAACCGCCCGGGAATCGAACCCAGGATCTTCCGATTGCCGGTCAGATATGCTATCCACTACACCACGGGCCTCGATCAGTCAGAAGTCGTAATTCTCCTACATAGGGCAGAAACCAATGCCTTGAGAGGGCACCGTCGCAAATCGTGAATATGTACATTTAACTGCAATGACCACGCAGTATAGCATATCTGACCGGCAATCGGAAGATCCCGGGTTCGATTCCAGGGCGGTTACCTCATTTTTCATTTGTTCGTTATTTCTCTTCCTCGTGTGCAGAACGCTCCTCTATATTTACGTCGTTTCTATACATTAATATACTGCGTGGTCATTGCAGTTAAATGTGTATATATATATATATATATATATATATATATATATATATATATATATATATATATAATCTTGTTTCATGTTTCATGATTATGCTAAGAAACTAGGCTGCGGCGGGGTTATGTTGCTCAACATAATGCTTAAATAATATTGAAAAATCGGTTGTGATACCCATTACAATAAGGAAAGCAATAAGAGAGAACTTATAAATTTTAGACAATGAGGAATCCTGTAAACTGTAGAGAGACTTGTGCTAAAAATCGATATTTTTCCTTACAAATCTGTATGCCTCTCTGATAATAATCCTTTAATTTTATATTTTTTTATTTTTACTTCTCCGTTTATTGCATATATATATATATATATATATATATATATATATATATATATATGTAGATGTGTATGTATATATGTATATATATATATGTGTATGTATGTATGTATGTATGTTATTTATTTAATTTTTTTTCTTTCTGTAACCTATATATAGGCCGTAACCCTTTTATGTACTTCAGTGTTCCTGAGGATGTCATTAGACGAAAGCGCTTGAGCACCATTTTGGTTTCCTTTCCTTCGTGGTTTTATTCATCATAAATATTTTTCACGTGTTACTTTCGTGAAATAATTTTCATACATATATATATATATATATATATATATATATATATATATATATATATATATATAATGAGATCGATGTACAGTTCCCTCGAAATCTGTTAAATAATTTTAAATTAAATGTTAAGGCTCACTTACGTCATTGCAGAATCTAAGATCACATGATGATACAACTTTCAGTTTTACGTTTACAATACAGTTGGAAAAGCGTATGTTGCATACTGTACGTACATATATTAGGAGTGAAAGTATTTTTGTGGCCATTTGTACAAAAATGATGTTTTTTATACGAGATCTGATATCATAAAGCATTAAATTATAACATTTTAAACGTTGTGTAACGGTACGCTTCAGTTTGTAAAACCATGTTTAGTACAACTGATGACAAAAACAATAAGCACGTACATTCTGTGTGATTGATGTAAATACTGAGACTGTCTGGCGTGAAAGAAAAGTGAAAACAAATACGTTTATTATGAGAATTATGAGGAATTGTGAACAGTCGATAAATTAGAGAAATGATAATTAAAGTAATGTGAATAGGCAATAACAATGACAGCAACAAGAAAGGTTCTTGATGAAAAATCTCTCAACTTTCAGAACCTATTTCCCACTGAATCTAATTAAAAATGCCAACCCCCACAAATTCGACACCCCGTTTTCTTTAATTGCATCTAATAAGAAAGTTTTTTACCCGAACCTACTTATTTGGATGTTATATATATATATACATATATATATATATATATATATATATATATATATATATATAACAATGATAATAATAATAATAATAACAAGATTAGTAGCAACTAATAGTCATTAAAAGAAAGTTAAACTTAGCTACTAGTCTGAAAACAATTACTGAGAAAAATGTACAGCAAGATTGGGGTAGATTTGCCAGATGCTTTTATTACGAAGGGAATTGAAATCAATATAATTAATCTAAATACTCTTATCACGTGTACATATATATGTAATAATAACAATAAATCAATATTTAAATTTAACACATTGTGCTTTGTCAAGACCATAGTTCTGGTACGATCTAACGTCACAATGACTGAAAGGGCAGTGAAGCATGCTGATATTGACATGAAATCAGCGTAAGGCCTAATACTTTTTGTCTAAATATATGCAATTTGCAAACTCCTCTAAAGTGTATAATTATAGTCAGTCGTGAGATGGATTAAATCTTCAAAACTATTTTTGTTGTATATTTGTATATATATATACTGGGTGGGCCGAAAGTCTGGATCCATAGGAAAATATTTATTTTAATACATAAATTACAACAAATGGTAAATACTTAAAATGAATATCAACTTTAACTCGTAAATGCGTATCCGTGATACTATACAGTAGTTCGTACTCCAGTATAAATACTCAAATACTTTTTTTATTTCAGCCCAGAAATGCTTCGAATCTAACAACAGAAGACCGGGTAGGACTTGTGCTCATGTACGCAAGACAGGGCGCTACACACAGAGAAGTTGCTACCGATTTCAATAGAAATCATCCTGATAAGCATCCAGTAACACATGCGACTGTTGGCAAGTTGTTTAAACGTTTCAAAGAAACAGGAAGTGTACATGATCGACGGCGTTCTGGTCGTTCAAAAACTGCAACTGATGAAAATACCTCTGCAATGGTATGTGAAACTTTAACGAATAGTCCAGTAAAGTCAACAAGAAGATTATCAAATGAAACACGCATCTCGAGAACGTCAATTCGAAGACTTATTAAAAATCATAAATTCCATCCCTAAGTGTCTCGATGTCAGAGGCCGCCAATTTGAGCATTTGTTATAATTTGTTGTTTATACTGGAGTACAAACCACTGTACAGTATCACGGATATGCATTTACGAGTTAAAGTTGATATTCATTTTAAGTATTTACCATTTGTTGTAATTTATGTATTAAAATAAATATTTTCATATGGATCCAGACTTTCGGCCCACCCTGTATATATATATATATATATATATATATTAATATAATCTTGTTTCATGTTTCATGATTATGCTAAGAAACTAGGCTGTGGCGGGTTTATGTTGCTCAACATAATACTTAAATAATATTGAAAAATCGGTTGTGATGCCCATTATAATAAGGAAGGCAATAAGAGAGAACCTTATAAATTTTAGACAATGAGGAAACCTGTAAACTGTAGAGACACTTGCTTGGTAATATATACGATGCAGACAGGAAGGAGGGGCCAATCGTTAATCTCCGAGACTACTGAAATTACACCTTTTTTGAAAAGACTGTGTAGTGTGGAAGATGCATGCGTGTGTATAGTAAGGATTATAGTGAGAAGCGGGTGTTTGAGAGTATGCTGTACTGCTCACAGATTAGACGAGACAGGTAAAAAGGCCAGGTGAGGAGGACAGTGATGGGAGAAACAGAGTTCAGACACTTCCTGTCTCCTGTTGGAATGCCACATACAAACTCTTTATATATATATATATATATATATATATATATATATATATATATATATATATATATATATATATATATAAATTCGGCTCATGTAAATATGTATGGCGGGTTATTATGAGTCAGAAGTTATAATGAGATCGATGTACAGTTCCCTCGAATAATCTGTTAAATAATTTTAAATTAAATGTTAGGGTTCACTTACGTCTTCGCAGAATCTAAGATCGCACGTTGATACAACTTTCAGTTTTACGTTTTTAATACAGGTGAAAAAGCGTATGCTGCGTTCTATACGTACATATATTAGGATTGAAAGTATTTTTGTGGCCATTTGTACATAAAATGATGTTTTTTATACGAGATCTGATATCATAAAGCATTAAATTATAACATTTTAAACGTTGTGTAACGGTACGCTTCAGTTTGTAAAACCATGTTTAGTACAACTGGTGACAAAAACAATAAGCATGTACATTCTGTGTGATTGATGTAAATACTGAGACTGTCTGGCGTGAAAGAAAAGTGAAAACAAATACGTTTATTATGAGAATTATGAGGAATTGTGAACAGCCGATAAATTAGAGAAATGATAATTAAAGTAATTTGAATAGGCAATAACAATGACAGCAACTAGAAAGGTTCTCGATGAAAAATCTCTCAACTTTCAGTACCTATTTCCCACTGAATCTAATTAAAAATGACAATCCACACAAACTCGACATCCCGTTTTCTTTAATTGCATCTAATAAGAAAGTTTTTTACCCGAACATACTTATTTGGATATTATATATATATACTGTATATATATATATATATATATATATGATAATAATAATAATAATAACAAGATTAGTAGCAGCTAATAGTCGTTAAAAGAAAGTTAAACTTAACTACTACTCTCAAAACAGTTACTGTGAGAAAAATATAGCAAGATTGGGGTAGAGTTGTCAGATGCTTTTATTACGAAGGGAATTGAAATCAATGTATTTAATTTAAATACTCTTAACACGTGTACATATATATATGTAATAATAACGATAAATCAATATTAGTAATAATATTTAAGTGGATGTTTAGAGGAGGAAAACAACTTTGATATTTTAGTTTGAAAGCAGCGTTCGCAACTTGATTTTCTCTTAACACATGCAATTTTATAACGAAATTTGATGAACGGTAAAATTATTAATTCATATACCAGAAGATGGCATGTGAAAGTGAATGTGATGGTATATATTGATGTAAATAACAGAAAACTACATATTTAAAGGTAAATAAACATGTATGCGTGTGATATAAGTATATATTGTATTTGAAGGTCATCTCGTTTGAAAATAAGCCAGTTCCCCTTAAAAAAGAGAGAAATTAATTTAATTAAATTAAAATAATAAATATTCATTTTATTTTTCATAATACAGATATTAAACAAAGAACTTGTTTTTGATTTAAAATATGTTCAGTCTGATTTTGATTTATGTATTGTTCACAAATTGTTAACAGACGAAAGTTGGATGTGTTGATGTCGATGCATACTCTCGTTAGGCCTATTAAAACCTTTCAGATACTCATTTTAAGTTTTCATTTCTACTGTCTGGTGAACTTGCCTGAACAGGAAGTACTCGAATGTATGTATGTTTTTGCATGCTTTTGCATGTTTGTTCTTGTTTGTCTCATGAAAGGACTTTTTTCAAGGAGAAAGGCGAGGATGAATCTTTTCTTGATTTTTTTTTGAAGGAAGGTGAAGACGAATCCTTTTTCTTTTTTTTCTTTTTCTTTTTTTTTCTCTTCCTTTTTTTTTCCCCAAGGAGGAATGCGATGGTGATTTTTTACTTTTTTCTTTTTTTTTCAAGGAGGAATGCGATGGTGAATTTTTTCTTTTTTTTCTTTTCTTTTTTCTTTTTTCTTTTTTTCTTTTCTTTTTCTTTTTTAAGAACCATGAAAGACACCTCATAAAGGAGGGACCTTCATGAGGGACGGTGAGGAACGTGAGGAGGAAATTCTCAAATTGATCCATTTTCTGTCTCCCTTTTTTCGGGCATACTACTAGCGTCCATCTCTGATACAGAATATATTTTGTGAATTTGAAAACGTGCAAAATCTATTTGCTTTGCTATATACTTTCAGAGACGTCATCCTGATGTGCTGGAGGAATTTGAAGAGTACCGCAAAAATCGCGTACGGAAGAGAGCCGCTAGTGTTACAAGCAGTCTTAAGCAGCTTGAAGTCAAACGTTCACAGCACTCCATACAAACGACTCTAGCATTTGGCAAGGAAACAGGAGCAGGACCAACAATTAACCAGCAACAATTTGATGAAAAGATAGTCTCTTTCACAGTGGATGGAATGTACCCCCTCTCTCTCGTAGAAAATGAGAAATTCAAAGATTTATTCTGTGGTAAGTAGAGCCTAGTAGTAGAGCCGCAAAAGGGGAGAGTGCAGGAATGTTGCAATTTATTACGTAATGTTGCAATGGGGGAGGCTGTTGCAAATGGGGGTGGGGGGTGTTGCAAATGGGGATGGGGTTGTTGCAAAGGGGGGTTGCAAAAAAAGAATTCCCCCAAAGGGGGGATGCTGCAGGTGCAACAAGGAAAACTTGGAGGCGGCGTTATCCCCCAAGAGAAAGGAGGAGAAAAAGGAGGAGAGGTGTTCACCTGGCAGGAGCCAAGTGCATATTAAGACTTCAGCCGAGTAGGCGTTGTTTTATAGGCTCCTAATCAGCCAGTTGGCTTAGAAGGCGTAAATGGCTTGAGTTGCCAGATAGCGCCATGTATTCAGTTACCAGATACCACTTTTTAGCATTATTATGGTGAGTTGTCTCACTAAACAATTAAAAGATTTCGTGCCATGTATTCAGTTGCCAGATACCACTTTTTAGCATTATTATTGCCAGATACCATTGTATACATTTAGAATTCCGCTAGTAGGTTTAGAAGGCGTAACATGTTATAATTATCCAAAAGAATTAAGTAAAACAACATTGCATCATTCTGTTTATTATATATAGAAAATAAAATACATTTCAATAATAAATGAGGAATATGCATATAATCCGTCAATACAACAGTACAGGAGAAATATATCCACACACACACACAATTATGGAGATATATAGAAAATAAATATACATTTCAATAATAATTGAGGAATATGCATATAATCAAAAAATATACACACACAACACATTATGGAGATATAGAAATAAATATACATTTCAATAATAATAGAAATATGCATATAATCATAACAGTACAGGAGAAATATCACGCAAATATATAAATACATTTCACTTTTTTTTCAAAATACTAAACTCGCACTTAATCGAGTTTACAATTACATCATTATTGCTCTGCATTACGCAGTATATGCGGTTTAATAATATTTCACCGCTTAAAGTATAGGGAAACCTGTATTCGATATGAAGGGCTTTCATATCGTTCAGTACTATTTTTGTTCCCACTTTACAACCGGTTGGTAAGTCATCTTTAAATACGTCTAGAATACAATCAAAAGCACGCACAAAGAGTTCATCGTTAGCTACATTATTAAACGCAAGTTTATAAACACGCTTTTCCAATCGAGGGTTTATTTCTACCGGTCGAGCTTTTCAATCGTGAACTCACTCAACATAGCGGCAATTGAAATAATCTTCTAAATCGTTACGACAACTGCGCGTTATATAAAGAAATAGTTCTTCAGGGTGAACGGTGTAGGTGAGCTCAGCCTTGTACCGATCAATTGCTTTGTACCAAAGTTCATGGTATTTCAAAGAGTCTAAACTTTTTAAATAAACGTCCAGCTCTAGACCATTCTCACCCTGTTCAGCCCTACACTCGGTAAACCCATCGAGCAGAGCGGTGTATGCGTATTCAAGTACTGTATCAAAATAAAGCATATCCGTAACACGCGCGTCTAATATAGGTTTCAGCTTGCGGAATCCGACGATTTCAAACATTCTGTCGAGGATGAAACGGTTTCGCGTAGGAACAAGAGCGTTATTATCAGAAGCATTCTTCCACATCAGCCGTATATCAATGCACGGCCGATCGTTATTTATACACAACGTACATACAACGGCGTATGAGGGTGCGTCACTAATCTGCTCTCTTCTTGTACCTACGTTAGCAGGTATTTTATAACGATCTTCACTCCACTTCTCAACTATCACGAAGATTCTATTCATCTCCTCGACACTTAAATAAACCCGTTTGTTTGTTTGTCTACATTCCGTTTCCAGTACATAGCTAACGGTACCGGATTTACGCCTGAACACGCGCAACGATTTCGTCACGGACACATCGTACGAGGCGTTGAGAATGCTGCTCAAAGGAAGTTCCATCGTATTCGAGGAGCGCACGTCCACTCGGTTCAAGCTCTGAGATAACTATGAGCCGTGTGAGGCACGCAGGTAGGCAGGAACGGTTCGACGGGCGGCTGACTCGATGATACGTGAATGGGGTTGTTCGAACTCGTATGATCCGCGAGTCGCACCGAATTGTTGTACATATTTGTTTTTCCGGTACAAGAATTAATTTCATCACTACCAGACTACGCACCAGACAGTTTACCTCAGGATAAGAACTAGGCACATTTTATGTTTTACTAAACATCTTCACACCGGCGCACTATTTGAGAGGAACATATGCTCATATTTTTCCTTTCTGCCCATCAAACGATACTCGTCTCTAAAGTCTGTTAAAAACTCACGCAGGGCACTAGCCACAACCTCACTACGAACCTCATCATGATATACATTAATATAGTGATAAAAATACTTAAGATTGTCCATGATCACGAGATTCACATTTTCAGTCGTAGGGTATGAGTAATCGACATGGTGTAGCATGACGTAATACCGCTTGTCACACCACCCATCCGCAAGACTCATTATCCATACCTGCTGCTTCTCTTCTGCACGCGTTGTTTCTTTTACTTCACGGTATATGTGAGACTTTATAAAGTTTAGCTCTGCAATACTTCAGCACATCGTCTGTGCAACGAAAGCCTTCAACGGTCTCACCAGAACATCCGTAGAGTATTTGTACATCTTGAACTTCGCACAATCCAATGTGGTTTTAAAAGAGGCATAGGAGGGGGGAATAGGAAGTTTTTCGGTATCCACACATCCTGGCACTTTGCTGAATACCATTTCATAAACGTTGTACAAGCAATATTAAAGGTAGCCATTTGAATACACGTCTGATCTTTTCTTCTGAATACACGTCTGATCTCTCGGGCTTACTGCAGTCGACTGACCACGCAGGGGCTCCCAGATAGTAGCATGACTCACGGTCTTACAGTGGGCGGAGCTTAGAACTTTCACCTGCGTACACACACACACACACACACACGCACGCACACACACACACACACAAGGAGAAAGTGAAACGCTAATTGAAACATGATTTATTTAATAAACGAGATATTCAAGTTATATATATATTTACAAATACGTGTAATAAATCAATAGATACGATTATATACAAGACAAATACGTGTCAGTTAACAATAGAAGCATCAAACGTTATGGTATCCAAAGGGTACGGTATCATAGGTACCAGGTAACTGGTAACGTTTCCTATAGGTGTTACGGCACACCTTCGTACCCCTAAGTTCCTTCACGCCCCCCAGCTTCTGCGCCCGAAAATTGTGAGTGCCTACAATTAGTTGGGGAGGTCGTTCGCCCTCATCATCGTCCAAACACACTAGATCCTTCAACGATTCAAAGTTAACAACCCGCCGATTCGCATGGTTGAGCGTAATACCCTTTGCCTTCACGATATATTTCATTTCCTCCCCCACCCTGACCCGTACCCCATAAGTTTTAGGTCCTGTTGAGACAAAAGAGTCGGCGTATGCGTTGTCCCCATACTCATCCTTGATCTCATCAGTGAGCTCGCCGAGGAACTCCCCAATAGCGGGCATGTATTCACCCTCCCTCTCTGTGAATATCACGCTATCTGTATCGGCATACAATACTCTCCGCCCAAGAGAATGCAATAGACCCCAAAGTTTTATACGGGCGTAGGCTGTTGTGAAGCTGGCCACAGGTATGTTTGTAACCCTTGAGGTATCTGTGGCCAATTCAGTGTTGTTGTACTTTATTATGTAAGTATTACCTACATTCACGATCTCCATGACCTCTTTATCGGGAGCATTGGCATAATCCCAGACATCACTATAACTTTGTGCCAAATGAATGTTCCCTTTGCCGGTATTCTGCGCAAATTTTCCCCATAGACTGTTTAGACACAACTTTGCACTAAAGCGCTTGCCAGGATTCTTTGCAATTTGGGCACGATCAAGTTGTATACCTTCGCGGTCGCGGTAACGTTGAATATAGGCAGACTTTTCATCTTCGGTATCAACTCCTCGCGGATACCCTGATGCCTCAACCTTATCCTTCAAAAAGGCGTTTATATATGGTGTGAAAAGGTTGGGTAGCTTCTGAAACCTCCACACCTCATGTATCTTCAGTATTTATAACCATGGCGTACGGCTAGGGCCAGCTCAGGACTTGTATATACGCCTCTGATCTTACGCTGGTGGGGTATATGGTTACAATCGCCGTTATCCTCTTCCGCGCACTTCACGCACAGGGGAAATGAGCTTGTCGTCGATAACGACAGGTAAGATTGGCATCCATAAATTGCGTGGGGGAGTACGTCTACGAAAGAGAGCCCAAAGTAACGATCATTCAAATTTCTTGAAAATTCATTGATGGAGGGCAGGTTAGGTCCCACCAGTTTCTCAGGAGCGCCCACGGGGTACGGATTGTTCTTCATCACGTATGGGTATAAAGAACAGAAATCGTAGTAATGGAGCTTCACGCCCTCCGTAGGTGGAAAGTATAGTCTGAATGGATTTGTACGTCCTCCAAACAAGCTATCACCACATTTGAGAGGATCCAGCACCATTGAACGCTTGATCGTGTTTATTTCCTCACGGTACACCTCGTCTGTCTCCATCCGTGCATCATATTCATGCTCCCACAAGACTTTGTGAGTGAACTGTGATCCTATAAGTTGATCGCGGGTGCGGGTCCATGCAAGACAGTCGGCAGGAGATCTACCGTGGATATCTCCGGCGATTCCGCACTCAGGACGGGGGCATCCATGCCACCAGCATCCGTTAAAGGAGTACACAGTCTTCACACCAGTACACGGTTTTCACTTAACCCATCAACCCAAAAAACACGATTAATCTTAATGGGTACTTCACCCGTGTTGCGGGCGTGCTTTATGTATACACCTGTCTGTTGCTGTAGGTGTATGAGCCAGTAAATAGCCTTGTGTCCGTAACTGCGGGGTTTGTTTCGGTGAATAATGGCTAAGGTGTCTTTAGGCATGAAGTTATTCTTGAACACCGTAAAACATAATGATGCGATGGTGGTTGCGACTTGCAGTGGATCGCATTTGAAACGGGCTATGTACATCCTTCTAAAGGCCTGGAAACATACTCTAAGCACGCGCACATCATTCACGCAATAACGCTCACATTCATCAGCTATATTATAAGGGTTACTTTCATTAAAACTGTCGTAGTATCGATCAAAGTCTTCACGTTCATCCATACAGTCATAGTTAAAATAATGTTTGGGGGTGGTGGGCCTACGTAGTTTAAAGTCTCGCTGGTGAGGAAAGTGTAAGGGAAGTATCCTTTGGAAACTTCAGCTGCTACTCCCATCACCTTGGGTAGCTTTGCTAATTTACAAGGTGTGAATAATAAAGTATCTTTAAATTGTACATTGCCTCTTATCTGCATCTGTATTAATTTGTTGCCTCTTTTCAATGGATCACCTGTAAATATCTCAGAGGATTCGTGTTCAAGCAACTCCTTATAAAGGAACTGCGTGTCAAACTTTGCCCCGTTATGGGCGAGAATATACACAGTCATTTTTTTGAACTTGTCGGCTAACTTGACAATATAGGACACAAATAGTTTCACAGGACTATCGCGGACATTCGTTTTAAAAACGTTTGTCCGTTTACCGCATTTGGGGCACTCGTCACATTCGATCCCATACACTCATCACAGATGGTCTGGCTCACAAGTAAATGTGGAATTACCTCTTTGGTTTCAGCGTTCGTATATGTTTCTATATCGTAGTATACAGTTATACAAGGGTTATTTTTAGGCTTAGCATCTTTCATATAACATACATGCTTTACCATCCGCCTTATATTCCTCCTGGCATGTAGACAGTGAATTTCGTCACACTTGTGCTTAAATTTCCCCAATTATCCATTGTGTGAAACATACCACATTCACAGATTCTCATTTTCCTGCACGTGCCAATTGATTTATGGAAATCAAAGCAGTTATTATTGAAATGTGCGTCTACACACATCACAGTCTCTCTTCTCAGCTTCAACTACACGGCTTTCACATTTGGTGCTTTTACACTGCTCACATACCATGTGACATTCTTTACAATGTCTCACTATATCATCCGCAAACTCGAGGCACCCCTTACACAAATCATGATGTCTCCCATATTTTCGACTTTTGTCATAACTCGCGTAAAGCCACCTTATATTACGGATGGGGAGATACGTTGTCCCTGACAATCCTAAAATAAGTAGGGGTCTTGTACGATCTCTCACACAGCTTTTAAAAACATACACAGTCCTACGACGATCATCCAACCCAAATACAACTATGCGGACATTCATTTCCTGTTCTACCCTTCTCAGCTCTTCAGGACCCATATTACAGTCAAATTCAAGTTCACAGTCTACAGCTAGTTTACGGGCACGTTCCACGACCGTAGGCAACCAAATTTTTTGAGTCCGTGTATTTTGTACAGTAAACATATGCTAAGAGTACTGCTATAAAGCCGCAACCACGATCGACGTTTATATGCTTTCGGTAAATAGTCGGAGAATTGAAGTTAAGAGTATACGGTATGGCACTATGGCCCGCAACACGGAATACACGGTCAATATTTACCGTGAAGTTGTCCATATTGAAGGCTATACTACTTTGGGCGGCTTGCATTATACGTCCTAATATCTACATCTTCAGCCGCCAAACGTCTAAATGGCACTATCACCCAATAATCGTCTACATCACCGTCATCTGACCCGAATCCAAAGGACAGACTCGTCCTGACTTCACGCTCGTCGCGATTCTGAAGAGCAAACTCTACAATACGCTGTACAACCCGGCGTAGCCCGCGCTCAATTCCATTGCTATACATGGCTCTAGGGTCGACCCTGACTCTATACCGATTTCTAGTCAAGGCTGGGGTGGGGGCTGCGGAGCGCACCAACTCGAACGTTATATCATCCTCAACAGAACGGGGGGCAACTGTGGCGGATGAATTAGGGGATATATTAGCGGAAGGTGCTGCTGGGGGGCCTGTTGCGTAGGAGGTTGAGGGTTGGGGATCTATTATTGTAGACTTAACAGAACGGGGGGCAACTGTGGCGGATGAATAAGGGGATATATTAGCGGGAGGTGCTGCTGGGGGGTTGTTGCGTAAGAGGTTGAGGGTTGGGGATCTATTACTGGTGCAACAGGCGCGTATTTCGGTCGCTTTATACCTGACGTGGGGTTCTCCATACCTCCGCTTTGGACGTGCTACCGGTATCGCTGGTGAGGGTTCGTTGGCAGGGGAGGATCACAACTACACTGTCGTCGAGGTCATCCGTAATGTCAATGATGGGATGCTCTACCTCATCGTCATTCACGGTTCTGTGGGAGAAGAAAGCAAAATATAAGGAACAGCACTCAAAATTTGTAATATTTTGTAAATGACCCACTTAGGAGTGTGACGTGTTAGAAATGGACTCTGTAGAAAAATTCAGATTCACGAGCCATCCACATGTATTATATCTGGACCTACAGGATGTGGTAAAACTGTGTTTATGCTTAAAATCATTAAAGAAAAGGGAGAGATGTTCTCGAAATTTGTGCATAAAGTTATATGGTGCTATTCGACGTATCAATCAGTGTTCAACGAGTACCAAGATGATATTTTGTTCCACAAAGGCGTATATGACGTTAATTCGTTAAAGGGAAATGAACATACAATCATTGTAATTGACGATCTCATGTTGGAGATGGATAAAACGTTTGCCGAGACATTTACAGTATTCTCCCACCATCTTAACATAAGCGTGTTCTTCATCAATCAGAATCTATTTTTCAAAAATAGATACATGCGCGATGTGTCGTTAAATACGCAATATCTAGTCTTATTCGCGCAACGTAGAGATGTATCACAAATTGGGGTATTAGCCAATCAAATGTTCCCGAATCAGCGTAAGGAGTTTTTGGAAGTTTATAAAGAAGCTACAAGCACGCGTTACGGATATTTGCTTTGCGACCTTCATCCGCGAAACACGTTTAGAGTGCTTCTACGAACGAATATATTTCCAAACGAGCCTGAAACGGTGTATATTCCAGAATGACAAAGAGACTAAAGAAATACCGTGAATTAATAAAAATCTATCATCGACTGCCCCGGGCAATGCAGCAGATGTTTATTAAAAATATCGACGCCGACTTTTTAAAATGCATCTGTGAAATCTGTCTTAACGTTATAAATTGCAATGTATCAATGAAAACCCCTCAGAAGGCTCGCCTACGCCGCTACAAGAACATAATACGTGCACTCGCTCGTAAAAGTCAAACTGTAGCGAAGAAAAAACGAATTATTGTACAAACAGGAGGGTCATTTCTCCCCATCTTATTTTCAGTTTTGGGTCCTTTACTGACTAGATTAATATAATGAAGAAAGTGGTAGTGATTCCCCACGAGGTGTACGCTTCACTGCAAAGGAATCCAGACACGGATCTAGATCCCCGTAAAAGCAGACTTAAAAGAATGGAAAGCGAATTGCTAGCCCTATTAAACAGTGAAAAAACACCTGATGAGAAAAGAATCTTATACCAAGAAGCTCTGCAGAAATTTCTTCACGAGTACGAAAATTATAAGAGCCCTACAGAGATTCCTGTGGTTATTAGGCACAGCACGGGGGACGATGGACATGGCGACATAGGATCTGAGCCCGACGATACAGCTGACCAACCAAAAAGAAGGGATTAGCCACACAACATATCGAACATGTATTAAAAAGCACCCTCCCACATACATTGATGAGTAAAGGCTTAAGTCTTTATAATCTATTGAATGAGGATCCAGCCATACAATGGACCGATACAGGCGAGATCATTGTGGAAGGATCAAAGGTACAGGGATCGAATATCGTAGACATTGTCCATGATCTGGTGAGAAAGTGGGATAGGCCATCACCATCAGGATGGAAGCATATTAAAGCAAGACTACAACAAATAAATGTCCCTAAAACGTTGATAGGAAATCTGAACAGGTTAAAAGACTTGGAACATGCAACGCATGTGACACAATTGAAGGCGCCGTCACCCCCGGCGGTAACACCTTTGAAGAGGAGCAAGAAGAGGTTAAACCAACCCTACCCACGTGCCTCTAAAATACGCAAATGGCTAACGTATTAACTAAACGCTATTATGACATTTCTAACCCATCCTCTTACGGCGGCGTAGATAGACTGTACAGAAGTGTTTACGGAGTAGGAAAAAAAGATGTTGAAAGATTTTTGAGGGAGCAGGACGCTTATACGCTTCATAAGCCTGTGAGAAAAAGGTTTAAAACAGCCAAGACAACGGCTTCCTCGATTGATTCTATTTGGCAAGCAGATTTAACAGACATGCAAAGATATTCTGTGTATAACGATGGTTACCGCTACATTCTATTCATAATAGACGTATTCTCTAGATATCTGTGGCTAGTTCCTCTGAAAAATAAATCACCTGAAACAGTTGCTAAAGCCACCAAAACGCTAATGTTAAAAGAAAACAGGGTTCCTGGCTATTTTTGTACGGATATGGGGAAGGAATTTATAGGCCGTGCTTTTCAGAACATGTTGACAGAGTTTAATATCAGCTATTACACAACCAATTCTATACATAAGGCTTCTTTAGCTGAAAGAGTTCAGCGCACCATAAAGGAACGCATGCACCGTTATTTTACACATAAAAACACATACAGATTTCTAGACATTCTGGAATCATTGGCATCATCCTACAACCGCTCACACCATCGCACGATTGGGACAACACCTAACGAAGTTTTAGAAAGAGGTACGCTCCCGAGAAGAGATGGATCACCACCACCACACTCGCGCGCTTCAAAATCAATGATTATGTAAGGCTGTCGCGTTCGGGGAATAAATTCGCAAAGGGTTTTGAGCAAGGATGGACACGCGAGATTTTTAAAGTTAGGGCTATGAGACCTAAAGGTGAGATAATGATGTATTACATTGAAGATTTGAATGGGGAAGAAATCTCAGGAGGTTTTACCGCGAGGAATTGCAGAAAGTTGCGTTTAATTTAGGAAAAAATGTGTTTAAAATTGAGAAAATTTTAGGAAGCAAAGGTTCAGGAAAGAGAAAAATGTACCTGGTGAAATGGCTAGGGTACCCAGAAAGCTTCAACACCTATATAAAAGCTGATGCAATAATGAAGCTTAAATAGTATGCAACATGGCTCCTAACCATTTCTACGTCACACTCCCGTCCTCCTCGTCCCTGTCTGTACACCCTAACAACACACTAGCCAACTTTGTAACAGAACTCCACGGGCACATTGAATTGGGTCGTGATTCGTATGAGGTGGGGATATGCGAAATTCAGCTGGACACCATCTTTTTAAATATTGAACATAAAGAAACCGTTTTTACGATTCTTAGAGACATTGACGAGTGTGAAAAAGCTGGGGTAGCTATGGATGAAACTATGCGTATCGCTCGGACTAAGGCGCACGGTATTACAGTACAGAAGTAAGACTAGGACCGGGTCAATATGGTTCGGTCGAGGATGTTGTGAGAGGCTTAAACGTAAGTTTAAGAAACTCAAACCTTACGAATGATTTAGTATACGAAATCGTAAACAACCCTGCACATACACTAATCCTAAAATCAAAGACTAACAGACGTATTAAAGACCATAGAAAGTTCAAATTCTAACCAATGGCCGATATAGCGCAGCCTTCCAAAGAGACACATTTCACGAGACACAGCATGACTTGTCCAGATTAATGTATCAATTGAAGATGGAGAAATTGGCTGAAAGGTCCCCAGACATGTGCTATATTTACAGTAATATAGTGGAGCACCAGTTTGTTGGGGATACCCAGGCACGCCTGCTGCGCATTGCTCACATCCCCAACCATAGAGGAAGGAGTTTGAGTATTACATATGACAGACCCCATTATGTGAATGTCGCAACTAATTTAATAACCAATATCTCAATATATATAAGAACGATTGAGGGTGAAAACTTCCCATTCGGTAACGGGAGCTTAACAGTGAAGCTACACTTTCGACGCACTGAGTTATAATGGATAGAAAGCCTTTCACCGTCTATCGAGGGGTGAGATACCAGCGCGGTAGTGGACTTGGATCCATTTTTTCATCCATACTACGTACGGCTGTTCCTTTGCTGAAGAGGGGTGCCAGATACCTCGGAAGGAAAGCGCTACAATCAGGCTTAACACTGCAGAAGACATATTGGCCGGGGCTAAACCTAAAGAAGCTCTAAAAAAACATTTAAAGCGTACACGGGACGAAATCATCAAAGATGCAAAGAGAAAAATGCGTGGTGGCGGGAAGAAAAGAAGAGGGCTGCCCGGAAGAAGGGGTCACGTGGTATTAAACGTAAAAGGCTATCAAAAAAGAAGTGCTGTAAGCGAATGAAACCTATGGTTGACCACTTTTTTGACTGATATAAGCTAAGGACATTGATCTCATGAATCATAGTTTGTTTACCACTTGTCGAGAGAGGAGTCACTATTTCGCCATGGCACGCTTCATCCACCCATGTAGTTCACAATGCTGTAAATCGGAGCTGTCCCTTTTTGAGCTGCCTCCAACCCAAGTTTCTATTGAGCACAGTGACTTTATTACAATTAACCCTTTAAACACAATTAGTTCCCCGAGTGCACCTATAGAATTCGTGATACCCAGCTCAGGCCCTTACTTTTTTGATCCAAGCTGTGTGCACATGTACGCTAAGCTACGTATAGCCCATTCTGATGGAACGGTCTGCGATGACAAATATGCTGTATACCCTGAAACAAACTTTCTGCACTCCATATTCAACCAGTGTGACGTATATTTAAATCAGACCAACATATCGGCAGGCACGGGGTACTATCATCTACGAGCCTATCTGGAAAATGTCCTCAACTTTTCCAAAGAAGCGAAGGCTACCTTTTTAAGTGCCGAGGGATATTATCAAACTAAAGATGAAAGTATAAAGGACAAATTTAAAAATTCTAAAAAGAAAATATACGAGTGTTTTGGACGGTTGCACACAGATTTCACTTTCCAGGAGAAGTTGCTTGTCAACGGGGTGGATATGAAAATAAAGCTCACCCGCACGAGTCCTGAGATCTGCTTAAATCTGGATGCTGATCAAGAAGAGGGTGCAAAGCCCGTTGTGGTTCACATTATGGACACATACCTCCGCGTACGGCGAGTGAAATTAAGTTCACCAAAACAACTAGAAATTGAGAAAAATTTACTAAACGCTACAGTGAAATATCCTATTAACAGAGTACAAATCAAACTATATACGGTTCCTGCAGGGTTGGCATCGAAGCAGATAGAAAACATTGCCCTGGGAAATCTTCCTAAAAGGATATTAATCGGTATGCAGGACCATGCTTCGGTGAATGGAAAATATAAAAAGAGTGCCTTTAAATTCGAGAATTTCGGACTTAAAAATATAACTCTATACGTTAATGGCACTGCTTTGGGTGGAACAATGGGTACGGACTATTCATCAGACGCTGTGTTACCTCTTTGTGCCAGAGCCTATAGTAATCTGACCCATATTGCAGGTGATTGTGATGAGCTTGGTAATGGGGTAACGCAGGAAGAATTCATTGATCAATTTAACCTTTATCCGTTTGACATTACACCTGACTTATCTGCTAGCGTAAATACCCATTTAACCCCACAGCAGAGCGGAAACATCTCAGTGCGGCTGGAATTCGCCAAGCCTATAGACGCTCCTATTAGTGTACTAGTATATCTCGAATCGCAAGCCCTAATAGAAGTAGATAGATTTAGGAGCGTTATCACTGACTTTTAAAATGGATGCTAATACACTTCAGAAAGTAATGGAACGAGTCACACGTTCCAAATTTATCGGCGTGTTTGCGAAGAATGAAACATTGAGTTTGCCAAGTACGCGAGAATGCGGTAGTCTTATTGTGAACACAGATGTCATCGGTAATGAAGGGATTCATGGATCGCTGTCTATTTTAAAAATAGACAGCGCCTGTACTATTTTGATTCACTCGGTACTCAACCCTGGAGTGACCCTATTATTGTAAAATTTCTCGCTCAGTTACATATTCCCGAAGTTGTATGGAACCCGTTTCGTATACAAGGATATTTTAGTAATGTTTGCGGAATGTACTGCGTCTCATTTCTCATGCATATGTCATGTGATAAAGAATTTATAAATTTTTTAAATTTATTTGACCCGTGTCACACTCGCCGAAACGATGAAATGGTATGCAGACAGATAAAAATCCGTTTTCCAATTGTACGTACTCGTTGTATAGTATAATGTTTTTGTTCGTATATTTGTAACGGTATATTCTGTAGTTGGTTATTGTACTGATTTCTTTCATTTAATAAATTTATGAAAATATATTGTCTTCTTACCCAAAAAGATCGAAAAACACTTACATTATTTCGGTGTGACATTGCTGACTGATCAGTATATCCTCCGTATTCATGACACGAGATTCTTCAAAAGATTGTATAACACGTGTCAAATCCTCATCGGGCCTTAAAGGAATAATGTTCATTCTTTTAAAACATATACAGAGTATACAGACAGATCCCCATTATGTGAAGATATCTTTGGTTCATTTAAGAGGAATAACATTTAAAACGATTGCCATAAAAAATTTCGATTTTAGCATAATGGGTAAGAGGTAAAACCAAATAACATTTAAGATTGCCATAAAAAAATTTCGATTTTTGGTGAGTATCTAAATGAAGTATTTGACGAGATACTACAACCTCCATATATATAAAATCGAATTATAGACACTTACATTTCTATGGTAGTCCCTTGCGTCGGATTGTAAGGAGCGTCACTGCAAATATCTTCAACGGTTTGCGTTGGAAATAATTCATCACGGTCAATCGCGTTAAAAAGATTTTGCAGTTAATGCTGCAGTGTCACTTTCTTCATACAAATCCGGGGAGACGTACAGGTCCATGGTGGAGGGAATGATTATTCACTGACGCGAAAATAGCTACTGTTACTCCCAACTGAAAAATATCCCTTTTATATGCACAATCGCCAAGCTCCGCCCCAAAAGACCAGATGTTCGTAGTGATTGGCTGCCAGTGTAGCTGGGTGGAGCTATGATGTGTACCAATCCGCTATAACGGGTCCGGACGAGTAATGGCATCTTTATATTTTCTCCAATAGATTTAATGCTCGTATTACTCCTTGCTTTACCATGTCAATATTTTTCCCCACTATTCCCGGATCACTAATGTAATCGAGAGGATATAAAGAAATATATCCTAATTATATTTTTAAAAAGCATTCGGTTTCCGCGTTAAACTGTGGGTCTAAGGCGGAGTGAAAACCTTAACCGTTGTCACTTTTCGAGCTAGTTGTTATTATTATTATTAAAGAGAAAATCATGCATTAACATGCTTTGCGGTCATACTACTGCTCCGGATCAAATGAACTGTTATTTTAAATCCGGTTCAATAAGCCTGTTATGTTGAAATGTGGAAGAGTAAGCAACGACTCCCTGACGAGATGTATTTCGATCCACAGAACAGCTGTTCACTGAAGGCTGCGCGCGCCACAGCTCTTATAGACAAGGCATACTGAGCTTTAATTATCTCGATGAAATAGTGAGCAATCGACGAGCTGTATTTCTGAATCCACGTTAAACTGGAGGTCTAAGGTCGGGGTGAAAAGCTTTCCAATTCGGCGAGAAAGAGTTAATTATTATTGCTACATAGAAAAAATCGTGCATTACGATGTTTTGTAAAAACAAAACTCTCTCTCTCTCTCTCTCTCTCTCTCTCTCTCTCTCTCTCTATATATATATATATATATATATATATATATATAAAAAGAAAGAGCATTCGGTTTCCACTTTAAACTGTGGGTCTAAGGCGGAGTGAAAAGCTTTCCAATTCGGCGAGAAAGAGTTAATTATTATTACAACTGTAATTTGTACCACCCTATATAGGGTGTTACAAATTACAGTAGTAATAATAATAATATATATATATATATATATATATATATATATATATATATATTTATATATATAATTATTAGAATTGGAGTGAACGGAGGTTTTTGCTCAAGTAGACTGAAAAAGATTAACTCTCGGTCAGAAAAGGTCTCTTGGAGACGATTCGAATTGACCTAGTTTCTGCCTTTCCTCGTGTGTGTGTGTGTGTGTGTGTGCACACACGAGTGGTCCGTTAGTTTATTATATATACAAGCACAGATGGGTGGGGGTTTGGGGGAATGAGGGAGGAGGATCGTGTGTATTGAATTGCCGTATGTTTCAGATTTCTTCGTAGCGCATTGAGAATGTGTTTCATTGTAGATGTAATAACATTATTATTATTAAGATTTGGAGTGAAGGGAGACTTATCAAGAGCGGCCTGGAAGAAAGGTCCTCGCGACCAAAAAAGGTCTCTCGACAAGCAGGTGTTCTTCGAACTAACCCAGTCCTTTCCTCGTGTGTGTGTGTGTGTGCGCGCGCGCACGAGTTGTTCATATACAAACACAGATGGGGGATTCGGGGGAATGTACGAGCATGCTTTTTGGTTTTAATTCGGCGAAATTCAACTATATATATATATATATATATAATATATATATATATATATATATGGGTTGACAAATAGACACGGTTATTATGATTCTTTCTATATATATATATATATATATATATATATATATAACACAGATGGGGATTGGGTCGAGCGTGTGTTTTGGTTAATTTCAACTTTCTTCGTTTCTTTAGATTTCGTTTTTTTCAATTTTCTTCGTAGGGGATTGGGGGGGGAATGTACGAGCGTGCTTTTTGGTTTTAATTCGGCGAAATTCAATTTATATATATATATATATATATATATATATATATATATATATTATATACACAGATGGGGGATTGGGGTCGAGCGTGTGTTTTTGGTTAATTTGAACTTTCTTTCGTTTCTTTAGCTTTCGTTTTTTTTTTGCAAATTGTGTTTTGGCTAATTTCAACTTTCTTCGTTTCTTTAGATTTCGTTTTTTTGCAATTTTCTTCGCAAGGTTTCTTCTCCTTTCGTTTTTCGGTATTTAAATAGGAATTAAGTGATTTATTGGAGCGTGTGTTTAAATGAAGATTCCAACTGATTAACTATATAAATATATTGTGTATTTTATATGGTTGAATCTTCCAATTGATTAACTATATAAATATATTGTGGTATTTTATATGGTTTTTGCTATCTGGCAACTGAATACATGGGCTATCTGGCAACTCAGCAACTGAATACATGAAGCTATCTGGCAACTCAGCCAGAATAGAGGTCTATAAAAGTGAGAAGCTGATGACGGAGTCATTACAAGCTCGGCTCCCAGCCGAGCAAGGACCTCTGGTCCTATCTCTTTCTGGCCCTTAGTGAAAACCCCTTAGAGGCCTCTTAGGTTAGGTAAACGAAAATAGCTTGGGGGAGAACTCCGCCTCCAAGTTGCATGCCTTGCAATCAAAGGCAACTACTCTCTCTCTCTCTCTCCTTCAGGTGTACCCCTCCCCCCCCTTGGCTTAGCCAACTGGCTGATTAGGAGCCTATAAGACAACGCCTACTCGGCTGACGTCTTAATATGCACTTGGCTCCTGCCAGGTGAACACCTCTCCTCCTTTCTCTCCTTTCTGGCCCTTTGGGGGGAATAGCTTGGGGGAGAACTCCGCCTCCAAGTTGCATGCCCCTTGCATCCCCATTTTGGGGTTGGCAACAAAGGCCAGTACTCTTTGGCGGGATTTTTTTTTGCAACACCCCCCTTGCAACACCCCCACCCCCCTTTGCAGCACCCCACCCCCTTTGCAACATTGCGACATTACGTAATAAATTGCAACATTCCTGCACTCTACCCTTTTTCGGCTATACTACTGAGCCTAAATTTAACATGTGATTTGTTTTAAGAAACGACGCTAAGAAATTAGATAGAAAGATTGAATATTAATGTATTTATGTATTCATTATAACAACTGTTCGAAATATTATGGTGCAAAAACTTTGAGTTTCTCATATGAGTCATATAATTATAAAGTTTGCAGTTGATTGGTAAAATAACTGCGAACATGTTTTCGTAAGTACTTATTCCTTTAGTTATTACCGTATAATTATTTAAAGAAACAAAGCTGTGATTCGAAAAACATCGTTTGGCTAGCTCATATAGACCATAAAATATGACTTATATGATTAATTAAGAATAAGACAATACATACATACCAGGTTTTTCACTAATTTAATTATTTTTACAGGAGTCTATCCATCTTTACAAGTTCCCTCACGACGTTCATTGAGCCGTCAAGTGTCTTCACTAGCTTTGTGCGTGCGCAAAAAAATAAAGGAAGAACTCTCTGCTCAACCGTACATATGCATGACTGCGGATATCTGGTCAACGAAACACCGCAGTTTTTTGGGAGTTACAGTATACTGGGTGAGTTTATCCTAAGACCAGAGTTATCTGTAGTTACAACTTGTAACTACAGATAAGCGTATACTAGTATACTTTAATTTCCGCATAATATTTATGAATCATGATACGCATCGTTAAATTTAACCATTTCACGAACACCATTTTGGGTATAGATATTTTTTCATTTCACAAGTCCACGTTTCCTATTTTTGAATGATAGAATAATTTGCATAAACATACTTCTTTTTTTCAGATAAATGATGCCACATTTGAGAGACGAGGTGCAACTTTGGGATGTGTACGATTTGCTGGAAGTCACACATTCGACAAGATTGCAGAAAAGTTGGATGATATTCGGAGAGACTTTTCATTGTGTGAGAGCAAGCTTGTTGCCACCGTTACTGATAACGGGTCGAACTTCGTGAAAGCATTCAAAGAATACGGCATTACTGTTCCGGAGACAAAAGAATATCTCGAGGATGAACTTCAAAAAGATGGAGAAGACGACTTGATTGGAGAACAGGATCCAAACGAAGAGGGATTCATACAGTCCTGTGTAGACATCGATACAGATTCTGAAGAAATCATTCTTTCAACACATTTGAGATGCTGCTCACACACACTCAGTCTAGTGTGCACCACCGATGCAAAATCTGCGCTGAAAGGACCTTATGCAAAAATACACCATACTGCCATGGGGAAGTGTTCAGCCCTTTGGAATTTCTGTGGCAAGCCTAAAACAGCCGAAATAATCCAGGAAACTCTAAAATGTCAGTTGACATTACCATGCGTCACAAGATGGAACTCCTTGTTCGACAGTTTATCAGTTCTGTTGAAGCATAAAAGTGTCCTAAATGAAACAATGAAACGACTAGGACTGCCAACATTTCGTGAAAATGAGCTTGATTTTCTCCAGGAATACCTAACCGTACTACAACCCATTGCAACAGCACTTGATAGGTTGCAGTCCGACAAAGAATGTTCTTACGGTTGCCTGCTTCCGACATTGTTAGCTGTAGAGAAGAGGCTAGAGCGTTTGAATTCGGAGGCATTGCGTCATTGTCAGCCACTTCTCAATGCAGTCACAGTAGGGTTCATTAAGCGGTTTGAAAAGTTTCTGTGCCTTGATGCGTCGCATGAGTGTAAAGCAGCAATACTGGCATAGTCTTCAAATCCTCTGTTCAAGTTAAAGTGGATGACAATAAAAGGAAAATTTAATACTAACATTGTCAAAAAGAGGGTTCAAGAAATGTTGGTTAATGCTGTTAAGAGCCTCAGCGACCAGACCCCCAGCAACAACTAAGTGATGCTGCATCTGACGGAAATGCAGATGATTTCTTCTGTTATGAGTCTGCTTCCACTAATGTCTCTGCAACCCAAGATTCCACTGAGATGGAATTTTTACAGTATCTGGGTGACGGAAGTCATTCTCTCCAATCTCTGAGGCAGTACCCAGGAATTCTACGGGTCTTCCTGAAGTATAACACACCACTACCATCCTCTGCTCCTGTAGAACGGTTGTTTAGTTTGGCTGGTCACATTCACGCTGACCAGATGTTTAGCCAGCTGGTATTTTTGAATGGTAATAGTAATTACTTTTAATTGTTAGTGTAATATTTTCAGTCATTCATGTATCCCACAAAATTAAAACATACTTTCATTAAATAAAGCAATTGTTTTTATTTACATCTATAAAACCCATTCAAATGTCGTTGATTTTACTTACAGTGCGTACAAATTACCAGTATAAACAATAATATCTAATACCTACATATTAAATGAATAATTATAAAAATGTACCGGCGATGCATGTATCGGTATCGGTATCGCTTAAGACATCTAGAAAGTATCGGCGTATCGGTATCGCCTAAGACGTTCTTCATGTATCGATGTATCGGTATCGCTTTAGCGATTTTCATGTATCGATGCCCATCACTGTGTATGAGCAAGGGGAGTCTAACAAAGGTTATATATGTCTTTTCACAAATTTCACATGCGCTACCACCAGGGCAATCCATTTGGAGTTGGTAAGCAACTTAATTAGTGATGTATTTCTTTTGGCCTTTAAAAGGTTTGTGAACAGAAGGGGTTTACCAAATAAAATCATATCGGATAATGCAAAAACCTTCAAATGGGCTGCAAAGGTGGAAGGGTCAATTTTATTATTAGACCTTACGTAGGTAATTAATTGCAAAGGTCACCAGCGCCCAAATATTGGATTGGCATCCGGCACTGAGGCGCAAAAAAAGTTTTTAATAAAAGCAAAAAAAAGGAAGGAAGGATTATAAAATTGTCAATATGAATTTTGTATTTTATTATTAACAATTAATAAGCTATGTGCAACAATTATTGGTAAATGCAAAAAGGATTTTTACCCGTAACAACTAGGGTTGAATGTATATAAATGTGAAATTAAATAATGGCACCAGTAAGCTAATATATAATAATCTGCGGTAATTATTCGTTTTTTGACCCAGTCTCTTTTTATAATGAGAGCAAACTTTTCTGGTCAATTTTGAGGTGTTCTGCACGAATCTGCCATCCGTTTCCTATGGAAATGCGTAGTTTTCGAGATATCATCTCGAAAACTACGCATGCAAAACTCATGCAAAACACCTCAAAATCGACCAGAAAAGTTTGCATTCGTGCTAAACACAACCTAACCTAACCAGTCACCTTATTTTGGAGGATATATTCTGCAATTGCAGTAAGGAAGTGATGCAGAACTGTAGAATCGTCAGGATGTTCTGCCAGGAATAAGTATCGTGCAAAATATTTCTGGTAATGAGGGCGTCTGTTCCCAGCAGGTAAAACCCACGATTTCACATCCTTCCACAAGCGTTCAACGTTTTGCGTATGGATGGTGTAGTCTTGGGGATCCACAAAATTTTCACTGATTAATTTGCTTATCCGTGTAGCCCAGCTCGCCGATACGATCGTAGGCACGCTAACAATCGCTGATAATGACTGAACCAGGCTTAATAAATTTTTTAATCAATGGCAATAGGGTTTCTGCCTTTCTGTCTTCAATAGGGATAATAAATTTAGCCTTTGATACACGGTCAATGCCACCGAATACCCATATTCCTTTCACTCTTCGTCCACGATCATATTTAGCACGGCCAAAATGCGAATCGTCAATTTCAACAATCGCGCCCTCGCCCACAATTGGTTTATGATTGTCCATCCATTTTTCGCAAACTTCATCACAAAAAGATTTCCAGTTAACAATGGACTCACTGCCTAGTTTGATAACTTTCTCGGCATAACGTTGTGAAAAATATTTTCGAAAATAAATATTTATGAAGCGGAGGTTTTTATTCACCGAAAAGTTGCAATGTTCCAGCCACGTGCCCTTAAAGATAGAAACAGTAAATCCACACTCACGCTTATTTTTGGATTTTTTTACGGCACCTAAACATCTTCGAGTCTTGTCTTAAAATACAGGCAGTATTACATTTAGGGCAAATCACGGATGTTGGAATTATGCTGTGATTGGAAAAAACATCAACTTTTATCTTCATCGAGGCCAACAAGGCAGATTAGGTCTTCAAAATCAAGTTCACAAGATTGACACGTCATGGTTCTAGAACGAAAATCACCAAACTAACGAGTAACAGAAAGAAGTAGGCAAAATCAAGAAAAAGTAGCCAAAAATAAAGAAAGTAACCTATAGTTGAATGAAAATCTCCAAAAAAGGTAGCCCAAATAAACAAATTAACCAAAATTTATATACATACATATTAGAAAGTAGAAAATATTTTTTTTATAAAGTACATTTTATACAAATTTGCACAAGATAATATATATATATTTTCTTATTCAGTTTTGATTGCTTATTCAATATATATTGTTGTTATTGAAAAATTTATTGAAAAATTATTTTATTTTTTGTGATGAATGAAATTATTTTATTTAGGTGCAATATTAAGGCTAAGTTTACTTTAAATAGACACAGTAATTATAGAAATAATAATGGCCCATTTAGACACTGTCAACATAGCTACAGACTTTTTCACTGTAGGCTGCAGTGGTTTAAGGTTAAAATTTGGTCGGCAGCCAGATTACAACTATGGTCAACTAAATTCATTAAAATTAATTTAGACTTACCAAAAATGAAGTTGCCAGTTGAACGTTACTCTTTCTGTTTCTAACTAATCCATAAGTTTCATTTAGTTTCCAGATTTGAATTTTATTTGTTAAGTTTTAAGTTACTATTTGGCACACTGCTAAGTTATTTATTTATAGGGGCTATTTTCCCAGACCTAGGTTTTGCAGTTTAAGTTATGCTAGGCTGTACTGCCCTTAAGTTTTTTGTTTTAAAGGTTTAAGGTTTTGAAGGTTTTTACTCAAGTTAAGTTAGGGCTATATTGCCTTTGTTTTAATAGGGGTCATAACAGCCATTTAATTATTTAGTTAGGGCTGTTGTAGCCCGGTTCGAGTTTCTTCTAGGTACCTAGTTTTAATCTCTTACCTTAGTTATGTATTTTAATTAAATTACTTACACCTAGTTCTGGTAGGCCACTATTTAGTTAAACAAAGTTTTAGTTTAATTGCAGTGGTTAATATTAGGTTTAAAGGTTGCCTTTAAGTTGCCCGGTTAGTTGGGGAACTACGAGAATTTTTTTACGAAAAAACTCGCCCACTTGATTCAGCAGTCAAAATTTTCGATGATTAACAAAGCTCCGTTTTTCTTTGTCTCAGAAACTTTTTTCTTTCTTCTTTTTGTTAATTAGGGAAACCCAACTTCACTAGTTGGTTAGAAACGAGGGTTATTTTTTTTATTCTATATTTATTTTGTTTATATTTTATTTGGAAATATATGTGGTTATTTCTACCCAACTTTTTTTAACATTCCACCCCAAGAGGAAAAGATTTACTCAGAATTATATTCTTGGATTTTTTTTAACCCCCCCCCCCCCACACCACCACCACCATGATGATGAATGAAAATGACATGCTCTACAGAAAAGTTCCTTTTAGGTGAATATTCGGTTTATCAGTTATTTCAAGTGGGTATAACCGATATATGTGTCTTCTGGAGAGATGACCATTGGGTGTTTTTACAGTTACATGCCTGATTATGCCATCTTCATCTGGGTGTAATGTTTCAATTACAGCAATCTTCCAGAAGTATTTGGGATTCATAGAATTTTCATCTAAGAGACACAGTTCTCCTACTTTAGGTTCTTTACTTACTGGTTGTTTGTGTTGTTGGTATTCTTTTTCTCTCAAACTACTCAAATATTCATATCGCCATCTTTCTTTGATTTCTTTAGATTGTTTAACTCCCTTATGAAAGTAATCCAGTATTTTCTTTCTTTCTTTGTCCTCTGTTGCTGTCATATAATCGGAGTCCACCTGATCACCTTCATTAGCAGCTTCTTGGGTATCATTTAACCACAGAATTTTGTGGGTATTGCAGTCAAATTCTGTTTGATATTTAAGTTGTAAATATGCTTTTTGAATGTCTCCAATCATCAAATATTTACCATGCCTTAATTTGATGCACAATTTTGCTAAATGAGGTAGGAGTGAAGGGCAGTCCTCAGTAGCATCATTTACTGTTATTTCTTCTGGTTTGCTTTTACCCGAGGGATCTACTACAATCCTAACTTTAGTTGTTTGTACTCCAGGGCGAACTACTGGAAAATGAGGTAAAAAAATTTCCTTCTTGTTTTAAGGTTAAGGCTACTTCTTCTATTATTCCTTCCTGGAATTGTTGTTGAAGGATGTCTGAATAAGGTTGCATTAAGTTATCTTTTTTAAATTTTTTGCAAGTGGACTTTAACCTGCTAATAGCATAGTTAAAGTTTGGTGAAATTTTATCTTTTTGGTCATTCCATGGTACCTTAACAGACAATCTTTCATCTTCTATTTTAACTTCCTTTCGAAGTTTGCAATCAGATCTTTTTCTTTGTTTGAAAATGGTTCATCCCCAGAAATACCCAAGTTTCTAGTTTGCTAAATTGTGCAATCTGGTGTTCAATTTTTCTAGATCTTCATTAGAAGTTGTACTAGTAAGTAGAGGGTTGGTAATACAGAAGCTGATCTGATCTCTTATTGGTTCTTTTTCTTTTTCAGGGTAGTAATCTGAAGGGAAACCGAATAAAAGTATTCCATAGGAGATTTATAACAAGAGGCAGTATGAATCTGATGAGTGCTGAGGGCAAAAAGTTTGTGGGTTGCAGCCCCAAAAATTAACATGAAGTCGGCCACTTCATCAGCTTCAAAGTGATCTGCAAGCTGAATTTAAGGATTTTAAATAAGTTTGAAGTTTCAGTAATCCCTGAACTTCATATTTAATATTAATATCATCAATTATGATGGCTTCTATTTCTTGGTAGTTTCCAGGGTTTCTAGAATCCTCCAATTTAATTATAGCTACTTCATAATTTGGTTGTTTCTTGTTGGCTATAAATCCTGTTATGTTATGGATTCATCGTAGTGTTTAGTTGGAAGATTCAATTTTTTCACAAGTTCATTGTAATGTAGCTGGCTTGACTACAATTATCCAAAAGTGCTCTGCATTTAATTGATTTTTCTGAGTTTCTTATTCTCATCTGCATGGAAGGAATTAATGCCACTTCTTGATCAGTGTTTTTTAAACTTAATAAGTTAGTAACTTGTTTCCCTTGTTTTGAGTTTTCTGTTTGGATAGCTACTTCAGTACTGGTTTTGGTTTTCTTATCTTCCTCTGGTTTTCCTTTTTGTTTGGTACAAAGGAAGGATAAATGGTTAGAAAACCTACAAAATGAACAGGGTTGGAAAGAAATGGGGCATTCTTTGGCTTGGTGTTTAGATGAGGTGCATTTAGTACAATAATTTAATTTAGCAAGTTTTTTCAGTTTATCCCAACTTTCAGGGAAAGAATCACATTTTGAGATTCTGTGAGAGTTTTTCTTACACAATTTGCAGTAAAGTTCTCTCTGGTCAGTATGTTGAGCTCTTCTTGAGGATTGTCTTTGGGTGGAAACTGCCAGAGTAGCTGTAGTTTGGCCAGAATACCATGGTTTTCTGGCTGGTTCTGGAGAGAAGTTTCTTTTTTGTTTAGGTATTAAGGTGGTTAATTCACTTTGACTTAGATCAAAATTAACATTAGCAAGGTTTTGGTAGCTTCAGCAATGGCTTCTTTAAATTTATTAAAGTGGTCATAGAGTTTAAAACCACAAGTTCTTAAAAATTCCTGAGTTTCTTGACTTAGTTTATTACAATATACATACAAGAGTATATCTTCTAATTCTAATTTTCGAGTTTGCATTAAATTTATGGTAGAGTGCATATCTGCTTGAAAGTCATGAAGTGATTTAAAATCTTTGGTTATTTTGGATTTGGTTAAAAGTGATTTTATTATGGAGAATTTAATTTGGCGGGGTGTTGCATAACAGCCCTCCAACTGCTGCCATGCTTCTTCATAAGATGTTTTACTCTCTTGCATGCAGTTTATTTGAATGGCAGGGTTTCCACTCAAATGTTGTTTTAAGTAGGCAAATTTCTCTTGTTCAGAAAGACCTATGTTATCATAAATGTTTCTGAATGAGGTCTTAAAGTTTTGAAATTTAGAGGGATTTCCATCAAATGGTAATATTTGAAGCTCAGGAATTTTAGTACCTATTCTTGGTTTAGGTTTGGCTTCGGCATTATTTTCTTTTTTAGTTGTTAATGCTTGTACCATTTGATCTATTTCAATTTGGTAATAACTGTTTTTTTCATCTAGTTTTTCTTGTTTAGCCTCTGAGAAGCCTTCGGAACAAACATACATACTAAGGATTTCCTCATCTAAATTTTGTAACTTGTCCAGTTGTGAGGACAAAAGCCGAGCATATGAATTTTTTGTTCCTCAGTCCAATCATCCAATTTCTCTTTGATTGTAGCTAAAAGTTTAGTAGCTGAGGCTCTGATTACTCTCCTTTTTTCACCAATTTACTAGTTTCAAGTGCTTCCACATCACTTCCCAACCATGATGATAGTGTCTCCATACTTTTTCCTGGAGTGGCTTCAGTTTCATTAGCCATTTTTTAGGTTTAATTTTATAAATTATATTATCAATGATATTTATAATTAAATTTTCAAATTATGTAAAAAATTTAATTCACTGGATTTAAAACTATTTTATCAGAAATAAAACAAAAAAGGGTAACGAACTTCTCGACTGCCCACCCGGGGGCGCCATATTGAAAAATTTATTGAAAAATTATTTTATTTTTTGTGACGAATGAAATTATTTTTATTTAGGTGCAATATTAAGGCTAAGTTTACTTTAAATAGACACAGTAATTATAGAAATAATAATGGCCCATTTAACACTGTCAACATAGCTACAGACTTTTTCACTGTAGGCTGCAGTGGTTTTAAGGTTAAAATTTGGTCGGCAGCCAGATTACTAACTATGGTCAAACTAAATTCATTAAAATTAATTTAGACTTACCAAAAATGAAGTTGCCACTTGAACGTTACCCTTTCTGTTTCTAACTAATCCATAAGTTTCATTTAGTTTCCAGATTTGAATTTTATTTAAGTTAAGTTTTAAGTTACTATTTGGCACACTGCTAAGTTATTTATTTATAGGGGCTATTTCCCAGACCTAGGTTTTGCAGTTTAAGTTAGGCTAGGGCTGTATTGCCCTTAAGTTTTTATTTTTAAAGGTTTAAGGTTTTGAAGGTTTTTACTCAAGTTATGTTAGGGCTATATTGCCTTTGTTTTAATAGGAGCCATAACAGCCATTTAATTATTTAGTTAGGGCTGTTGTAGCCCGGTTCTAGTTTCTTCTATGTACCTAGTTTTAATCTCTTACCTTAGTTATGTGTATTTTAATTAAATTTCTTACACCTAGTTCTGGTAGGCCACTATTTAGTTAAACAAAGTTTCAGTTTAATTGCAGTGGTTAATATTGAGGTTTAAAGGTTGACTTTAAGTTGCCCGGTTAGTTGGGGAACTACGAGAATTTTTTTACGAAAAAACTCGCCCACTTGATTCAGCAGTCAAAATTTTCGATGATTAACAAAGAGCTCCATTTTTCTTTGTCTCAGAAACATTTTTCTTTCTTCTTTTTGTTAATTAGGGAAACCCAACTTCACTAGTTGGTTAGAAACGAGGGTTATTTTTTTATTCTATATTTATTTTGTTTATATTTTATTTTGAAATATATGTGGTTATTTCTACCCAACTTTTTTTAACAGTTGTTATAGCTGGGTGTGACTGGGTCAAAAAACGAATAATAACTATAAGCTACATAGGCCCAGTAACCTGTGGATGATAAATTACAGTTAATCCTCATTATGGAATTGTGCTAAGTTGAACAGGGAAACTACCTAAGAAAGTATGTAGGCCACAAATTATTAGTAGGCCATCTGCTAAGAAAATAATATGAAACATAATAGGCTTATAAAGTATACTAAGACAATTAATGAGCAGGCCTATGCCTCTTCAATATAGTAGGCTGAGGTTAGTTATCTAAAACAAAGGCTATGGTACTCAGGTAGGGTGTATGAATTTGGGAGGTGAAAATGAATTTTTGCCAATTCCTTCACTGAGGGGTTTTAAAAATATGTTTTTGGATGTGAAGAATTCAAATCTGCTATTATTTTTGTGATTGCTCAACACTTAGCTTGGTAAATCTACGTTTGATTAAAAAGCACATAAATTGCTCTCGGAAAACAACATTTATTAATTTTAGCTTCTCAAAATGGCAGGTAATGCAATAAAAATTTTAGTTTCTCTGCATAAAACATATCCTAGTAATCATAAAACATATCCTTGTAATCATAAAACAACATTAGAAAGTAATGACATCCGTAAAAAAAAATATTTAAACAAGTTTCATCAAGTCTTGCTTTGATTCGTTCTTGGACATCAGCCGCCGACTTGCTTCTTGGCCTCTGATATAGCCCTCACGTTTCTCATGTGTATACACCCTGCCTGCTGCCTCTGTGACTTGTTTCACACACCTCTCTATTGACTGAGCATGACAGGGCCACTGTGGAACTTGCATAGGCTTGTCAAAGAACTTCTTTACTTCCGCTGTAGTCAGTTTACATGTCAAAGGAGGTTCAAATACCCCGTCAGACCAGTCTGTCACCTCCAACACGGAAGAAGCACTGGGGTTGATGGAAGGTGTCTTCCTGGGACGTACAGAAAGATCTCCAAGTGTGTCATCATCTCCACCCCTCATGTCAACAATCTTTTGGACACCAGCTCTCCTCTCCTCACTGTCATCTGAGCACAAGAGTGTTTGGATTATCATTTCGCTGAATGCATACCATGCTGAGCGCTTGATGGTTGGCAAAACAGCATCCACTACAGCCTTCTTTTGCAGCCTAACTAGCCGCAGCTGAAACAAGATGTGGCGTGGGCCTTCCACCCAAGAGTGTTTTACTTTGATGTTGAACCAACAGGGGTAGTACACACTAACAATGTATTCCACTATCAGTCTTAAGTTGTTGAGGGTTTTGCCTTTAAGGCCATGTTTTGAAACCCATATGCGACAAAGCCTGTTTGCTGTTGTCAACCACCTTGAATGGCTCACTGGACCAATTTCAAGAAGGGCCAGATCTGTGGGAAGTTCTCCTGTCCTTATGGCCTGTGTGATCCTATACCCGTACGCTTGATCAGTAGAGAGATCCTTTACGACATTGTCACTCAGTGAAGTAAGAGGCTATCCAATTGAGAGTTTGGTGAATGAAGGATCAATTTCAAGTTCGGTTGCAGTGTCTAGCATCTTGCCAATGTTACCTGTCCACTTGTTGTTAGACAAGGTCTTCCCATCCAGTGCTGTGATCAAGTGTCGCAGGGGTAACTCGTTAGTGTGGAGGGCACAAACCAACCAGATCAGCTTACGGCAAAGCTTGACCTCTACCCAATGCATGGAACCACCCTCCCAGCCAGTGTTAACATTTGTAGAATCACCTCCAATGGCCTGCAGGCTTTTATCAATGCCCTTCTTCTTCATGAAATCTACAAGATTATCAGCAATAACTTCAGCAGGTTTTTTCTCGTTGAGCCTTTCTCAGGAGTGAAGTGGTAGAGATATCTTCCACCTGGCTCACTGCACACAGAATAATGCTCTTCTTTGATGATGCTGGGGAACTGACGATCTGAATTGTCTGCTTTCAGGATAACTTTAGTTGTATCTTGACGGCCGTCAAAGAAGATGCAGTCAATTTCACCCTTCTTACAAATATCATCAAATTCCTGATCCAGGGATCTCATAACTTTTTCTTGGGCCCTCTTGACTTTATTGTGATCAACTACAAGTCTCTTGTCTTCTTCAGTGATCAAACCAGCATTCATAAAGGCAGCAGTGGTGATGGCAGCTGTGGCACGCAGGCCAACACCATATCTGATGCTATGCATAGCAACATTAGGTATTTCTAATGTGTTGTACTCTGGCTTTTTATTGGAAGTTGAAGACGTGCTTGGTATTTCTAATGTCACTTCATAACTTCCATCCTTTCCATCTTGAGCATCAGCTATTTGTTCTTCATTTTCATCATCCGAGAAAATTATTTCATTTGATGGCATTGAAACATCCTGCTCACTTGTCTGCTTATATTCAGCAAGCCTTCTTCTTTCGTCTTCTTGCCGCTTCTGCTTTTTGACTTGTCTGTTGTGCTCAGGTTGATCTGGCAAGCCAATCTGATGTGGTCCAATAGAACCAGACTTGTCTCTCTGACCTTTAATGAAAGCAAGTTCCTTCACAGGGATCTTCATCTCCCTAGGGCATGTACAGTTAATGTGAGTTTCGTTTTTGCAACCAGCATCTGCAAGGCAGCCAAATTCAGAGCAGAGAACAATTTTACACTTGCAACTGAGGATGTCAAAAAGCTTGTCAAGTTTTGCAATGAAAGCCTCTTTGACATGTAGCTTTCCTCTCCCAAGAGATATGTTTTTGGCCTGCTCCCAGCTCTCTTGGATCTTGTTTAAGATTGTGACTCGTGAATTTACAACGGGGGCTACAAAAGAACTGTTTGCTCGTTCCCACTTTTCAAGCACTTTAGGGTAAATGTCCTTTGCAAGACTGGCTGCTGGGTAGTTTCTCACATCCTCACCACTTCGTTCTCTTAGCAGTAGCCCATATTTCAGAACGTCTCGCAGAGTTGGGAGTTCAGAGGGCAACAACTCCCTACCAGTTCCAATTAGGTTGCTCATATGTGTGAATGTCCCCAGTCTTGTCCTCCTTTTAGAAGCCATTGTAGGTCAATTCCCACTGGTTAGGATGGTAGCACTGACGGACAAGTAATCTTCAGCACACTGATGAATAGGTTTCAACCTGTGAAATAAGCAAAAACAGCAGTGCATTATATATACAGCATATATAATTATAATAATTATTATATAATTCCACAAAAAAGTAAAAAAAGTCACTATTTTTATGTAGCTTCTTACCAAGTAAAACTAAATTATATTAAATTAACAAAAATATCTTTAGAATTCCTAAGTCATGCTGCAACTTTTTAGCACCCCTCATATTTGGAATTTGAAAGTTGAAAAATTCGACACACCCTACCTGAGTATGGTAGGCCTCAGCTAGGCTAGAGTAAATTACAATTGGACTTTCCCAGAGATAGGCCTAGCTTAGTCTAAGATAATTTACAGTATGAATCTTTCAGTACTAATCACAAACAGTACAAGGCTTGTTAATGTCCACAGTATCCAGTATTGCATACAGATATGCAATAGTAAAAAAAAATAAACATTATGAACAAAAATACCGCGAAGAAAACTTTGCTTGCTGGCGCCGTGCTTTTTCGATTGTATATAAAATGTGAAAAACTTGGCGTTCCTTGTGTTGTCGTTGCCAATACATTTTTTTCGCTCAACGATTTTACCAACAAGCCAAAAAAATCCCTAAAAGCAAACTCAAATCTAGTCACACCATGCCTCAAAATTTACATTGTTTGAAAGGCACAAAATATATCTTATATTTGCTTTGAACTTCTTTAATAATTGCACTTTAATTTTCATTTAAACTTCCATTCATTGGACGCTCAAGAATTAAAATCAATCACTGGACATGTTTAACTGGACACTCAATTTGTATTTATTTATTTATTTAGATTTAAAATAGTTCAATCGTGCCAATTTGCATTAATAAAAAATAATCCTGTGGTGCAAGGCACTACAGGTAGTGCCCCCCAAAAGCATGGTTGGTGGGGGTAAAAAAATCACTTAAATGTCAAAGCGCACGGGCTTACGAATACGACTTCCAGGGTTTTTGGCCTTTAAAAGGTTTGTGAACAGAAGGGGTTTCCCAAATAAAATCATATCGGATAATGCAAAAACCTTCAAAAGGGCTGCAAAGGAACTCCAAGAAGTTTGGTCCTTGCTAAAAGAGGAGGGATTCCAATCCTACTTTTCACACCATGGGGTACAGTGGGAGTTTATTGTTGAGAGAGCACCAAGGTGGGGAGGATTTTGGGAAAGGCTAGTGAGAAGTGTAAAGTGTCCATTAAAGAAACTTTTAGCTAATGCTCATTTGAGCAAAGAAGAATTCTGCACTGTTTTGTGTGAAGTAGAAGCAATGGTGAACAGTAGGCCTATCACCTTTGTTTATAACGTATGCAGGATGCAGAGCCATTGACACCAAATCATTTTCTTTGTGGTAAGCGATTAACATCAAACCCCAGTTTGCCAGAAGACTTACAGCCTATCTAGAGCACTCAAGAAGAGTTAACCAGGAAGTCCAAGTACCTTGAAGAGCTACAAGATCAGTTATGGAAGAGGTGGCAGATAGAATACTTGCCAGAACTCAATTATTACCCATCAGGCAATGTAAAGGGCTCCAATGCAAATTGTATCAACGTGGGAGAAGTGGTAATGATTGGGGATGAAAGACCAAGGCAATGCTGGAAGCTTGGCATAATTGAAGAGTTGTTTGTTGGCAAAGACAATTTACTTAGGTCTGCACTGGTAAAGACTTCAGGAGGAAAATTAGAGAGACCTATACAAAAACTCTATGCTTTAGAAATCAGCAAAAACACGGAGAGTCAAGATGAAACATTTGAGTTAGTCTCATGAAGAAGGCTTGGCTAAATTTGCAGAAGGTAATGACAACAATGCCTCTTCGGTGGGGAGTGTTAGAAAATCTAGAAGAGGAAGAGCCATTGTTGTCCCAAGGCGATATGATGACTAAGCTGATTGATGCAGCATTGCTTGTATATATTAAGTTAAGGTATATATTAAGGTAGGTTGATTTTCAGCAATTTTTTAGTTATCGACTTTGGACTAGTCGAGATAGTCAGGGCTTAATACGATAATAACTGACAAAAAATTTCAGATCCCTAGCTTTAACCATTTTTTGAGGAAACCGTTTCAAAAATCGTCAAAAAATCGTACCGAAAAATACCACATTTTCGCAATTTTCGGCCGAAAAAATCATGCTATTTTCATAAAAAAATCCTGAAAAAAGTTACAATTTTATTGAAAAAAAGTAAAAGAAACATGTACAGAGTCAAATAGGCACATTTAGATCCCAAGATCATCATAATTTTCACTGAAGAGCCCTTAGAAGCAAAGGAATGCCTCATCTGGCGGCTTAGGGCTTTGGCCAGAATGTGTTTGTGCCTTGATTCGAGTCGATAAACAGTATGGGAAGCTTCAGATGTCAGCTTCACGGCCCTTTCAACACTCTGAGAATGTGAAGGCAGATCAGGCAGCTCCAGCTTGGTGCCATTCAGCAATGCTTCTTGAAGCTCCTGGTCAGAAAAGTCTTCTGTGAGAGCAGGTTCACAGATGCCACTTTGAGAAAGGTTGATTAGTTCTGACCAGTGGGTAGCTTCAATGTTGATGGCTGTGATCTTCTTCAGCCTCTTCTTGGCTGGCTTCCCACTTCTGAAAGAATAATAAATTTATTTATTTTTTTATTCCAGTTTAAGGTTTAATCCCTATTAGTCTCAGAATTGCTGATTTAATTTAACTTAAATAAAAAAAAAAAAACATGAGTTCTATAAATCCCCATAATCGAATTTTTTTTCAGAAAGAAGGTAAGATTATTTCCATTATCAGAGGGGAGGCGGGGAGTTGGGATAAGAAAATGTGAAAAAAAATTCGATTATAGAACTCGGGCCTTTTTTTTTATTAAATAAATCCCCATAATCAAATTTTTTTTTCACATTTTTTAAAATTAATAAATGCTTACCTGATGGACAGAATTTTCTTGAGAGCAGCTTCTCTCACTTCCAAGTCATCAGACTTCATCATGGAGTACACATTCTCGGGCAGCAAGGCAAAAGCATTGTACTTCAGGTTCTTGAAAGCAACACCCTGGATTTCTTCAGACTGCTGCTTGATCCTCTGGATCATGTTGGAGATGTACAGCTGCTGATTGTGGAACTTGCTGTCCCTTTTGATCTCAAACCAACTGACTGCATACACTTCCACAATGAACTTGATGGCCTGGTAAAGCTTATCCTGTAGTTCTGGAGGGTAAGCACCTCTGGTCCACAGACACATCAATCTAATTGCCAAAGTCAACCATCTTGCATGGTTTAATGGTCCAATTTTCCAGGCAGCAAATCTTGGGTTGACTTTGCCCCTGGAAATTCCAAGCACATACTCCAAAAGAAGCCTCTGGTCGCTACTGAGATCATTCAGTGTCTCCTCAGCAAATTCCATGTCATCCAGGGGGCCACTGAGTTTGGTGAATTCCACTTGTGGCAGATCTTGGTAGTCAATTTCACAGAGTTTTCCCAGCGGACCAGTGAAAGCAGTGGGACTTTTGGTACTGCCATCAAGATGCTTGAAAACAGCTCTGAAAGGAAGCTCATTCTGATGGAGTGAACAGCCAATGGTGTGCAATTTCCACTCAATTTTATTTTCCAGAGCTGTTACAAGGCCTCCCTCCTAGCCAGTGTTTGTATTTGTTTTGTCAAGGAGGACAGCTTTCAGGGTATGAACACTGTTAAACTCCTCCAAGACACTAGCAACTTCTTCACCAAGAAGAACTCCAGTCGCACCTTTAATTGGGATGACTCTGTGAGTAAGATATGTTCCACTTTCAGTTCCCGGCTCCTTTGTGAAAGTCAAATGGTGCTCTTGTCCCTTTCCTTTCTTCAGCTTAGTCTCCCCATTTTCATCCTTAACTTCTCTGTACAGCAAAGTGTCCTTGTCAACTTTCCCATCAACCCCAATACAGACTAACTTTGCCAGACCCTCATTGTGCTTTTCATCACTTTTCACTTTCATCCTAGCTTTTTCCCTGTCCATTTTCGATTTATCAACTATTATCTGTTTCACATCAAGGCCAGGCTTAAGCAGGTCCATAGCTTGTAAGTCCAGGAGGAAGGCATTAGCAAGACTTGCCCCAAGATTGGAAGAAGCATCACCCCTGATCAGTTCCATGGCATATCTGGGGTTTTTCAAAAAGCTGTAACCTCCACTTGGGTGCCTCCTTGGCTTGAACTCTTCAGCTTCACCACCAGATGGCTGAAATGAAAATAAAAAATAAATTACTAAGCGAAAATGGGGGAAAATAGGGGAAAAAGTAGGGAAAAATATGGATAAAAATCGACGAAAATGGGCGGAAATAAGAATAAATTACTTAAACGAAAATGGGGGAAAGAAGTGGGAAAATAGGGGAAAAAATGGGTAAAAATTCAGGTAAAACGTCGGCGAAAATGGGCGAAAAAAAGAATAAATTACTAAAGCGAAAATGGGGGAAAAAAGGGGGGAAATAGGGACAAAAAGTAGGGATAAATTTGGGTAAAAATGGGATAAGATATAAGAAAAAAAATATATTACCTCTCCTGATTCTCCTGAGCTGGATTCAAAAGAAATATCTAGTGAAGGTGTGGAGGCAAAAGTGGCCAAATCCACTTCCTGCTGCTGTTGAATCTGGCTCTGTAATCTTTCTGTTTCAGCTGCAGCCCTCTGGTCTCTCTTCACAGCAGCTTTATCCACAGATCCCAGCTGGAAAGAGCCCTTGGGTCCTATTTTGGCCCTCTGATCTCTCAAGTATTCCCTCTCCTCTACTGGAACCTGAAATATTAAAGTATATTAAATAGCGGATCTAAAATAAGAGATAAAATCCTGAACAAAAATTGATTATTAATTTCTATTACCGGGGGGGGGGAAGGAAGATTACAGGAGGAAAATGCGGATATTTTTCAATTACAAGCATTGAATTTCCTTCCATTTAAAAGGCACCTAATCGCACTAAGTTAGGCCAGTTAAAAGTTTAAAAAATAATAGCATTACCTTCTTACTGGGAGGACAAGTGCAGATTATGTGCTGTGTTTGACAATTTTCTTTCTTGCACTTCACAGCATTGTCATCACAGGGACGAACAGGTAGCTTACAGGTGCAAGCAGAAATGTCAAAAAGTTTAGTTTATCCAGCTTTTCCTCCAGATTCTGCTCCTGGACTGTAGAAAGAGATATCCTGTTTATCTCTTTTGCTTTCTTGAAGCACACTTTATCCACCAATTTCACTACATAATATTCCTCATACAGGGGCAGCCGCGGGTTCACTGCCTGCCAGATCTCAATCACATCCTTTGCTATCATTTTAGCAATATCATAGTCTTTCAAGTCCGGGTGGCTGTTTTGGAGGAAATAACTGTACTGAATAACTTGGCGGAGGGTAGGAGGCTCCGTTTTTTACCCATTTTTATGAAATATCTGAAAATAAACACAGTTAAATGAACGCATCATAAAATAACTTAATTTAATACACATTTTATAGGTAAATATCATTAAAAAATACAAAATAATACACTAATAAACATCTATAATGTATTTACAATAAGTTTCAAGCATCGTTTTGTTAAAAAAGCCGAATTTTAATTGATTATTTTGATGAAATGAGGTCCGATATTTTGTTTGTTTACATTGCGCGAATGCCGCGCGCGCGATTTTACGCGTAAAATTCGGCAATTTTACAACTTAAAAATAATTAACAATCCTCAAAAAATACAATCATTTTCACAAATATGAGTTGGTGCAACGTTTTTTACACGTTAATACCTTTCTATCTAGACTAGTCCAAGATCACAGTTCCAAAATCAGCCTACTTTAGTGTATATATATCCATCTCATAATTGTAAGGTTAGTGAAAAATTCACTTAATTTAGCGCTAGCATTTTTGGGCTCTTGTGGCATCATTGTTTGGACACTCTTGTGACATAATTTTTTTGGGGCACTGCGCGTCCTGGCTACTCGTTTGTTGAATGCGGCACTTACAGGGCGTGGTCTCATAGAGAGCTCTCTTGCAATTCAGTTTGGTTGTTTAGATACAAGATTGTTGCATCGTGCAATGGTACAGGTTGTGTTGTTGTTGCAAGGTTCAGAAAGAAGATCATAAATGGTGCCTCTTTTGTTTTTTATCTTAATTTTATGCAACTGAGGCCTAAGGTAGGCCCACATCGAGTCAGCAACCCTGAGGTAGGACCTAACAGGACCTCCAAGTCCGTAAGTTTTTATTTTTAATGTAGCTTAACTTGGGCTGTAGGTTAAACTGGCCTTTCAGAGCTTGGCCGTTCAGGGCTCAGCTGCGATTCTGAACCCAATAAAAAAAAAAAAACAATTACTTAACTATAACAATGTGAATATAAACGCAAGTATATAAAGTCAGAACTTTCCAAAAGTAAAGTTATTGGCAATATCCAAAAGTAGAAGCAATATCAGAGAGCTCAGGAAATGCGTCCGCTCAGTACGGAGTCTGGTTGTAAGCTACTGTAGTTCACCAGGAATGTCAGTGAAATGGGAGGAAAGCCAAAGGTGGTGGTGAACATTGAAATCTCCTGAAATGGAGATTTCAGCAAAGGGAGAGCGGGAAAGAATGTATTCCACTTTGGAAGTGAGGTAATCAAAGAATTTTGGATAGTCAGTAGAATTAGGAGAAAGTTGCAGGCTGGTTGCTGCAAAGAGCAGAGTAGCACCTTTGGAAAGTTTTTCTATTTCAACGTTGGAATTTATCGGTGTAGTCATTGCCAGTCGGAAATGTACATGGTATGAATTTTCATTGTTTTTTATTTTATTTTTTTTCATTTTCATCTCTACATTTTCTTGGGCTAGCCTGTAACTCTGCAACTGTAATTTCCGTGTTGTTTTTACTTTTATTTCTCTCTTCCGTACTGTTCTCCGTTGAAGTATTCTGGTCTCTTTTTCTCCCATTACTGTTTCTTTTTTTTCTATCATATTCGTGTTGTCCATTGTTTTAAATACTGCACGCGAGTTTACATTTTCTGTACAAATATCACAAGAGAATTTCATGCCCATCATCTGTTTCGTGTTCGATACGAGAGATATTTTCGTGCCGTCTCAATTCATACAGTTCAAGTTATGCTGTTGATAGAAATCGCATTTGTATAAATTACATTGTTGTTGGGAATGCGTATTCATTGCTGTGCTAGCTAATATCGTAATCATTCAACAAACACGACTTTTTTTTCCGCTTGAATCCAAGGTGAGTCCAAGTGAGCTCCTTTTCCAGCTTGCTCTTATGTTGAAGTTTAAAACTGTACTCAGAGGATTTACTTCACCGATTTTGTTTTTCAGTTGTGATACTTTTATTTGTGTAAACTACGCTTTTATTTGTGTAAACTACATTGCACTAACTTTCACTTAATAAATTATTTCCACGGATCTACTGACACTTCATAAAAGCTTGCGTGCAAATAAAGTTAACCGCCGGGATGTTATTCCCTTATTATTTTGGTATTAATGCAGAGAAAGAAACAAACCGTCCATTTACCACGAGACACATATACAGTATATATATATATATATATATATATATATATATATATATATATATATATATATATATATATATATATATATACACACAGAGGCATACTTAGCATTTTGCCGCTCCTAAGCAGGATTAAAGTGGTTTATAGTTGTGCCATTTGATATCGCTTAGTTTGCTATTAGAGGCTGCGGTTCTTTTTTATTTTAAAACTTATTTGTGAATTCATTTAATTTGTTAGTGCTTAAGTTATTTATTTTCTATTTATGTTTTCTTTGCCCTCTTTGTATTGAAATACGACAAAATTTGCCGCTCTAGGCAGGTGCCTACTTTGCCTATACATAAATTCGCATATAGAGAAGGGTGGTCCAAAAAAAATGATAATGAAAAATATATTTCTCATGACATTTGCTCATATTCCACAACCACTATAGATGTTGGAAATAAAAAATTGGATTGATTCTTGCATATTTAGAAGCCTTAGTATCATTATGCAGTTTGGGGTGGCAAATTTTTTCAAACTTGCACCATATATGTGTAGCTCACCCTAATATATACTGTATATATACGATACAACTCGGAATGGTCACCTGAGAAACTTTTATTTTACACAGACTGCGCATGGAGCAAGGAACTCTTCTGGGAAAATTAAATCATGACCCGGTCATGACCCGTTGCTCACGTTGGGCTTCCATCATGAAAAAGAAAAACTTTAGTATTTGTCATTTACCATTATTATTCAGACTATAGTGGATTTAATTTTCCCAGAAGAGTTCCTTGCTCCATGCATGGTCTGTGTGTAACATTATATACAGTACATACGAGTATTAGGGATGTACTGAATACTAAAATTCATCGAATACCGAATATTTGGTGCAAAACTATTCGGCCGAATACCGAATTCCAAATATTAGTTTTATTTGGGTTATTAGGCGTCACTATAAAAAACTGAAGCCTTTATCAGTTTGACAGCACATAGAATTAATAGTAAATGTGAGCAAAAGCACCATGTTTTAGCCACCAAAATCTGCCAGATTCTCATACTCATGAAAAATTTGCAACTGCATTGACTTCTATATGGCAAGACTGGTCAATAAAGAGTGATCGTGTGCATGCAGTTGTGCACGACAATGGCTATAATATTACTAAACCTGTTAGTGTTCTCAAATTACTCCTGTTGCTTGTGCAAATCATACTTTGGCACTTGCAGTTGGTGAAGCCCTTCTTAGCCAGAAGTCTGTTTCTGAGATATGTGCAATTGCGCGCCCAATCTGTTGCGTTTTAATTATTCATCTCCAGCCTTTGATAGACTTAAGGAATTCCAGAAGCAACATAATTTACTCGAGAACAAACTTATAAGAGACGTTATCACCCAATGGAACTCTACATTCTATTATATATGCTACAATGACTTCTTCAAAGAAAAACTGCGGTTGTTGCATACGCCTCGGACTATGACATACTGTAGCAACCTTCAATATATATAATCATCAGTGGGCTCTAATTCAGTGTGTTGTAAAGCTTCTTAGTCGATGTGAAAAATTAACGAATGACTTTTCCTCTGATTCTTCTTGTCTTCACATGGTGTCTCCCAATGTACAGGTCTCCTGGTATTTTTGTCTAACATAACTGATGATGCAGGTGTTCATACTATGAAAAACGATTTAATAGAAAATTTACAGAATTGTTTCAGGCAGTGGAAGGCAGCCATTACTCGCATGATTTCTCACGTTTTAGATTTTCGTTTTAAATTTGCTTGCATAATAGTGCCTGAGTTTGTAAAAAATGAGATACTCATTATGTCTGCATCACCTAACGCTAGTCCTGCACGTAATATAGCCTATGGCGATGAAGCAACTGATTTTGTTTCACGAGAAGATCAAGAACCTTTGAAAAAGAAGCCGAAGGTTAATTTATGGAGTTATTTCGATGAGGTTATGCCTCCACCTATCAAAAATAGTCATAAAAGTTATCAAAAAGAATTAGACATCTATTCAAAGAAGCCACGAGTCAGTCGCTACCCAGGGTGTCTATTTATTTACCAACCAATTTTTTTGTGTAGAAGGATAAACAGCTGGGTTTTGCTGCGCGCTGCCTAACGTCACCGGGTCTCGATCCCGGGGCCGATGGATTCGTAGTCAGCGATGCTAACCACTACACCACCGAGGCGCATATGTAGGATGAACCATACATATATGACAAAAAATTAAAATGCACAAATAAGAGCTCCTGATGCATTTTCCCATTCATTATATGGAAAAAGACCTCAGACCGGATGTTAAGCTAACTCCATTAATATTTAAGGGTGGCGCAAGTTTGAAAAAATTTGCCACCCCCAAACTGTATAATGATACTAAGGCTTCGAGTTGCGTCACCTCTAAGTATGCACGAATCGATCCAGTTTTTTATTTTCAACATTATTAGTGGTTGTGGAATATGGGCAAATGTCATGAGAAATATATTTTTCATTTTTTTTGGACCACCCTAATATGCAGTGTATATATATATATATATATATATATATATATATATATATATATATATATATATATATATATATATATATATATATATGTATGTATACACCTTTCAAATCCTTTCAAATGTTCCGTGCGATGATTCCTCATTTCACGAAGGTCAAGCTTGTCGTCCCTCCTCTTGAGTTGGCCTGGTGAAGTTGTGAGTTGGTTTCTTGTACTCTCCACCTCACATAGCCAGGTGGCAGGTACCCCCGGCTCATCGGGGATTGTTCTGAGTCAGGCGTCTAATCTTCTTTTGAAGATGTCCACTGCAACACCACTGTGTTTCTTAGGGCTTTGGGCAGCTGATTAAACAGTTTTGCTCCTCTCACAACAAAACTATTTTCTTTCAGTGTTAAGGATGTTTGTCCCCTGTCTACCCTTTAATTTGGGAACACGACAGTCTTTCTTTTCTACTTTCCACTGTTTTTTGGGGGAGTTACCGGGTTCAGAGTAAGATTAGGGACTAGTTTCTCCATTATTTTCAAAGTGTAAATAATGATGTATCTCTCTCTCCTCTTTCCAGTGAATATAGGTTTAATTCGCGTAACCTTTCCCAGTAGTTTAGTTCTTTGCACCCCTTGATCTTGACTGTGAAGCTTCTCTGAATCCCTTCTAGTTGTCTAATGTCTTTTGTTTTATATGGGCATGTTAGGGCCGAGCAGTATTCCAATTTGGGTATGATCAGTGTTTTCAGTAGAGGAATCATTATATTCCTATCCCTTCGTTTAAAGGTTCTCAGTATCTGCCTAGTTACTCTCTTTGCTCTGTTTACTACTATCTTATTTTGTGTTTAAAATTTCGCATCATCATTCTTTTGCTTTAGAATTTCTCTGAATTTACTGTCAATCTGCTGTATAATATTCCGTGGATTTTAGGTCCTCTCTCTTTCCGTACCGTAACAGCTAAAATTTCTCAGTGTCAAACTTCATATTGTTGTCTGCCGTACACTTGTAGATTCTGTTCATGTCTGGTTGTAGAGATCCTATATCTTCTGGGTTTCTTATTTCTCTACTGATCTTTGTGTCATCGGCAAAGGATGTTACTGTGCTGTGTCTGGTAACGTCCTCATCTATGTCAGTTAGCATGATTATGAAGAGTAGTGGAGCTAAGACTGTTCCTTGTGGTATTGAGCTGAGGACCTTTGATTCTGATGAAGATGCTCCTTGTACTGTAACGACTTGCCGCCGCTCACTAAGGAAATTATATATCCATTTCCCTACTTTTCCTGTTGTTGTTGTTGTTTAGCCGATCAGCCCACCCTGATCGAGCAAGCCCTCTCCGGAGTTTACCAGAGGTTCAGCGCACTAGTGATGTTGTGTTGTGTTCTCTGTTGTGCTAGAGCGGTTGTTTGTGGTGTGTCCTGGGACAGGTGGCAGGTGTCGTCTGTGGAGTTGTCTAGTCTGTATTTATATGTTTGTAAGTTGGGGTGATGTCCACATCGGAATCGTGCTAAGTTAACTCGATCCGATCTGCTCAGGCTGGTCTCTGACCTGTCATTGGGTGGCGGCCTCGCACCTAGGACCGCATTCGGACCGAGTCGTGTCAGTGCTTTGTGGGTTAGATGCGTGTGTATGTGTTTTCTGTACTGTGTGATGTCTGTGGAGCGTGGTATGGAATGGAGTATTTGGTTATAATGTCTCTCTGATGTTACCTTAATGGTGCGAGGTGTTGGTGCATGATTGTACATGTAGCGGCAAGGGTGTTGTGGGTTAGTTGTCGCTGCTGCCATGAATTGTGTTCCCCCTCATGTCTAAATGTTCCCTAACTTTCAGTATTTTTGTTTCTGTGTGCAGGTGTTTTATTGGTGTTGTTTGAGTACATCCTGTAATGATACGAAGTGCGTTGTGTTGTTTCATATTGTCTGTAAGGTGTTTATGTGAGTGTTTGAGATAATGGGTGCCCAACATGGGCTAGCATAGTCCATAACTGAGCGAATATATTGTTTGTATACGAGTGATGTTGTTTCCTGCTGGTGTCCAAAGTTTGTGCGTGTTAGTACCCTAAGCATGTTAAGTCTTGACGTACATTTGTTTTTAATGTCCTGAATGTGGTTTGCAAAAGATAATGATGTATTGTCTGTGACCCCAAGTATTTTGGTCCTGTGAGTGTGTGGAATCTTGGTGTTGTTTAGCGTAAGCTGTGGAGTTATCTGGTGTTCTTTTGTGTTGCTTGTTAGCAAGGTGATGGTTGATTTTGTGGGTGCTACTTTGAATCTATTGTGTGTGAGTCAGTCTTGTATACAGTTTATGTATGTTTGTATGTTATTTGTAGCGGTGTCGATGTTGTTGTGGGTGGATGTTAGAGTGATGTCATCTGCATATGATGATAAGGTAAGCTTGTTATCTATGGGTGTTGGAATGTCATGCATGTATAAGTTGAACAGTGTTGGTGAGAGAACAGAGCCTTGAGGGACCCCATTCGGAAAAAGCTTGTTTTTGGAGGACTTGCCATTAAATGTGACATGTGAGTATCTTCCTGAAAGGTGGTTGCTCAGCCACCTTTTGGTGTTATTGTGCATTAGGGTGGGGTGAAAATTTTTTCAACTATTGCTTCACTGGTATTAAGGTGGATTGAAGGGTGATAAAAAAGAATATGAGAATTAAAAAATTTTCAATTCATCCTAAGTACCCCATTACCCCCCAAAAAAAATGTCCGCCAGCCAGTCATTATACGTTTCATAACTCGGAAAGTATTCTTTTTACAAAAACGTTTGCTGAAGCAAAAATTGTTTATTTCACATTTTCTACCTCATATAAATGTTTCAGATGTTTAATGAAATTCTTTTATTTTTCAGGTTTTTACTGGATTTTGAATTGGTAATTTCTGATAATTAGTAAGAAATATGGCTTCTGCTTCAAACATTAGAGGTACAAGGAGTCAATCCTAACCACATTTTATATTTGGAACCGCACAAGAGCTTCCTCTTACAACATTGCCAACAAATAAACAGGTGGGCCAATACCATGTTCTTTTAAAAGAAGCCAATTCAGTGACTTCACATAACTCTGATATTTTCAACAAAATTACTGAAGATATACTCTGTATTTGGAGAAAAGCTTCAATTCCTGCAATAGCTGACAAATCAGTTTATATCAAATTAAAGCGGTTCATCGGCAAAGCAAACGATCTTAGTAGATCAAAAAGTAGTGTCAAAATGAGAGAAAATTTTAATGACACCTTGGAAGAATTATTCGATATCAGTGCCTGTAAATGCCCTTTTATCTCCCATCAAAACTTTGGCTGTCCTGAGAGCTGTGAAGATGTTCACATAAGATGCACCTATCGAAGAGAACTGAAGGTACCAAAAGAAGATTGCGGACAGAAGAAGGAATGGTTAAAAGAAGAAGAGAAATGAAGGACTCTCATATTTTAACCGAAATAGGGTGTTTTTCAGATGTAGAGAGTACTTCCACACAATATGAATTAGACCCACATCAGAGTGAATCAGACTATGAGTCAGTTGCCAAACAAGGTCAAATGAAACTTCCATTGCCTACTGTAGCGATGGAAGCTGATAGATTTGGAATTTCAGATCGAGCAGCAGCTGCTTTGGCTTTAGCTGCTTTAGTTGATTATGGAGCAATCACTAAAGAAGATAGTACGCTTTTGATTGACAAGAACAAAATCCAACGGGAAAGAGAGAAAATGAGAAAAAGTTTGGTGATGGAGAGTAAAGCTAATCCTGCTGTCATATCTGCTATATTTTTTGACGGAAGAAAGGACAAGACTTTGGTGAAGGTGAAGAAAGGAAACAAATGGTACGGAGACTCCATTAGACTTCTTTTGGTAAAGCTCAAGATATAGCTGATAGTTTGTTCTCCTTCTTTCAAGAGTCAGCTATTAATGAGAGCATTCGTCTCATAGGATGTGACAGTACAAATACCAACACAGGTGCCAAGGGTGGGATCATCCACCTCATAGAAGAAAAACTAAAGAAACCGTTACAATGGAGCATTTGTATACTGCATACAAATGAACTTCCCCTTCGACACTTATTTGAACATTTTGATGGTAAAACAAAAGGTCCAACATGTTTCACTGGAAAAATCGGAGTAGCACTGAAAGAATGTGAAAAAATGCCTGCAGTCAATTTCAAACCAATTAGAGAAGGCATTGATTTAACACGCATATCAGAAGAGGTTATCGATGATCTTAGCCAAGATCAACAGTATTTGTACAAAATTATTGTGGCTATAAGAAGTGGGAATGTCCCAAAAGATTTGGAAAATACAAACCCGGACCACTAAACCATTCTCGATGGCTGACATTAGCAAATCGTGTCTGCCGCCTATACATTGCAGAGAAAACTCCTTCATTGGCTCTTTGTTCAATAATTTTCTTCATTGTTACAAATTATGGACCAAGCTGGTTCGATATCAAGAGTAGACCATATATATGGAATGGACCACATCACATATTTGGAGCAATTAAAAGATTTCATCTTCCAAAGGATGTTCAGAATGTAATGAAGCCTTACATTGCTAGAAACGCATATTTTGGTCATTGCGAAAATGTTCTGATAAAAATGTTATCAGATACATCAGAACATAAACGAAACAAAGCAGTTGATTTCATCATGAACATTAGAACAAAGACGGAAAATGTGTCCAAAATCAGAGAATTTAAGGTTCCTGAGATAAATTTCAACGCAAACGCATGGGATGATATTATTTACTGGTCAAAAGAAATGCTGACTGAACCTCCCCTCACTATGGCGCTCACAAATATTGAACTCAATGCACTTAAGGTTAAAAAACTGTGCCTACCCAATTATCCACTTCATTCACAAAGTGTCGAGAGGGCAATAAAACTTGTCACCGATGCGGCCTCATCTGTATATTCCCAAGAATCCCGTGATGGAGTTATAAGAGCAAGAATTAGGTCTTGTTCTTTGCTGCCATGTATAGAAACCAAGAAAGAAATGAATTCACTTTTTGACAATTAGCTTTTAATTAGAGACTGGAATAATTCACCAAAATTTCATAAAAGCCAACACTTCACGATTTTTGAAAAGGGATCTTTCTGGAAGTGTATTGATTATATGTTTCTGCAATTGTGGTAATAAAATGTCAATAATTTCTCTCGTTGATTAGTGTTGTTGTAGATTATAGTTTGAATATTCAAAATTATACAAGGTTATTAACTATTATGAAAGTAATATACTTCGGTCATCAAAGAATTTTTCATTTATTTAGAAAAAAGTGATTTATTGTGATATCATTTGCCGAGGTAAATTTTGATAAAATTTAAATTGAGAAAACAATTTATGAAAGGGCACTCTCTAATGTATTTTTTTATTTTGAATCGTTTTTACTCTATAGTGTCTTTTAATTGGATGCATATTTTTCAAGTCATAAGAATTTATATGTTTGACTAGCGGCCATTTTGTTTTTCTCAAAAATGCGCTAGTAGGGCAAAATTGATTTTTTTTTATATCACTTTGTCATCTATAGAATCCAATACAGCAAATTATAGGTGAAGCAAATAAATATTCCACAAAGAATTGCGTTTCACCCCACCCTACTGTCCATGTTTATGTTGAGTATTTTGTTTATGAGAGGGAAGCGTGGGATAGCATCAAATGCTTTATTAATGTCTATTGTTGCTAATAGTGTACGTTGAGCTGGTCGTCTGGAGTTGATGCCATCCATGATGTGCTGCGTGAGGTTAGTGAGTAATGTCGTGGTTGAGTGGTGGTGGTCTGAATCCATGTTGAGTAGGCGATAGTGGTATGTGTGGGTTGGTGATTTGTAAGATTAATCTTTGTTACTTTGGAAGGTGTGCATAGTAAAGTAATAGGTCTATAGGAAGCTGGTTCTGTTGGATTTTTTTTGGTTTGAGAAGTGTAATAATTTTACCTTGTTTCTATATGTCAGGAATAATACAGTGTTGGTATGAATATGTGCTGATATTTATGAGAGCTAGTATTCCCAGGGCTGTTTCCTGGCATAAGCAGACTAAGCGGCCGCTTAGGGCTTCGCTGCTATTAGGGGGCCCCTAGACAGGCTTCCAAGTCATAGCTCATGGGCAAGAATAGGAATATAGCTGAAGTTATTATTAATATTATTGTTATTATTAATATTATTATTATTAATATTGTTATTATTAATATTATTATTATTATTATTATTGTCGTATTAATTAAAGTTTTTGTATGAGACAAATGTGATAAAACTGAGAAAACGAAACGTTTTAGTCGTTATGTGTAAATAATTATTGTGAGATCTTATTTCTATATTATTTAACTTTATTCTTACTATATGTTTATACTTTCCTGAATGCTTAATTTTTCTAGTATTTTAAAACATTATTATTATTATTATTATTATTATCATTATTATCATGATTATTATTATTTAACAGATTAGCTGTGGTTAACTAGATGTGACTTCGTGCATCTTGGAAAATGAAACGACATTATCCATCAGGAGCTGAAAAACGGAAAAAGAAGAAAATAGAGGAGAAGAAGCTTTCCAGTAGCACAGGTGAGATGTGCCACTTGTATATTCTTATGATTACAGTTTAGGCAACTAGGTTAGGTAGACCATCAAGCTAGGCAAGTGCTCAGGAATCGTGTAGAGTAAGCTAGTCTCTGTAATATTTATAATATTTCGGAATGTGAAATTTAATGGATCACATCACCTAAAATTCTGTTCACACAGATCAATTATCAAACAAGATAAGAAAGAGTATTTTAGCAAAATCTAACAGAATATGTAATGTTTTGTTCTTCCCAGGAGCACTACTGAAATATTTGGAAAAGCCATCCTCAGCAAAGCCTGATGAGCATCATGAGCCAACAGCAGGACCATCCTCTATGCAACCTCAAACACCAGTAGAAGTAGAGCCTGATGAACCAACAAGTGGCCCATCTTCTGTTCAGCTTCAAACACCACACACAGGCATTTCTACTGAGCAACAAGAACCAAGATCTGCTCCCCGCTTGATCCGTATGACTGGCCAGTTGTCCTGTCAGATGCCTTGAAGACAGATCTGGTGTCTCGAGGACCATTTCAAATCAGTCCAGATTTCACATTCCGTAAAAGAGAGGACGGTAGAAGCTTTAATCACCATTACATGTACAGAACATTAATTAATGGGGAAAAAATAAAGCGAAGCTAGCTGATGTACTCTAGAAAGAATGATGCTCTTTATTGCTTCTGCTGCAAGGTGTTTTCAAGGAAGTCGTACAAACTAATTACGGATGGACTTTCAGACTGAATAAACGTTGGTTCGCTTCTGAAAGGCCATGAGAATAGTTCAGAACATGCAGATAACATGGCAACATGGAAGGATCTGGAACTGCGGCTAAAAACTGGGAGGACCATTGACCAAACTGAAATATCATTAATGGAGGTAGAGCGAAGACGCTGGCGAGATGTTCTCACACGTCTTGTAAGTATAATCCAATCACTGGCAGAGAGAAACCTTTCTTTCAGGGGGTCTTCCTCTACATTGTACAATCGAGACAATGGCAACTTCTTGAAGGAGGTTGAGCTGCTTGCCAAATTTGATCCAGTGATGAAACAACACATCAGCAGAGTCCAAAGTGGCCAATATAGTCATTCAAGTTACCTAGGAAACATCATTCAAAATGAGCTCAATGGGTCCATTAGTGGGAAGATCTTGGATGCCATTGTTTCAGAAATAAAAGAAGCTAAATATTACTCACTCATTTTAGACTGCACTCCAGACATAAGCCACCAAGAACAGATGTGGATTATTATCAGAACTGTTAAAATGCGTGAAGTACCAGAAATAAAAGAATACTTCTTGGGCTTTCTTGAGGCTTCAGAAAGTACAGGCCTGGGTTTATCAGTTCTGATTCTGAAAAGACTAGATGAACTGAATATTCACTTTGATGACTGCAGAGGATAGTCATATGGCAACGGGGCGAACATGAAGGGCAAGAACAAAGGTGTTCAGGCAAGGTTATTAGAGAAGAACTGTCGTGCACTCTATGTTCCATGTGGGGCTCACACTCTGAATCTTGTAGTGGCTGATGCAGCTAAAGTTTCCACAGATGCCATCAGCTCCTTTGGCAACGTACAAAAATTGTACAACCTTTTTGCAGAGATGGACAATGCTAAAGAAGCACGTGAACATAACACTCAAGTCTTGGAGTGAAATCAAGTGGGAGAGCCGGCTTAAGAGCATTGAGGGCTGTGCGATACCAGAGCCACACCATCAGGGAGGCCCTGTTGGAAGTCAGAAACAATGTCACAGATGCCATAGCCAGGACTGAAGCACAAGCACTTGCAGACGAGGTAGGGTCTTATCACTTTCAGATTTGCACAGTAGTATGGTATGACATTCTTCATGCAGTTAACCATGTGAGCAAACTTCTGCAGTCTCCTACAATGCAGTTTGATGTGGCAGTCAACCTCCTCACAAAAACAAAAGACTCACTCACCAGCTACAGAAACACAGGTTTTGTTGCAGCACAAGTCGTAGCTAGGGACATATGTGAGGAAATGAATGTGGAGGCTGTGCTGAAGGAGAAGAGGCTCAGATCCACCAAAAAGCACTTTGCTTACGAAGCTCCTGACGAACCATTTACAGAAGCCTTAAAGAGGCTGGAAGTCAAATTTTTCAAGGTTGTGGTGGATTGTGCCATCGGGTCAATAAATGGGAGATTCAAAACATTAGATAATGTGAGGGACATATTTCGGGTTCTCCTAAACTTCACCACAATGAACAAGGAAGACTTGTCCCGCAAGTGTGAAAAGCTCTCTAAGATACTGAGCTCTGGAGCTGACTCTGACATTGATGGAAGAGAACTGGCCCTCGAAATTAAGAACTTGCCGATTTTACCTTCACACAACATGACTGCATTGGAGCTTCTCTCCTTCATTCATCAGAAGCAACTGGAGGAACTATACCCCAATCTCTGGGTTGCACTAAGAATTGCCTGCGCTCTACCTGTGACAGTAGCGTCAGCCGAGAGGAGCTTCTCTAAGATGAAGCTAATCAAGAACTACCTCAGATCATCAATGGGGCAGGATCGCCTCAGTGGCCTTGGCATCATAAGCATCAACCAGAAGGTTGGCAGGGAGATTTCATATGATGATGTTATTGATGATTTCGCCCAGAAAAAATGTAGGAGGCAAAAATTTTGAAGATACAAACTGTTCTGTATAACTGTTAGCTATTACATGATTGTATCGTAGAGTTAGTAATTGTTTGGTAGTTGATAATTGCATTATTTTTTTGTACATAGTTCTGTCATTTATTCTAAATAATGTATAACCTAATTTTCAGGAATTTCATGAAGAGTATTTTTTCTGTTTGTCTTCTGAAAGTACAAATTTGTTGTTTTGGACATAAATGTTTCATTAAAATTGTTTCATAATTGTTTTTTATTAACACAGCCATTTTTTTATGTGTGTGCTGAGGTGATGTAGTAAGGCGTGAGTTGGTGGATGGAGGGGTGGGGCCTCAAATGGGTATACTGCTTAGGGCCCCCTAATGGCTAGAAACGGCCCTGAGTATTCCCTTTGGCCCCAAGTGTTTAAGGTGTATGTTAGATATGTTGTCTGGTCCAGTAGCCTTCGAATTCGTTATGTTTTTGATGTTCTTGGTGGTCTGGTTTGTATTGAAGGGTGTAATGGTCGTGTCGAGTCTGTAGGTTTTCTTGTGTCTGGCTGTTTGTCTGTCTGCGTGTTTCTGGTTGTTGTCTCTGTTTAAGTGACTTACCTTTGCGTAGTGATTAACTAGAATGTTAGCTTGTTGTGTATATGTTGGGATATTATTTTGGCTGCGACAGGTAGCCGCATGTGAGGTGTGAATGCTGTGTTAGAGTGGGTAATGCTGTTTATAGTCTTGTATAGCCTGGATGTATCTGTGGAGTGGTTTAGTGTTGTGAATTCCCTAAATGTTTCTGTTTGTTTTTCTTTAAGTTTGTTGTTTATTTCTGTGTTGAGCTGTTGTATCTGCTGTTTTAAGGCTTCTGTGTGTGGTGTTTGTGTGTTATGTTTGAGGTTGTTACGTTGCCTTATGAGGTAGGTTATTTCTATAGTGTAATTTGGGTTGTATTTCCTAATGTTGCCCTTGGGTATGTATTTGTTTGCATTATTGATGATCTGATTAAATGTCTTGTGTTGTATTGATGTTTATGATGGGTGTGCTGTTTAATGTGGTGAATTGTTCCTCAGTCTGTATTTTGAGCTTTCTTGTAATTTCTGTAAGTGTGCCTAAGGCTGTTGGGACAGAGTGTAGAACGTGTTGTAATGATGATGGGCAGGTGGTCTGATGACAGTTGTTTTTCTGTTCTCCAATGTGTATATGTTGCTAGTGAGGGGGAACAGAACGTTATGTCTGGGGAGGAGTTTGAGTATCCTGCTTGATGTGGTATGTGTGTATGTTCTTCTGTATTGTTAAGAATGAAGAGGCTGTTTAGTTGTGTGGCTATGTTGGCGCCTCTGGTGTTGCTTTGGTTGTGCAGGTACCAACTAGTGTCTTTAGCGTTGAAGTCTCCTCCTAACATGACATTAGTGAGAGAGGCCAGATTGTGTAACTGTGGATTGTAATTGGCTGGCACCTGAGGTGAACTATCTGGTGGGATGTAAATGTTGATGAGTGTGGTGTTGTGTTTTGCGCGTGTTTTAATGTTAACTGCCTGTATTTCTATCGTGTTATCTGCTTGGATTGTGTTTGTAATGTTTTGGGTGGCATCAGTGTAGCTAATGCTTTTACGTATATAAGTGATGACCCCCCCCCCCCCCCCCCCTGGATTCCCAGTACGATCTTGACGGATCGGCGTGAATTCAGGGATGGTGGGTGTTTTGTGTATGCGCTTTAGTTTTGTTTCTTGTATAAGTGCACTGTGAATGTTGTGTTTGTGTACGAATTCCCTAAGCTGCATAATTTTGTCTATGAGGCCATCTACATTGTACCTTAATATGTTAATATTATACTTCTGTATGTGTCTCGTGGTCTTACTTTTCCTGTTATTCCCTTCTGCTTCAGTTTATGTGTTATGATTCTATGGTCACACTTGTCGAACACTTTGGCAAAGTCTGTGTATAGTACATCATAGTTTTCATTACTTTCAAGTGAATCAATAATGTTGTTGTAGTGTTCCATTAGTTGTGATAGGCATGACCTGCCTGACCGAAACCCATGTTGGTTATCATTTAATTTTTTCTGAGTTTCAAAAAAGCCATAGATTTTCTGTTAACTCTTCTTTCAAATATTTTAGTGAGATGAGATGTAAGCGACACTGGCTTATAGTTTTTGGCCTCTGATCGATCTCCTCCTTTATATATTGGGACTATGTTCGCGCTATTCAGGATGCCCGATATTTCTTCCGTGTCTAGTGATCGTCTCCATATCCAATATAGGGGCGCAGCAATTGCATTCTTGCAGTTTTTGATCAGTGTGTGTATATATATATATATATATGTGTGTGTGTGTGTGTGTGTAAAAATGAACCATAAATAATTCCCATATTCCTATACTATCATATTCTTCATGTAATTCTTGTATTCATTTATATAGTTCTTGTATCCACTTTAAAATTCATGTGTTTATATGGTTCATGTATTTATATAATCCTGTATATTCTTATATATTTAACTTTATATAATGCCTATATTCATATGTATGTACGTGTGTGTATTAATTTTTACATAAGGACCAAAATCGCCCAACGCGAGTTTGGATAAAAATTTTGATTTGCTTTCTACTTTGCAAATAATTGGTGACCTGTTCTTTTTTAAAATCTCGTAATCATTTTTTTAGATTTCGCTTAATAAGGAATCCTGCTTAAGCTTTGCAATGTTCATATTTTGTATACATTCTCTTTCATTATAAAAGATGAGATCATGTCTTGCCTAAGCATTTAAATTGTACATCTTAAACCTTAAAATTTTACTCATATGCATATTTTAGTGTAAAGATGCATAGTCCGATTTCCACTTTTAGTTAACTTGGCAGATCATGATAACATCAGATCTGAAAAGTCGCGGTTTAAGATAAAAATATGGTTTCATCTTCAAATATTTTGTTTAATCGTTCAAGCCTTACCACAGCTAAAAAATTTACTTTATTTTCAAATATTGTGCAAAAATAATGCAGCCTTTTTAGCATTTAATAATAATGATGTTAGCAGTTTTGGGGTATAGGGTGGGCGAGAAGTCACCGTACACCCGCACGATACGCACCCGAAATCAATTTGAGTTTACACAGCACAGCACAGCACACACTACTATATACAATGGCAGTCTGGCAACAGTGTCGAATGGCAATCTGGCAACAGTGTCGAAGATAGTGTGTACGTGACAGCCGTACCCATGGAATTTAGTTGTGGTGTTGTCGGTATGGTTGACACAAGCAGTTACTCTGTTGAGGAGCGGTTGGTGGCAAGTGTGTGGGTGCATGAGAGACCGCACACGGGACAAACAATGACGCAGGTGATGGCTGTGTTTCGGGAACGGTTTAATAAGGGTCCACCACGAAGAGCGACACTGCTGGATTGGGAAAAACGTGCGTTCGCTCTTGGAAGCGTTAAAGACAGGCCGCGGAGTGGGAGAAAGACAACGCGCTTGGAAACATGTGCAGCGATTGCCGCTTCCATTGAACGTTCCCCAATTAAGTCGACGCGGAAACGATCATCAGAGCTTGGTGTGCCACCGTCAACGATGCGAGACCACATGAAGAAAGACCTGAAAATGATGCCGTATCGCCCAACTTTCGTGAATGAACTGTCAGATGCCGACATCGATCGGCATTATGAATCATGCCGTGCTCTGTTGGACACATTCCCAAGTGCCGTATCCCGCTCAAAGGTTCTTTTCAGTGATGAATGTGCCATCTATCGCAGTTCTCGCGACAGAAATGTGGTGTTCTGGTCAAAAGAGAATCCCCATTTCACGCAGGAGCTGGAACATAATCCACCGCATGTGATGATATGGGCAGGTATGACATCAGGTCATTTGATTGGACCTTACTTTTTCGATGGATCCGTGAACGCGGCATCTTATTCGGCAATGTTGGAGACGTGGCTCATACCTCAGCTCAGAGATAGGGGACTCATGGATGACGTGTGGCTGCAGCACGATGGGGCACCCGCACACTTTGCTCTTTCTGTGCGCTACGTTTTGAACGAACATTTTGCAGGCCGCTGGATTGGCCGTGGTTCACCGACATCTCCGGCACCATTACCATGGCCACCACGTAGTCCTGACCTTACCACCCCGGAAAATTCGTTGTGAGGTATTGTCAAGGGAGTAGTGGCTGCGCGTCGCTACAACACCAACGAAGAGTTGCGCAGAGCTGTGGAAGACGCCTTTCGCACCATTACTCCACAAATGCTCCGACGCATGTCACAGAGGACATGTAGGCGCATCCGCTTGTGTGTCCAGCATCAAGGTGCACATACGGATCCACTGGACATGTAACCACGAAGTACGTAAGTGATTCAGATTAATTATGATTGCACATTGGTTGGTGTACGGTGACTTCTCGCCCACCCTACAGTAAACCCCAGTAAAAATCTTCCATTGTCATTCAGAAGCTAATTCAGAGGCTGAGCACTACCTGTACATTTTAGCAGTAAATTACAGTAAAAGATAGTCTTTATCTTATCCTTCGAGCATTGCTCTCTTCAGAAGAACTTAGTCATTAAACTTTCCGGATACGCTCTAGGAAGAGTCCGGAATCTTCAGAAAATTTTAGTAAGTCTACCACAGTCCTCCGAGCCACTATAGAAGAAAACTACTACAAGTCATACATCCGTTGCTGCCACCTAACTAGAACCCCCGTCGACTTCGAACCAAACCAGGCCATAGACGGAGGGGTTAACAACTGGCGACCTTTAACCAGGATCTTCACGACTGACAACTTCTGCATCCAGGATTCTTCCAGTCTTCCAGACCCTGGAACTAGAATCAACACCCAGTTGACCGGCGTGTCACGACTTCTAGTTCGTCACATCCAACCTTGAACCGGTGCGTCACGACTCCAAGTTCTCCACGCCTAGTTTTCATCCAAGAACAAGTGGCCAGCAAGACACATCTTCAGGACACGTCTCTAAGGATTTCGCCGTAGAAATCTTGTTCAGTACAAAACTCTTTTTTAAATAATCTCTAAACATTTGAAAAGTCAGTATTATTAACAGTTAATATTTAGTATTGAGCCAGAATTAACACAAAACACAGTGAACACTTCAGACACCAGTGATACATTTTTTTTATTGAAAACAGTATTTTCACAGAATTATTGTCACAGAATTAAAATTCACAGAGTTAATGCCACAGAGAGTTAAGATTCACAGAGTTAAAATTCACAGTTATTTCCAGTTATTTTCACTATTGTAGTTAGTATAGTATAATTTTATTTAATGTACCAAACATAGTATTACCATACCTTCACGTACCTTCGAGTGAAATCTTGTTTACATTTTTTTATTTTGTTTGCAATCTTTTCAAATTCCCCCCTAGTTAGGCAAATTATTGTGCATTTATTTAATGTGTATTTTTTAGATAGTGTAGTTAGGAAAACCCCTCAAGTGATCATTCCATAAATTAAGATCGGTCAAGCAGACCTAATTAAAACACATTAATAGTACCTTCACATATGAGCGATTCAGACGGTGCGCTTTCTGACATCGAAAATTTCCCTACACCCATTTTTCCACCTACCCCGCGCCCTTCAAACATACTCCCAAACACACAAACTTCAGATCCAGAACAAGCCAATACGTCTCAGTCTCAAACCCCCGCCCCAGCGTACATTAACTTAGGCAGACTAGTAAACCTCCCCATACTGTTTTAATTTTTAAGGGAACCATAAATAATCACTTTGTTGAACCACGCGTAAGACCTTGGATTGGGTCTTTAGAGCAACATTTCTTACGCGAAAACATCACCGATGATGATATAAAAATTAGGGAAGCAAAAAGATTTATCGACCCTAAAGAAGGGAATGCTCATGACACAGTCACCTACGTCCCAGCGATTAGCGAAGCTACAACATGGGACAACTTTAAACAAAACTTATTAGAATTTTTTAAAGAAATAACACTTGCACAACCCTTAGCCACGTTAGAAGCAGTCTTCCAAGCTAAATGGAAGAAAGAGGAACATGAAGATTTAAATAATTTTATTACACGAACACACAAACTTGTAGGAGAAGCCCTCCGTGCCGCTGAAAATGCGTGTGGCATTACTTTCACTTCGAAACAAAGAAATCTAATAGTAGCAACAACTATTTACCAAAATCTACCCAGAGCACCTAAAAAAAAGTTTCAGGAGTTTTTAAATGTTGACAAACCTGTAAGTGTAGCCATAAACAAAACACGGGAACATTACTCCGATTTAGCAAACCAGAACTACCGAGAGAAACCCCTGTACATTACATTCAGAAGCAGCAACCACAACAGCAACAACAACAACAACTCTATAAATCGAGGCCAATGCAGGGAACAGCACCCCAGAAACAAGCCCCCCCAAACCCAGAATACACGCCCTCCTCCACAGTGTTTTAACTGCGATAGCTTTGGGCACATGATAAGTCAGTGCAATTATCCCTCTTATTCAGAAACCAAACCACCCACGTTCCCAAAACGTATCCCAAAAGTCCTCCAATCCTCAGAAACCAGTCCATTCCCAGCCTCAGTCGAACCACCAACCCAATAGATTACGACAACAGGGTCAACCACACTCTTACCCCATGTACAAACCTCAGTACAACCAGCAAGGTCAGCTAGTTCGGTACGTAGAAGTACCCGTGGAGGAATCATTTTCCCCAGAGTACAGTTTTCAAGAACACCCTCCAGCGTATGGTAATCCCGTAGATATGACCCAGGCTTCCCCATAGAAGACAATTCGAGCCCTTTTTTAGACCCTACATTGGAGGCGGCAGTTCAACCCCCTCCCTCCTAAATTACAGTAATGAACCCAGATGACCTCCTAGATTTAATAATAAATTGTAGCACTGGTAACCAAGATTTAACTGCTCTCCTAGATACAGGAGCACACGCGAGTTAATTAACCCTTTACGGACAAGTCCGCAGCATATGCGGTCACTCTTGTTACCAGAACTAAATATTTTAGTAACTAGTCACTGAAATGATACACATTTTGGGTTCCTTTCCCGACAGCTAAATGACATCTATATATAAACACGTAGAAACATTTATAGAAACGAGGCATTGTAGTACAATTTATATTATTATTTCTGGTGGACCTTAAGGTACCATCCGTCGTTAAAAGGTTAAGAAACAATGTGTAGATGAATTATTAGAGAGTACAAATTACAAATGTGAACTTAAGGCACCATCCTGCCAACTCAGAGGAGTTACGGGCACACCCATACCTACATACGGAGGAATTTAGTTATATTTAGAAGTTGGAAACGCGGTATACCCCGCGAAATGTTGTATAGTGGACACAGTCGCCACCTTTCAGACAGACATCCTACTAGGTATGGATTTTTTTAACCGGAATCAATGGGAGATTTACCCAGCCGGAAAGTTAGTAAAATGTCGAAATAGGACACACCATCTCCGTGAGAATGACAGACAGCTTAATGCTATTAGAATTAGTTCAGTTCAGATTTCCGAAAGAAATAGGAAACCCCCCTCCACTTGATAGCAGTTCAAGTCAGTCGGTTGCATCCAGAGGGACAACCTCTCCAGAAATCAGACCCCCGAGTAATCAGTTCCAGTTGTTGAATCCAGTTGGATCAACACAGTCAAGTTCCAGTCAGACAGTTTCCAGCCAGTCAGTTTCCAGTCAGTCAGTTTCCAGTCAGTCAGTCTCCAGTCAGTCAGTCTCCAGTCAGTCAGTCTCCAGTCAGCCAGTTTCAGTTCAGCCAGCTTCAGTTCCGCCCATAAGGCAAATTTTAGTCGCCGAACCAGAGTCAGATTCACAATTTTTCATATGCCCTACCGAGCATATAAACAGTAGCACCTTTTGAGAAGCTTTGTTTCCTAGCAAAAGTAGTCGACAGTCAAGGAAAATTATTAGAGTCAGAGCGTACTCTGATTACAGAGAAAAGTAATTTCAAGAGAGATGTTCTTTTTGCCCAAGTCCTTAGTCAGAGTCAGAATTCAGCTATCCCTGTTGTTTGTTTAAACAAAGGAAAAAGCCCTATATAATTAACTTCAAATCAGAAAATAGGAACTGTTTCCACAGTAGAAGTAGATTCAGATTTCCCATCAGTATGATAAATCGTGTTTCCAGTTCCTTAGAGTTAAATCCTTCAGTATTAAAAGAAGAATATAAGAAATGTCTGGAGCACTCCCTTCAGGAGTCACCAGCTTTACACGATCCCAAACTAATGGAATCACTTCTCGATTTCCTGATAAGAAATAGAGATGTGATTGCCCTAAAAGGAGATCCTCTGGGCCGAACTAATTTGGTCCCTTTTGAAATCAAGTTGGAACCTAACTCCAAACCCATTTTCATTCCTCCCTATCGGGTTCCACATTCCCAATTAGTCACTGTTGAGGAACACATCACGGACATGTTGGAGCAGGATGTCATTCAGCCTTCAGCTAGTCCCTGGTCCGCTCCTATGATTCTCGTCTCCAAAAAGGACGGAACATCTCGCTCTCGTATAGATTTTAGACGCCTGAACAACATTACCATCCCAGACCGTTTCCCGATTCCAAACATGCAGGAAACAATTCTGAACGTAGGGAAAGCGAACTTTTTTTCATCCCTCGATTTAGCATCGGGTTATTGGCAAATGGAGGTCAGTCCCGAATCTCGAGCATTGACTGCTTTCTCCACTAACCGAGGCCATTACGAATTCCAGGTTTTACCTTTCGGAGTCCGAAATGGGCCTGCTAATTTCTCTAGGTTGATGAATATAGCCCTTTCCGACCTATTAGGTGTCGAAGCTCTCTTTTATCTTGACGATATTATCGTTTACAGTTCGGACATAAAACACACTTTCAACGTCTTCAGAATGTGCTATCACGCTTGAGAAAAGCACACCTAAAACTGAAACTTGCAAAGTGGAACTTTTTACAAGAGTCCCTGGTATACCTAGGATTTTTACTATCATCCACAGGGATTAAACCTGATCCAGCCAAACTCGAAGCCCTGGAAAGGTACCCTGTATCCAAAACCATCGACGACGCCCGTGCATTTATTGGTTTTATCGGATTCTATCGGAATTTTATCCCCCAATTTTCAAATATTGCTAAACCCATTACTAATTTGTTCCAGAAAAATTCGAAATTTAACTGGGAATCCGATCACCAACATGCCTTTGAAACTTTAATTAATAAACTAACCTGTCATCCCATCTTGCAATATCCTGATTACTCAAGACCCTTCGTCATAGCCACCGATGCCTCCTCCTATGGACTAGGAGCCGTCCTATTACAGGACGTAGATGGTGTGGAATTACCCATTGCTTATGCCAGTCAACTTCTCTCTGCACCTCAACGGAATTATTCCACTACGGACCGAGAGGCCCTAGCGGTATATTGGGCTTTGAAAAAATTCCGAAATATCGTCTGTGGCTACGATGTAACCACCAAGACTGATCATAAGCCACTCACGTACCTCTTCAAGGCCAAGCTACTTGAAGGACGATTGAGTAGATGGGCTCTGTTGATTCAGGACTTTGCGGCAAAAATCGTATACAAACCGGGAAAACTTCAAGTTATTCCAGACGCATTGTCGAGACTCAAGCCCAACGCCCAAGTGAATAAAATAGGAATTCTTCCTTTGTTCGACTACGAGTGTCTGCAATACTCCCAACAACAGGACCAACACACCCAGAACCTTCGGGCGCGCCTGGAACAAAAGGAACCATCGAAGGTAAAAGAACAGTACAACCTCAAAGATGGGCTCGTACATTTCAGGAACGAAGATGGAAACGACCTCGTGGAGATACCAAAGGATCTCGTCGATATAGCCATTGGACTTTGTCACGACTCACCTTTGTATGGCCACATGCGGCCGGATCGCACCATCAAGAGTCTTTTGGAGCGATACCATTTTCCCGAAATGAACAGAAAGGTACACGAATACATCACCGAATGTCCATCGTGTTTAAAACACAAAGACAACGTACTATCCACAGCTCCTATGCATCGATATCCAGTATACCAAAGCCCTGGCAAAGAAGTGGAATGGATGTATTGGGACCATTTCCCAAAACATCAAAGGGAAATCAGTACATCATTGTGTTTACGGACCACTTCTCGCGTTACAGCGAAGTAGCCGCCATTCCAGACCAGACCTCGGAAACTGTGGCAAGAGCCCTAGTGGAACGCGTCATCCAAAATCATACCACTCCTTCCATCCTAATCTCGGATAACGCCCTTAGTTTCACTTCCAAACTGTTCGAGTCACTCTGTAACACGTGTAAAATTAAAAATACACACATTGTGGCATACCATCCACAGGCAAACGGCTTAGTGGAAAGGCACAATCGAAAGATCTTAGAAGCCCTGCGCCACGTTGTCGATGCGTCCTCCCGTACATGGGATGATTCCCTTCCCATGGTACAAACAGCCATCAACAATGGCTATGATGTGTCCATCGGGGACACCCCTCATTTCGTCCTCTATCACTACGACAAGCGTCTACCTTTTGATTTGCCCAACCAAATCGACCCGGCAGTTCTAACATCTTCCGAGATGGCAGAAGCAAATTAGCAACTAGCTGAACGATTTAAGATTTTTGACATAATCCGCTATGCTCTAGACCAACGAAACCAACAGATGGAGCAAGAGCAACATAGGCGTCATCCCCGTCAACGGACTATAATCGTCGGTATGCGATGTTTTTGAAGAGCGTGAAACCGCCAGGTGCTCATCGCAAATTATACCCAAAATGGGATGGCCCATATAGGATTATGAAAAACCTCGGAAAAAAATCGTTATGAAATCCTCGACCTCCGGGATCATTCCAAACTAAAGATCATTCACGCTGACAATTTGAAGATAGCTTCCGAACAACACCTTCCCAAAAAACAGCTGCCAGGAGTTCGAGCCGCCTATCCTTCAAAAGGTCAAGGTATTAACAAATCGAGCAGGGATAAAAAAAATGAAGTGGTCACCGCGGGAACCACTACCCATGACGAAGATTGGTACCTCGTAATACCACCAGTACTCGAGCCAATCTCTGAACAAGAGGAGGCCCCAGAGCCAAGCGTCCCATTGGACCCAGACCCTGGAGAAACCCCTTCGAGAGGATCACTCAGTGGAACTCCACCATCTCCTCCAACTCCAACATCTCCTCTGTCACCACCCTCACCGATTGATGATCGACGCACGGACCCTACATACCGCCCGCAAATGCATCAACCACGTGAACTAGAACCTTCACATAAGAAACGAACCCGCTCAGAATCCGAGCTTAACGGTCGATCCCCATTGCCACCAAAACGAGGCCGACCCCTTCGCCCACAAACACAAGTATCCACACAGCCACCCCCAGCTCCGTATAACCTAAGGCGTAGAAATGAATAAAATTGTCCCCCTTATAATTTTCCAAATTATTTACTCTTGTAGCCCTAGCATTAAAATTTCTACCGGAGTTGTTATAGAAAAACTTGCAGAAGGTAAATTTTTGAAAGGGCACGCAGACCTTTATATAAATTTGTCTAATAGACACATGTTAGAACAAACTATTAGGTCACTACACGAAAACAATTGCTTCCTCCACTCCCTTTCGGACAGATTCACATACCTTGAATCCATGTTAGCTCAATACAAAGAACACAAAAGATATCTAGAATTAATAGAGATAATTAACCTACAAGCAGTGGTGTAGTGCTAAATAAAGAAGTGAGGGAACGCATTTTGAAAGTGTTACTCAGATGCGGGGGGGGGGGGACAATGGCGAGCGCGGCGAGCCCATACAGCTGGGGGTCCGGGGGCACTGTAAGCCCCCCGGGAAATCTTTTGAAATCTGACCAATTTCAGGGATATTTTGAGGTCATATGCACTGGATATTAGGATATATTCCAAGGTTGAAGATGCAGTATTTCCAGTGTCATTAGATATATGACATCCAGTACAATCAATAAAAATAGCTAACAACTGGAATGATTAACTAAAAAAAAGTTAACAACTGGTACGCCGTGGTGACTGTTTCACCAGATCTTTATAGGCTAGCATTGCCTCAGTCGAAGCTAAAAGAAATGAAACAGTTAATGATTCTTTCTCATATTTCTTCTAGGGTGGGAATTAAAATTTCATGACGTTAGAGATTTGTAAGTTCGGATTTATTTGAAATAGTGAGGGAACGCCGTTCCGTCTACCAAAAAAAGTAAGGGAACGCCGTTCCCACGCGTTCCCACAGCACTACACCACTGCCTACAAGTAACCGTAATCGATAAATACTTACAACGAATAACTACGATTCATTCCAAGGTTTTGCGTGCAACCCAGCTAGCCATGGAAAAATCACTCTTTCCACCCTAATACCATGGGAAACACTTCAGTCCTTGATTCACACCGCCCAGACACAATTAAAATTATCACCGATATTCCTACTCAACCACACTAATTACCCCCAATTTCTAGAATACACATGGATTGTACATGGACCACGTCCCTACACATACCTCATAATTATACCATTTTTCGATGTCCTCACTTACGACGTATATAAATTTCACCCTTTCCCAACACCCTACCAAAACAATTCTAATGTCTATCGATTGTATTTACTCACGGTACAACCTTACCTTTTCCTCACCAAAGATCTGTCAGCCTATTCTATGATGTCAGATAGCGACGTCCGGCATTGCCGATTCCCGCAACCAAATAAACAACTCGTTTGCCCTCCACTCAAACCAGTTATTCTTCCAACTACTAGGTCTTGTTTTATCGACTTAATTCGTGACCGGCATGCCCCGGTATGTCCATTTAAAAAATTTCATTCCGCTAAAACCGTCCAACTACGAATTGGACCAGACATCTGGGTTTCTCTCGCGAACAGGACTGCCGCTACTCTCGAGTGTCCGTCAAATTATTCCCTCATCACAATCCCTATGGTTATTCGGCTACCAATTGGTTGCTCCTTACGTTCAAAAACTCTCCAAATATACAACCCGTACAAGGTTACCATTAATAACTCATACCCCTTCCCGTCGCAAATTAAATTTAAACCTGTCATAGAGATCTTAAATCTCTCCATAAAATCTGTAACCATCCTACCCGAGCTACATGCCCCTGAATGGAATGATCAATTGAGTCGGTTTAAAATTTCGGATGATAACCAAAACAACCTCTTACAAATATTACAACCTGTTACAATTTTCTCAACATCTGCCGTTAGCATCATTATTGTATGTGCTATTATCCTCGATATATTTGTGGTGAAAAGATCATTTTGGGAACAAAGAAAAACGAGAGACACTGAACAACATGAAACTAGTTATGCACGACCAAGAGTGCGTACCCAGACCACGTGAACTAGACTTAACCACCGACTTATGTTGTGTATATAAATCTGTATTATAAAACCCATAGTTATCATCTAGTTAGCATTAGTTAAGATGTTACATTATTATATTAATATCATTCTAGAGGGGAGAGCCCTGTAAAAATGAACCATAAATAATTCCCATACTCCTATACTATCATATTCTTCATGTAATTCTTATATTCATTTATATAGTTCTTGTATCCATTTTAAAATTCATGTGTTTATATGGTTCATGTATTTATATAATCCTGTATATTCTTATATATTTAACTTTATATAATGCCTATATTCATATGTATGTACGTGTGTGTATTAATTTTTACATAAGGACCAAAATCGCCCAACGAGAGTTTGGATAAAATTTTTGATTTGCTTTCTACTTTGCCAAATAATTGGTGACCTGTTCTTTTTTAAAATCTCGTAATCATTTTTTTAGATTTCGCTTAATAAGGAATCCTGCTTAAGCTTTGTAATGTTCATATTTTGTATACATTCTCTTTCGTTATAAAAGATGAGATCATGTCTTGCCTAAGCATTTAAATTGTACATCTTAAACCTTAAAATTTTACTCATATGCATATTTTTAGTGTAAAGATGCATCGTCCGATTTCCACTTTTAGTTAACTTGGCAGATCATGATAACATCAGATCTGAAAAGTCGCGGTTTAAGATAAAAATATGGTTTCATCTTCAAATATTTTGTTTACTCGTTCAAGCCTTACCACAGCTAAAAAATTTACTTTATTTTCGAATATTGTGTAAAAATAATGCAGCCTTTTTAGCATTTAATAATAATGATGTTAGCAGTTTTGGGGTATATAAATCCCAGTAAAAATCTTCCATTGTCATTCAGAAGCTAATTCAGAGGCTGAGCAGTACCTGTACATTTTAGCAGTAAATTACAGTAAAAGATAGTCTTTATCTTATCCTTCGAGCCTTGCTCTCTTCAGAAGAACTTAGTCATTAAACTTTCCGGATACGCTATAAGAAGAGTCCGGAATCTTCAGAAAATTTTAGTAAGTCTACCAGCGTCCTCCGAGCCACTATAGAAGAAAACTACTACAAGTCATACATCCGTTGCTGCCACCTAAATAGAACCCCCGTCGACTTCGAACCAACCCAGGCTATATACGGAGGGGTTAACATATATATAGTACATTACGATGGCTTTGAACGACGGTTCAGGATCGACCTGTGGTCGCCCTCTCTAAAACATACAGCCTCATTTGCAGGATTTAGAGTTTAGTGGAGAAGAGAATTGGTTTTCGCTCTCCTGCTCTTGTAGCCAGCCACGCATGACTGGTCAGGGACTTTGCTCTAGAACCTCTGTAGCTAATTCTTGAAATTATTCAGGCTGGTGTGCTGGAGGTTCCTCAGTTCTTTTGGCAATACGTTAGGAAGTTTTGGGCCTTGTATTCTTATGATATTTTTCATCCTTGTGTTCATGGGTCTGTGCCACCGTAGTTGGCAAAGTACAGAATCTGCCTCTTCTCTCATTCTTTGTGATTTTATTTCATTTTTAAAATTTGGGACACAACCCTCGAGCATTTTACATACGTTGATATTACTGTGTACCAGTCGCATCTTCTTTCCAAGGGGTAGACTTTCAAGGATTGTAGTCGAAACCAGTCGTCTTCATCTTTCGTTTGCTGTATCTTAGAGAGTAAAAGTCATTTGTATAGTTTCTTTGTTTGCAATATCTCATTTTCTGCATGCCCTTGTGAGTAGTAATCAATACTCAATTACTGGTAGGACTAAACTCTTCAGTAATTGTAGTATGATAGCATTATTACTCCAAGATCTCTGACTTGTACATTTGGTGTTATCTGTTTGTTTTACAGTGTTTTGTACCCTTTATTTTGTAGTTACTTCTTGTTACCATATAAGTAGAATTTTTTCTTCGTTGAACTTCATATGGTTGTCTTCCGCCCACCTGAACAATGTTCCAATGTCACTTTGTAATTTTTCTGCCACCTTTATTTGATATTTCCTTGCATAGCTTTGTTTCATTCGCGAAACACGATACGATACTGTCATTAATATCTGCATCAGTGTCTGCGGTCATTACTATAAACAGCAAGAGAGCTAATCATTTACCGCGTGAGACAGAGCTGACGACTTCTGAGACTTTAGATTTGCTTTTATTTACTTCCACTGTGTGTTCTTTGAGCCGGAAAATTAAAGATCCATCACCCAAGCTTTCCAGCAATTTCTATATTTTAAGTATCGAAAACTTTAGCAAAATCAGTATATACTACACCTATATTTTGATCTCGATATGATGTTTCCAGTATTTTCTGTTGGTGGGTTAATAACTGTGATAGGCATGATTCCCCCACCCCCGCCTGAAGCCATGTTGGTTTGGGTTGAATAAATTCTTGAAGGTAGTAAGCAATTTTCCCCTCCAGTTACACGTTTGAAGCAGTTTATAAGGTGGGAGGTGAGAGCTACTGTCCCATAGTTCTTAGGCATTGTTCTTTACCTCCTTTGAATAAGGGGGCAATGTTTGTGTTCTTTGTCCTGTGTTGAGTGATTTTCTCCATAGTAGGTACAGTGGCTTGGCAATGCTTTCTCTGCATTTCTTCTAAACGTGGCACTCCGTGTCTGGCCCTGGTACTGAACTTTTTCGTATTTGAGATAGAGCCTTAATTACGCCTCCTTCCAAGGATTTTAAATTCATTAATAGATTCGTGTCTGAACTTGCTTTGGACTGATTTGTATCTATGCCAAAGAGTTCATCTGCATTTTCTACTTTCTTCTTGGACTTAGGGGTGCTGAACACAGTTAAATTGTTCCTTAACCCTAGATAGGAATTCACGGGTCCCACAGACCCAACACACAATTCATTTATGACCCTGATTTCCTATTAAGCACTTCGCTCATTTTTCTAGGTCATTTGTGCATTCGGTCGCCCTACCTTTAAAAGGACCAATACTCTGTTTATATTGCACTTTTCTTTTTGCAAATGTGCAGAAGTATTTTCGGTTATTTTTTATGTTTTCTGCTACCTTGCTTTTCTCCTTGTTTGTCTTGTGGATGAATGTTTGTTTTAGGTCTATTTCTATTTCACATAGATTTTTCTCTAGTTTGAGTCTCCTTGTTTCAGTTTTGCATCCGTGGAATTTTACGTTTTCTTTTTTGTCTATTCGGAACATATTTCGGCAATGTGGGTTTAGTTTCGTTTTCTATTATAGATAGTACTTCTTCTGGAGTCTTTTCTGTAGTCAGTATGGCCAGAAGGTATATGTACGGCGGTTCTACGAGAAGGGAAGAAAAACACCTGCAGCTCTTCTCGAAAGTGCTGGAGAGGGTAATTATGGAGACATCATGCGTCTTACTGTGGAGGAAAATCCAGCTGGGTCTAGTGCTCTAACTGCTGTACCTGGTATAAGTTGAATTCAACATGTAGAGATGGCTGGAAGAACTCCTGCATTTTCCTAATTGCAACATTCAAGGTAATCTCTTATAAATGTAGAGGCCTGACATTAGGCAGTAACAACAAACACAGGCAGATCATAATTGAATAAGCTGTTAGAGGATGCTGATATTCTGTCTGCAGGAAACATGGCTATGGAAACAGGACTTAAAGGACCTGAATAGCGTGTCCAGTAACTTTTATGAGATAGAGGAGGCCACCAGAGATAAACAAGGTGATCTTCTTGCAGGCCACCCACCTGGTGGGTAGCTATTCTATGGAGGTTGGGGTATGGGAAATATATAAGTGAATTAAAACTTGGTTTGAACTGGCTAACTGGAATAGAAATTTGTGTAAACATTAAAAAAATGTGGAATTCTCTGTATCTATATGCCTTTTCAGGCAGTTGATAATGAAGAAAATTACCTCATTAAATTGAGGCAGGTCAGCAGTATTATTGATGAGTTGGATACGACACGTGTAGCTATTATTGGTGACTTTAATGCTAATGTGCTTAATGATAATTCTTTGTTTAGCAACCACTTAAAAGCCTTCTGTGAAGATAGTAACTTGACTCTTTTATCCATGTGTAGTCTTCCTGGTGATAGCTTTACTTATGTTAATGATAGTTGGCACACCACCTCATGGTTAGGTCATTGTATATGTACACCTGATGTAAATCAGGCAGTTCTGAATATGGCAGTTTTGTACTCCTATGCTAGTTTCGACCACGTGCCCCTATTAATTGAGTTTGACATTAATTGTATTCCACTGCTGTCACAGGTAAATGCAGGACTGTTTCTAGCATTTTTGGGGCCCTAGACAAGATTTTTTTGGTGGGAGCCCCCAACCCCATTAGCTGATCATTTGCCAGATCAAAACATCTGCCTTATATATGTATATTGTGATATATATATATATATATTTTTTATTTTAGTTGCTTAACCGCCGACTCGTACCTAGAGTGGTACATATCTCGGCGAATATATATATATATATATATATATATATATATGTAAAAATGGACAATGAATAATCAATATTCATTTTTACATAAGAACCAAAATCGCTTAACGCGAGTTTGGATAATAATTTTACTTGTGGCTTCCTATTTTTGATCGTGTCAAAACCCTACGATCTACCATACCTATGGTTTAGTCGTATCCATTTTCATTTGTTATAGAAGTTATTAATTAATTATGATTGTCTTGCATCTTACCCTCGTCCCTAGATTATGCATACACATTGCATATAACAGGATTGGAACCCGCAGTTGTACTTCTTAGTCATTAATACCCACTCTTGTCTCTAATTCGTTCTTGTAAATCTTCCTAATAATGATTTGTATTATACGTGCAAATTCAATAACTATGACGTCATAAAGTAACTTAATTCTCTTCACGTTTTCCATACCTTGAACACTGAATCACGTGTTTAGTATTTGGACATCTTCCGTATTGAATGTATGGTAAATTCCTTAATAAGAATAATAATAATAATAATAATAATAATAAAAAGAAAAAAAACTTCATTCTCTATACATCATTATTTATGTTGTTTCCTACCTATTGTCTACTGATACCTATCAACCTATCAGTCCATATTTTACGCGCGTCTATATTACGCACACAACCTATTCTGTTACTTACATGTAAAATACGTCCACATGTATTTTTTTAATTTTTTTATTTTAAGTGCGTTCACCCTCAAGACATTCAATATTAGGCTTACAGTAGTTGAGTGGTCGAATTCGCGAATCACAGCAGAATTGAACGTTTCTAAGATAAACAACATCTTTCGCTCTGATCCAAATTCATAACATATTAAAAATGTAATATAACATATTATGTTGTATATAAATTATCTTGTCATGTCTCATGTACTTGTGCTGTACTAATACCCATATATAATAACCATATATAATCTAACCATATAATCTGACCATATAATCTAACCATATAATCTAACCATATAATCTAACCATATATATATATATATATATATATAAAAACACTGTAAGAATGGTAAACGACGTAATGTACTTCAATGAAACTATAATTGAATGTAATGACTTTATGAAATGATATCTATCGCCTTCAGAAATGAAGACGTGGCAAAAAAAAATAAGATTAGTTTTTATTTTTATTTATTTTTTTAAATTTTTATTTGGAAACTTTCAAACACCTGATCGTGTTTAAAAGGGGGGAAACTTAACCTCCAACTGCCATCCCCCAACATTCAGGCATATTTTATACATGTATTTGTAAAATGAAGGGGACTTCATTACGAGACTCTGCCTTGGTCACTGCTAAGAGACTCCCCTGGTTAGCAGCCTCGCTGCGGGGGGGGGGCAGAGGCCCCTTGCCTCCTTAATATTTTTAGATTCCGGCCTGAGCTATGGTCGAAAGAGGTCGAACCTCTACCCCTGTAAATTCAGAGCAATAACAGTAAATTTTTAAGAAGTAAATTTACAATAAGAGAAACTTTTTATTTTCCCCCTCGAGTTGGGCTATCGTCAGAGGAACTTAGTAAAGTCGATAAGTTATAAAGTATCAGAGACAGAATTAGAAAATTATAGAAGAAAAGTATCAGAAGAAATATCCGTTGCAGCCTCCGTAACTAGAACCCCCGTCGATCCGAACCGAATCAGGGCCATAGACGGAGGGGTTAACAGTTGGCGACCCTATAGCCAGGATAAACACATAGAAGAAGGAAGGGTCTAACAGCTGGCGACCCTTTACCAGGATAAGAAGAAGATTTATAAAAGAAGATTTATAAAAGAAGATTTATAAAAGAAGATTTATAAAAGAAGATTTATCAGGATAAAACCATTTGACCGGCGTGTCACGACTTCTAGTTCGTAACATCCACCCTTGACCGGTGTGTCACGACTCCAAGTTCTTCACGCCTAGTTTTCATCCAAGAAGAAGTAGCCAACAAGACGTCTTCAGGACACGTCTCAACGATTTCCCCATAGAAAATTTTGTTAAGTACATTTCGTTTTCTTAAGTAATTTATAAACACTTGAAAAGTCAGTATTATTAACAGTTAATAATGAGTATTAAGTCAGAATTTACAAGAAACACAGTGAACACTTCAGACACTAGTGATACATTTTTCTTAGTGTAACAGAGAGTTAATTGTAACAGAGAGTTAATTGTAACAGAGAGTTAATTTCAAAAGAGAGTTAATTTCAAAAGAGAGTTAATTTCAAAAGAGAGTTAATTTCAAAAGAGAGTTAATTTCAAAAGAGAGTTAATTTCAGAGAGAGTTAATTTCAGAGTTATTTTCACTGTTATATTCAGTATAGAATAATTTTATTTATCAAACATAATAGTATCGTACCTTCGTGTACATTAGAGTGAAATGTCGTTTACATTTTATATTTTTGTTTGCAAATTTTTTTCAATTACTGAATTGAATTGACTTGCAAATTAAGAGAGAGAGTGTTTATAGAGAGTTTATAGATTTAGAGAGATATTTGAAGTCAGTTTTAGTTGCAAAGAAGTTGCAAGTCAGTTTTGAAGTCAGTTTTCGTTGCAAAGAAGTTGCAAGTTCAGTTTTGAAGTCAGTTTTCGTTGCAAATAAGTTGCAAGTCAGTTTTGAAGTCAGTTTTCGTTGCAAATAAGTTGCAAGTCAGTTTTGAAGTCAGTTTTCGTTGCAAATAAGTTGCAAGTCAGTTTTGAAGTCAGTTTTCGTTGCAAATAAGTTGCAAGTCAGTTTTGAAGTTAGTTTTCGTTGCAAATAAGTTGCAAGTCAGTTTTGAAGTCAGTTTTCGTTGCAAATAAGTTGCAAGTCAGTTTTGAAGTCAGTTTTCGTTGCAAATAAGTTGCAAGTCAGTTTTATTTGCAAATAAGTTGCAAATCAGTTTTATTTGCAAATAAGTTGCAAATCAGTTTTATTTGCAAATAAGTTGCAAATCAGTTTTCAGTTGGTTGCATCCAAAAGGGACAACCAAACCCCAGAGATTTATAAAGATACTCGAAGTAGTTTCGAGTCAGTTTTATTTGCAAACAAGTTGCAAATCAGTTTTCAGAAGGTTGAGCCAAGATGGACAACCGCCCCCAGAGATTTATAGAAATACTTGACAAGAGGTCAAGTCAGAAGGTTGAGCCAAGATGGACAACCGCCCCCAGAGATTTATAGAAATACTTGACAAGAGGTCAAGTCAGAAGGTTGCGCCAAGATGGACAACCGCCCCAGAGATTTATAGAAATACTTGACAAGAGGTCAAGTCAGAAGGTTGCGCCAAGATGGACAACCGCCCCCAGAGACATAGAAATACTTGATAAGAGGTCAAGTCAGAAGGTTGCGCCAAAAGGGACAACCGCCCCAGAGATTTATAAAAATACTTGATAAGAGGTCAAGTCAGAAGGTTGCGCCAAAAGGGACAACCGCCCCAGAGATTCATAGAAATACTTGATAAGAGGTCAAGTCAATAGGTTGCATCCAAGAGGGACAACCGCCCCAGTTTTGAAGCAGTTAGTTTTGAAGCAGTTAGTTTTGAAGCAGTTAGTTTTGAAGCAGTTAGTTTTGAAGCAGTTAGTTTTGAAGCAGTTAGTTTTGAAGCAGTTAGTTTTTAAGAAGTCAGTTTTTAAGTCCCAAGTCATTTCAATGCAGTCAATTGAATTCAACTTTTTCTTTGTAAGTTAAGAGAATTTAATTTAAGAAAATGTAATTTAAGAATTTAATTCAACCTTTTTTTTTTGTAAAGATAATTTAATTCAACCTGAATTGACTGGGTTGCGTCTTTAGTTAACCTTTCTTTGTTTTGTTGTAAGAAGGAAATGGACCGATTTGTCTTCTTTTTCATGCCATTGTTGCGTATAAAAATATATAGGTAAAATGACATATTTTATTGTCGGCAACCAAAACCGTTTTTACAAATGTTGGTAACGAGTTTTATAATTATTGCGATTATATGATGACAGAAATAGTGTAATAATTAATCGATCATGTACCTAATTTATCTTGCTCTGTATGGTCGGGAAATTTACCCGTAGAACCGCACATGCCCTAAATTTCAGTTGTGTTTATTCTTTTTTGTCATTTAATTTTAATAAAACTTCTACACAATAAAACATATGTATTTATCATATGCAAACAAGTTTTCAGACTAAAATATCAAATAATTCAAATTCTATCAACATTCAACGAAAGAGTATGATTTTTCTACTTAACATGCAAAAAATTATTAAACCTTTTTAATATTTTTTTTTAGTATATAAAAATAATTTTTAATGTAAAATTTACCTGAAATTATTAAAAGAAAAGATTGTTCGAAATGCTTTCCTTCCATTTCAATAACACTTTTATTCTTGGCCGAAACTCATCTAAGGTTCGATTTACTTTTATTTTTAAGAATATTATAAAATTATGTTTAGCTCATTAAAATGCATAAATTGATTTATATTTTTAATTTGTATTCTTAATTTTCTTAATTCAATTATCGTACCGATACTTCTGGTTAATGTTAATGGTTATATAGTTCATATATAGCTAGGAATGTTACTAGTCGAATTTAATTCCATCTTCAAAAAATTCAATTTTTAAACCGTGAGATTTACTTTCATCAATTGTAAGTCCTCTAAGTACATTTCTTTGTATTACCTTAATACGTGGAACTGATTTAATTAAATACTTAAATACTACCTTGAACTTAAAGGATTTTATAATAATAATGATAATAATAATAATAACAACAATAATTGACTCAAAAGATTTTATAACCCTAAAACCCATCTTAAATTATTATACATTATTTTTAAACTTTGTTAATTCAAAAACCTTCCAAATCTCTACACATACACACGCATGTATGCACACTATATATACTATATATACAAACCTTATTCTAAAATCATTCGATATCACAAACTATTTCATAGCGTGTAGGTGCTAACTCTGCTATTTATATAGTCCTAAGCCTTTTTGCTTACTATATATAAATTTTTGCTCAGGCATTTATTCAGTTAATTTAAGAATCCTCTCCGCTAGTCTGTCCCTCAAAGTTATGATACACACTTTGTATCTAATACACACAAATACACACTAGACCACAGGTCTATACATCATCCATTACGTAATTCGATTTTTTACCTACAATAGTCAATAAAATTAGTTATAGACTGCACGATCAAGGTAACTTTGGAAAATAATTTATATTTTTTTCCTTTTACCTACTATTCATTATGTACATAATTTTTTCCCACAGAAAAATAAAAATTTTGTAAAAAAATTTAACAATATCTTTCTTTGTCTAGCGTAATTGTTTGTCTAAAATTGAAGTATTAATCTTTGAATTTTTTTTTATATATAATAACTCACTTGCTCTGTATAAAAATTTGTAAAGTAAAGAAAAAATTCGTCATCTAACTTGAAGTAGTTAGGATGTTATTTTCTCATTTGTATTGTATTAATAGTACCCTATTAGATTATTGTATAAATATCATTTTTAAAAGGGGAGAGCAATGTAAAAATGGACAATGAATAATCAATATTCATTTTTACATAAGAACCAAAATCGCTTAACGCGAGTTTGGATAATAATTTTACTTGTGGCTTCCTATTTTTGATCGTGTCAAAACCCTACGATCTACCATACCTATGGTTTAGTCGTATCCATTTTCATTTGTTATAGAAGTTATTAATTAATTATGATTGTCTTGCATCTTACCCTCGTCCCTAGATTATGCATACACATTGCATATAACAGGATTGGAACCCGCAGTTGTACTTCTTAGTCATTAATACCCACTCTTGTCTCTAATTCGTTCTGTAAATCTTCCTAATAATGATTTGTATTATACGTGCAAATTCAATAACTATGACGTCATAAAGTAACTTAATTCTCTTCACGTTTTCCATACCTTGAACACTGAATCACGTGTTTAGTATTTGGACATCTTCCGTATTGAATGTATGGTAAATTCCTTAATAAGAATAATAATATATAATAATAATAATAATAATAATAAAAAGAAAAAACTTCATTCTCTATACATCATTATTTATGTTGTTTCCTACCTATTGTCTACTGATACCTATCAACCTATCAGTCCATATTTTACGCGCGTCTATATTACGCACACAACCTATTCTGTTACTTACATGTAAAATACGTCCACATGTATTTTTTTAATTTTTTTATTTTAAGTGCGTTCACCCTCAAGACATTCAATATTAGGCTTACAGTAGTTGAGTGGTCGAATTCGCGAATCACAGCAGAATTGAACGTTTCTAAGATAAACAACATCTTTCGCTCTGATCCAAATTCATAACATATTAAAATGTAATATAACATATTATGTTGTATATAAATTATCTTGTCATGTCTCATGTACTTGTGCTGTACTAATACCCATATATAATAACCATATATAATCTAACCATATAATCTGACCATATAATCTGACCATATAATCTAACCATCTAATCTAACCATATATATATATATATATATATAAAACACTGTAAGAATGGTAAACGACGTAATGTACTTCAATGAAACTATAATTGAATGTAATGACTTTATGAAATGATATCTATCGCCTTCAGAAATGAAGACGTGGCAAAAAAAAATAAGATTAGTTTTTATTTTTATTTATTTTTTTAAATTTTTATTTGGAAACTTTCAAACACCTGATCGTGTTTAAAAGGGGGGAAACTTAACCTCCAACTGCCATCCCCCAACATTCAGGCATATTTTATACATGTATTTGTAAAATGAAGGGGACTTCATTACGAGACTCTGCCTTGGTCACTGCTAAGAGACTCCCCTGGTTAGCAGCCTCGCTGCGGGGAGGGGGGGCAGAGGCCCCTTGCCTCCTTAATATTTTTAGATTCCGGCCTGAGCTATGGTCGAAAGAGGTCGAACCTCTACCCCTGTAAATTCAGAGCAATAACAGTAAATTTTTAAGTAAATTTACAATAAGAGAAACTTTTTATTTTCCCCCTCGAGTTGGGCTATCGTCAGAGGAACTTAGTAAAGTCGATAAGTTATAAAGTATCAGAGAAAGAATTAGAAAATTATAGAAGAAAAGTATCAGAAGAAATATCCGTTGCAGCCTCCGTAACTAGAACCCCCGTCGATCCGAACCGAATCAGGGCCATAGACGGAGGGGTTAACATATATATATATATATATATATATATATATATATATATATACTATAACTGCAAACACGCAGTATAATTAACGTAAAGAACGACGCTTTGTATAGGCGAATTATCCGCGCAAGATGAGAACGAAACAATTGAAAAAATGAGGTACCCACCCGGGAATCGAACCCGGGATCTTCCGTGTAGTGGTTAGCATGTCTGACCGGCAATCGGAAGATCCCGGGTTGGATTCCCGGGTGGGTACCTCATTTTTTCAATTGTTTCGTTCTTTCGCTCTCATCTTGCGCGGCTAAGTCTCCGATACAAAGCGTCGTTCTTTACGTTATATATATATATATATATATATATATATATATATATATATATATATAGAAAAGACAGAAAAATGATATATAGAATAAATAAAATCATAGCCCTTTATGGTTTCTTGTGCGTCAAGTGCATGGAAAACACTAGGAAATTAGTAGAAAGGGAATACAAAATGTTGAAATAGAAGAATCAAGTACAGCAGTTTTGTCGAGAGTAAACCAGGAAACAACAGAAAACGCTGGCACAACCGAAAACGAAAGTGAGATGGACAACACACTACAGGGAGGGGCGAAAGCAGCCTCAGATAAAGAAATACCCACAGCAAAAGAGAGAGATACGAAATACACGCCGAAGAAAAAACCCACTGAGTAGGGAAGAAGTGGTGGCGGAGCAGAAGAAGGAAATCGAATCACATAAGACTCAGAGGGAATTTAAACGACGGGCCATACGCGAATATTATAAAACGGGTTCGTGCAAATATGGCTCAAACTGCATATACAATCACCCCGCAAAATGCTTCTATATGATGAGGAAAAGAAAATGCAGGTACGGACCAAACTGCAACTTTTTCCACCCTCGTATGTGCAGACAGTCAATTACAGAGAAAAAATGCCTGAACATAGAGCGCCCATATTTTCACATTAAGGGTACGCAAAAAAAAATGGGAAAGAACAGATCATATTCGACATGGAAGTAATAATAAGAGTAATGAAACATATTTTTTAGAAGAAATGAGGATAATAAAAGCACAGCTTGCCCTTCTAACAAGGAAAGACAGATCTCCGCAAATATATGCACCACAACATTACGCACATCACCCTTCTATTCAACACCACCCACCAATAATACAACAACCACAGTGGTATCACGGCCGCAACCCCAATACTCCCAAATGCAGCGGTCCAACCAGTAACACCAAACAGGAACAGACATCGACCAGGAAACGACCATCAGTTAGGAAAATCGAACACGAAGATTAGAAACCCGGTAAATGTATTAACACAAATATACAAGGCTTCTATACGGACCATGCAGACTGCAAATTACAATACTTGCAAAATTAGCTACGGAAACCAGAGAAGATATCATATGCCTTACAGAAACACGCTTAAATAAGTGCGAAAAAGGCTGTGAAAACTGCTGGACTACAACATATACAGAGCAGATAGAGTGACTAGACGAGGGGGAGGTGTTGTTTACCTTCACCTCACATGTGTATGTGTTTTTCACGTAGATACAAATCAAACAGCACAGTCGAAGTTATTATATAATAAGTAAAAGAACTGAACCTAACCATTATGGACGTCCACAGACCACCAAACACCACAAAAAGTTAATTCCAATTTGCCACTAATGAAATACAAAACATGTTACAATTACTTGAAACTTCAGCAACAAATATTCTAATTTGCAGAGATTTTAATTTCGCATTCATAACGTGGAAGAAAAATGACGAAGTCATATATGTTGAGAAGTTTCATGGCAACATTACAAAAGATGATAGAACCCAAGCAATAATGCTTTTAAATATGATGGAACATTACGCCCTTACTCAGGAGATATGTGAAGCCACTAGGGAAGAGAACGTTTTGGATTTAATTTTGACAAATAACAATGAGATAATAATAAATAAAAACGTAACGCACACAAAATTCTCCGACCATAACCTAATCGATATACAATTGAAGTTAGCACCCAGATATCCGAAAACGCATCCCAGAGAGGCAGAAGGAATATTTGAAGGCTTAAACATAAATTCAAAGAAAGTAGATTGGGAAAGTGTAAATAAAGATTTAAAGGAAGTAAATTGGGAATTACTACTTCACGAGAAGACTCCAGAACAAATACTAGGTATAATGGAGTCTGAAACCAAACCTATATTACTGAAGCATGTTCCAGAGAGACAAAAGAGAAAACGTAGCAAGCTCGAGAGAAAAATCAGGACACTATTTAGACAACGGAAGCAAACCGTAAAACATCTCCACAGATGCAAAACTGATGCAAGGAGACTCAAACTAGAGAAGAAACTAGGCGAAATAGAAATGGACCTAAAGCAAACATTCATACATAAGACAAACGAGGAGGAAAACAAGGTAACAGAAAATATAAAAAATAACCCAAAATACTTCTACACGTTTGCGAAAAGGAAAATGCAGTGTAAAGAGAATATTAATCCGTTCATAGACCGGAGGCCAAACACACAAATGACCCCAAAAAATGAGCGAACTGCTTAAGGAACAATTTAACTCTGTGTTTAGCACCCATGAGTCCGAGATGAAAATAGGAAACGCAGACGAATTTTTCGATATTGATACAAATCAGCCAAGGACAAATTCTGGCACAAACCTATTAATGGACTTATCGTTCTCGGAAGGAGATGTAATTAAGGCTCTATCACAGATGCGAGACAATTCAGCACCAGGGCCAGACATATGGAGTGCCACATTTCTGAAGAAATGTAAAGAGAGTATTGCCAAACCGCTATACTTACTATGGAGGAAATCACTCGACGCAGGACAAATTCCACTGCCATTAAAGAACGCGAACATTGCCCCTTTATTCAAAGATGGTAACAGAGCAAGGCCCAAGAATTATCGGTCGGTAGCTCTCACCTCACACCTTATAAAGTGCTTTGAACGTATAATTAGAAGCGAAACTACCGACTACCTACAAGAAAAGAACTTATACAACCCAAATGAACATGGTTTCAGGGCTGGAAGATCATGTTTATAACAGCTATTAGGCAACCACGAGAAAATATTGGAAATGCTGTGTCGAGGACAAAACATATATGTAATATATACTGACTTTGCTAAAGCCTTCGATAAATGTGACCATGGAATTATAGCACATAAACTTAAGAATACAGGAATTACTGGGAAGCTGGGAAGATGGATATTTAATTTTTTGACGCAAAGACCACAAAGAGTGGTGGTAAATGGAGTCAAATCGGAAGTCTCGGAAGTAGAGAGCTCTCTCACACAAGGACAGTACTAGCTCCCTTGCTGTTCATAATAATGATTGCAGATATAGATGCAGATATCAATGACAGTATTGTATCATGTTTCGCAGATGACACAAAGATATGCAAGGAAATATTGAACGAAGTGACATAGAAAGATTACAAAACGACATTGAAACACTATTCCAGTGGGCCGAAGACAACAATATAAAGTTCAACGAAGAAAAATTCCAACTTCTAAGATATGGTAATAACAAGGAGCTACAGAAAAAGGGTACAAAACTCTGCAAGCCACACAGATAACACCAAATCCACAAATCGGGGATCTTGGAGTAATAATGTTGTCGGATGCAAAATTCAGAGAGCACTATAACATCAAAATTACGTACAACGGCTAAAAAAATAATGGGAATTATCTGGAGGAGCATCCGCAGCAGAAAAGCAAACATCATGCTCAAATTATGGAAGAGTCTAGTCCTACCAATAATTAAATATTGCTCAGTACTCACAAGCCCATACAGAAAACGAGACATTGCGAACATTGAAGCTATACAAAAGACTTTTACGTCGAAGATAGAGGAAACGGAAGGTGAAGACTCCTGGTCTCGACTACAATCACTGAAACTCTACTCTCTCGAAAGAAGGCGCGAACGGTACACAATAATATACATATGGAAAATACTTGAGGGCTCTGTCCCTAACCTTAGAAATGAAACAGAAACAAACTTGAATGAGAGAAGAGGTAGATTTTGTACGGTCCCAGCTGCGGTGGGACAAGGGGCCATGAAAACGAGGATGGAAAATACCCTCAGAATACGAGGCCCAACCTTTTCAATGTCCTACCAAAAGAAGTGAGGAATCTCCAGCACACCGACCTGAATAACTTCAAGAACCAGCTGGACAGATTCCTGTGCAAAGTCCCTGACCAGCCATGCATGGCTGGCTACGAGGGCAGGAGGAGATCAGAGAGCAATTTCCTCCTTCACCAAATCCCGCAAATGAGGCGGGATGCTGCAGAGCGGTCGACTGTAGGTCGATCCTGAACCATCGTTCGGACTCACCTTAGTAAAGTATGCACCTAAAGTAAGTAAGTATATATGGAAAGCCCCACGTGCCATGCACAAAGCACTTAACTTTTCCATCCATGAAGCAGCGCGATCATGCTGTTTTTTTTTCGCATATATACTGTGGATATATATATATATAATATATATATATATATATATATATATATGTGTGTGTGTGTGTGTGTGAGAGAGAGAGAGAGAGAGAGAGAGAGAGAGAGAGAGAGAGAGAGAGAGTTACAAGGAGTTACAAGGAAAAGAAGTACCTCAAAAGGCCTTGCGGCCCATACCGAGGAGGTACCAATGGCAACGGGTGCCAGGGAAAATTTTTACACCCTCAAATAGTGTGCAAGATTTGGTCTAACCTTTTCTTGAAATGATCCACAGAGGAACTGTTCACAACTTCTGAAGGTAACCTGTTCCACGTGTCACAGATCTTATAGTAAAGTAATTCCCACACACACTAGTCCTAAACCGTTTCAAATCCAACTTCCAACCATTGTTGCGAGTTGGGTTATCATTTAAACTAAACATGCTTCTAAAATCGACATCGTTGAACCCGCGTAAGAGCTTGAAAACCTCGATCAGTTGACCGCGCAGCCTCCGAGTTTCCAGCGAAAACAAGTTCAGGGCGCGAACCGTCGATTGTAGCCCATATGCCTAACGGAAGGGATTAACTTTGTGGCCCTCGCCTGCACTCGCTCCAGCCTCTCAATATCTTTCCTGAGGGTGGGGACCAGAACTGCACAGCATACTCCAGGTGCGGCCGAACCAGGGAATTGTACAGAGAGAGCACAATCTCCTTGTTCCGAAACTGAAATTGCCTCCTGATATAACCCAACAGCTTCTGGGCTTTCTTTTCACCTCTACGCACTGTTTGGTAAACTTAAGGTCGCTGCTAATTAGCACACCCAAGTCCTTTTCCAAATCAGTCGCCTCGATATTACTCCCCAACATCGAGTAGTCCGACTTGGGATTGGCATAGCCAATGTGCATCACTTTGCATTTACCCAAGTTAAACGGCATTTGCCATTTTTCGGACCACTCTCCTATCCTACCTAGGTCCGCACGCAGTTCCTCGATCGCTTCGGGCGTCCCAACATTGGCCCCAAGCTTGGTGTCATCAGCGAATTTGGCGATCCGACTGACGATGCCACCGTCGATATCATTTATGTAAATGATAAACAACAGTGGCCCCAAAACGGAACCCTGAGGAACCCCACTAGTGACCGAGGCCCAACCCGAACTACCCCTTTAATTACAATCTGCCGCCTATTCTTCAGCCAGTTTTCAATCCACCTACCTTCTTCCCCACCGATACCCAGCGCGCGCACTTTCGCCATTAGCCGGCGTGAGGTACCTTATCAAAGGCTTTCTGAAAGTCGAGATAAAGTATATCAATCGCCCTACTCTTATCGTACTCACTCAACATGACGTGGAAAAACTCGAGCAAGTTGGTGAGACACGACCTATGCCGTCTAAACCCATGTTGGGAGTCCCCAAGCAGCTTGTAGGAATCCAAATGGTCAACGATCCTATCAGCTATTATCCCTCTAATAATTTACCTACAACTGAAGTGAGACTAATGGGACGATAGTTCCCTGGACTTTCGTGATCCCCTTTCTTAAAGATAGGGGTCACGTTGGCTTCCCTCCAGTCACCAGGCACCTGGCCCATCTCCAACGATTTGTTGAAGACTGTAGCCAGGTGGGGAGCCACCTGGTCGCGCACCTCCCGCAACACTCTGGGAGAAACTGGTCTGGCCCAGGAGCCTTAAACGCGCTCAGTTTGTCTATTCTATCGGCAACGACTGTCGCGGTACATCGAACACTATCCAGGCCAGCACCTTCGTGCCTCACGCCTGGCTCGGGGATGATGCGGGTGTCCTCCCTGGTGAACACTCCCGCAAAGTACTCATTAAGCACATTGGCGATGTCCGCGTCGGAGGTCCGCAGAACGCTTTCTACTATTAACATAACTGAAGAACTCCTTAGGGTTCCCCTTGCAGAGGCTTGCCACCCGTAGTTCTTCGTTACGTTTCGCTAGTCTAACCTTCGCCTTCACTTCCCTACACAGGCGGACATACGCTTCAGTGTTCTCATGGGAACGATTGGCCTTCGCCCTCCTATACGCTACTTTCCTATTTCGGATAGCCGAAGCGATGTCACGATTGAACCACTTAGGCTGCGTTGAAGCAGGGGTGACCGGTTTTGAGGGTATGGCAGCAGACTGCAGCACCATAAACTCGTCCCGGAATGCACTCCACACTCCTCAACATCGCCGCCGACCTCTAACCCCATCTCATCCTACGCTATCCCTGAGGCTAACAAAGTCCGCCCGCCGGAGATCGAGCTTACTGCCTCTCGAGTTACTACGCTTCACCCGAGGGACGCACACACGGAACCTAATCAGACCGTGATCACTCCCGCCCAACGATTCGTCAACGGTGAGGCCAGTGACGAGGTTGTCTTCGGTCGTGAATACTAAGTCTAGAACGCTTTCGCCTCGTGTAGGCTCATTGACCCACTGAGTGAGGAAGTTCTCATCAGCAAAGTCAACTAGCCTCCTCCCTTCAGCATCAGCAGTCCTGTCTTCCACTTTATGCCGCACAGTTGAAGTCTCCTAAAACTACACACACCCTATCCCCTAGCAGGCTACTGAGTTCGGTGTACAGGCTGTATCCTCCTCGAGGAGGAGATGCGGAGGTCTGTACACCAAGATTAACCTATAGCTCGTCCCTCCCACATTCAGATCGACGCCAAGCAGCTCCCGTTCCGACCGGAACTGGCAGTCAACCGGACTCAACGTGTCCCTGACGTATATTAGTACCCCACCCCCTCCCCACGGGTGCGGTCTTTGCGAAACATTCTATACCCGGGAATTTCGAACTCCCCAACGTAGTCCCTACGATCAGTATGAATCCAGGACTCGGTGATAGCCGATATCCTGGTATTCTGATGCTAAGAGCGCCCGTAGCTCGCAAAACTTGTTCCTAATCGACCTAGCATTAAAAAGCATTGCACGGAGGGAGCCTTCCCTATTCTGACCGCCCCCTAGCACGACCGTTTCCCGAACAGCCAGGGCTGTCGGGAGTTGAAGAGCCCCTCACTAACGAGGGGGCAACTTCCGCAGGAGCCTGAGCCCCCTCCAACGTGGAAGGAGGGTCACCCACCTGTACCTGACGCACCCTTCAGTTGAAGGTACGTCCGCCACCGGCTCATCATCATCCCTCCCCGGTGGGGGCCCATCATCTCTCCCCGGACTCGACCTCACCATTCTGTATAGGTGCCGGTCGAGCAGCGCGCCTAGCACACCTTTACCCTTGTTATTGAGGTGGACACCATCCCTCTGGTAAAGGTCCCACCTACCCGAAAATGCGTCGAAGGGTCAATAAACCTCACGCCCAGCGGGACGCACAAGTCTTGCACCCTCTCGTTGATGCCAATGACCTTACTGAGCGCGTGGTCACTGGCATTCATTCGCGGTAAAATACCATTAACATTCCCCTGTCTGTCTTCAGTTTTAGATCATCCGCAAGAGACATGATCTCGGTGATGATCCCTTCTGTAAGACCTACCCCCGCCTTTGAGGAACAGGTCGTTGCCACCAGCGTGGACAACGATCGCAGTCCTCCGACTAGCCACGCGCACCTTCTCTACCTCCTTCCTTAAGTGCGCCGTTCCCCGCCCAGGTAAGCACCTTACCTTCCTCCCATCCCGGTTTGCAGAAGCAAAGTACTTCTCCTGGCCCCTGATCTGCGAGTCCCCAATCAAAACGGTGTCTTCCTCCTTCGAGCACAGGAGACTAAAGCGGTTAGAGGTCCTGACAGGGGCAACTGGGGTCTCAGGCTTCGGCTTCGCAGCCTTCTTGCCCGAGACCTTTCGAAACCCGTCGCCACCCATAGACGCAGTTACACCACGACCCACCCCGACCTAGCTACATCCTTCGGTTTCTTTGGGCCATCAGTAGGCCCCTTCCCACCCTTTTTCTTTTCGCCCCCTTCCCACCCTTCTCTATCGACCCCTTCCCACCCTTCTCTATCAGCCCCTTCTTTACGCCCTCCACCTTGCGCCGCGGTTCCGTGCATTCCACGTGGGTCGCTGGCGATTCTTCACACTGATTTTGTACCCTGGCCCCGGTTGCACCTCTACCCTTTCTCCGCGGTCCCGAGCCCTGTCCAGTCCATCGCTGGACCGCCTTTCCATGGCAGCTATCCTATCAATGAGCCCGGGTGGAGGGCGCAGCCCTCAGTGACCGCCGCACCTCCAACAGCCGGTCTGGACGACTCGAGCCGCCGGACCCTCTCCTCTAGCTTCTCGTAAAACCGCATGAGTTCGCAAAAGCGGCACATGCTGGAGTGGTTGATCTTCGCGAAGCAGGCTTCTTTGAAGTTCGTCACCCACTGGTTTACTTCTTCACACCTCGCACATTCAGCCTTCAGTTTCTGCGGTCCAGTCATTGTAACTTTTTTTCTTTTTTTTCGAACTCTGAATACTCTGAATAAGATAAAGCGTTCTAGCAATGAAAACTATCAAAAACGTTCTGACCAGTATATAAAAAAGGAGGGGGGGGGGGTGAATTCTTCCCGCGCGTAGACGCATCCACCTATTTGCAAGTGACGTTCATCCCTTCCAGAAGACTACACCTCTCGCTGCTGCACCGAAAGGTCTCCCCAGGGCCGGACAGTCCCAAACGTGTCGCAGCTACCAACTGACAAACACTCGCGACGCAGGCGTCACGGATTTCCCGCCAGGAGCGACAGCGAGATGCAGCCCCTTACTAAGTCTTACTAGTCACTCACAAGCGGCCAGACTCTTAGAATCCAGTGTTCAAGGGATATCCCACCAGACCCAGAGGCTACGCCCGAGACTTTACGCTGGCCTGGCAGCCAGCTGGGCAGTAAAGCTCTCTCACCTCAGAGCAGTACAGCCAAGCACCATCAATTGGTCACCAAAGAACGGTCGCAGGGGGCTGGTCAGGCCATTACGCGTTAGGAATGGGCTTAACGGGGCACTAGCCACACTCCATTCATCGCGCCCCTACGCCTGGGACCCCTCCATCCCAGTCTCTCACAACCTACGAGCGTTAAATGGTGTTATTTATAGAGGTTCCAAAGCCTCTCTTCCCACGCATGAGGTAGCAGTAGGGAGAGAGAGAGAGAGAGAGAGAGAGAGAGAGAGAGAGAGAGGTTACTAACTTTTTCATTTATTTTAAAGAATATGCCTATAACTAGCATTGCACACGATAAGCCAAATTTGCATTGCCAAAATGAAAATTTTCTTTGAAAGTTAGTGTTTCTTTTGTAATTTTTAAACATAATTAACACTGCACACTTTGAACAAAAACATTTTTACATTTTTAAAACATTTCACTCAATAAATACAAAGATTGTTTCGAATTCAATCCCTATCATATGCTTTAGAAATTTTGCCTACACTTTTCGGCGCCTGAAGGATAAATTCTTTTAGACGCCATAATGTCAGCTATGGTAAACCAGATTACCAGATGAAATTACCAGATTGAAATAATTCTGTAAAAGAAAACAAATTATTTTATTTTTTAGTTTCGAATAACAGTAAATATAAAAAAATATAAATAAATTATAAATTAATATAATAAATAAATTATTAAGTTATAAATAACTTTAAACATAAAATGCGAAGGCTGATGGGGCACCCTAACCGCTGCGGGCCCTAGGCAGTCGCCTATTTCGCCTATTGGAGAAAACAGTCCTGGGTAAGTGATACACGTAAGGCGAACTTAGACTGGTCCAAAGTTGATGATGAGGACAAACAACAGTATTGTAATAAGTCTGATGTATTGCTGAGGAATACTGTATATGTATCCTTAATGACGCTCTAGCTTGTCAGGATGTAAACTGTAGAATTCAAACACATATTTTGGAATTTAAAGACATGTATGAACAAATTGTTTCCCCTCTTAATAATGCTAGCCTAGACTTAAATACCTTTCGGAGAAAAAACTATACATGTAGACCTGGCTGGAGCGATTATGTGGCTGAACTTCATAATGCATTCAAAGATGCTTTTTAATGTGGTGTGAACAAGGGAAGCCAAGGCAAGGCCCTGTATTACAACAAAAACAAAGGGCTAATGCCAGGTTCAAATATGCATTAAGTATATAAAAAATTATGAGGATGAGTTAAGCAGGGATGCTCTGGCTAGAAAGCTTGCCAGTAAGAATCCAAGAAACTTTTGGGAAAAATTAAAAACAATGAATAATAGTGCAATGTGTCTCCCTGCTAATATTGAAAATGTAACTGGGACTGAGAATACAGTCAAATTATGGAAGGAACACTACAGTGAGTTATTCAACTCTGTGCATAAGAGCAGT